>OZ024906.1:86153655-86753655 GCA_964017125.1 Flabesymbios commensalis
AATTTATAAATTGTTAACATGTTAAAACATGTTAAAACATAACAATATCAAATAAAAACTGAACAATCGTATGAGTAACGTCAATAAAATAATTCAGGTCGGCCTATTATTACATATTATGGTGGTTATATTGAAAAATCACGGTCATTTTGATTTAAGGTTTGGCTAACATGCTGTTCTCAGAGTACCCTCAGGTGCATACACAGACCAATTTTGGTGCCGTTATCACCATTGATAAATTGATATTACACGTTTGTATGCCCCATTGGGGTTCAAGATATAGACCTGCCCAGCCGAACCACACTACAAAATATCTGTCATCTATACACGTGTCGTTATTTCAAGTGAATATTGCTTTGCGTTGCTTTCTGCACAATCATGGCAATATCGTGAAAGAAGGAAGGGACTGTGCCCTAGTCTTATCGAATAACTTCAAGGGTTCTTTTTAGTGCACAGTGCCATAGACATCACCGCACACTCCATGCCTTTGAACAGTTTGGAGAACTGTTTAGGCACAACCGACTTACACTAACATCCGACTCGACCAGGATTTGAACTCAGTACCTCTGAGCTTCGAGCCACAGCAGGATCGAATGGGCCATCGGGACGGCCTCGTTATTTCAAACACAAACAAACTTATTCGTGTTCCTATTAATGTTGCATCAAATATATATAAACATGATAAATCGGGTATGGGACCTTCCCTAGGATCCTGCAGGCTCGGGTGTGATACCTTGCATTGGACCCTTATGCCCGCATGTGAGGTGTGAGAAATTGCCATAAGGACCATAAGGGCCTAGGTGTGAGTGCTTGCCTAGGACCCTGCAGGCTCCAGTGTATGACCTTGCCTAGGACCCACCGGCTCGGGTGTGAGTCCTGTACTAGCCTAAGACCATGCGGGCTCATGGTAAAACCTTGCCTATGACCTGTAGGGTCAGGTGTGATACCTTGCCCAGGACCTTGTGGACTCGAGTGTGAGTTTTTGCTTAGGACACTACTGGCTCGGGTGTGATTCCTTGCCCATGGACCATACATGTGCGTGTGTGAGTCCTTGCCTAGTCACTGGGGGCTCGGTTGTGAGACCTTGTCTATGACATGTAGGCTCGGGTGTGAGTCTTCACCTAATACAATGCAGTCTTGTGTGTGAGACCTTGCCTATGACCCTGTGGACTCGAGTGTGAGCCTTTACTTAGGACGTTTGCTTAGGACCACAGCTGAAGCAGTAGTAAATAACATTTTTCATTGAAATATCTAAATGTACAAGAATTCCATGGCAACAGATTACAACCAACAGACTGGGGATGTCAATTTTAAAATAAAAACCTGTAACCAGTTTTCACGGAGCTTGATGCAGCACCTCCCAACTTAATGAAAATGTTCAGGTGTGGTTGCCAAAGTTAGTTGCATGTTACGATGCAGCAGGTCTGCGAGGTACACAAGCTGAATTGGAACTGGGTACTGTAAGCCATCTCGAATTAATGAAATTCAGATTGATGATTAGGAAAAAAATGGCACAACTCTCTCAGACTAACGTTGTTTTATTGATTAAATATGATGTTTTGGCTATCATGTATTATGAAATAAATAGGGCCTCCATTAAAATGTGTACTGTATATTTCTTTTTGGTATAGAGTTATTTGTAACTGGTCATTAATTACTGGTAATTTATAGATTTGAAAGCTTATATGTATCTCGAATACGAATGACAATTGCTCCCAATGAAACCTTAAATGGCGGCCATCTTGGATGTATTCTTTAGCAAAACCCTTAAAGTTACTAATTACTTCAGAAATGGATTCAGCATTAAAAATCATGTGGAAATGAGGTATTACATTAAAATATATGTTTAATAGTTCAGGAATTACAACTTCAACACAGCGCTTAGCGGCCATTTTTTTTTTTTTTTAAATATGTTCTACTCCGGGAAAAACCTTGGGACTTTTTAAAGGTATTAAAGGATGACATACTGGTAGTTTATAGATTTAAAAGCTTATATGTATCTCAAATACTAATGACAATAGGTTTGACCCCAATTAAACATCAAATGGCAGCCATCTTGGATTTATTCTTTACCGAAACCCTAATAGTTACTACTAGCTTCAGAAATGAATTCAGCAATAAAAAGCATGTTGAAATGAGGTATTAAATCAAAATATATGTCAAATAGTTCATGAATTACACCTTCAACATGGTGCTTGGCGGCCATTTTGAATTTTGTCAAAAAAGGATGTTCCGCTCAGGGGAAACTTTGGGACTTTATACAGGTAATAAAGGAGGACATAATGAACACTTCCTGAAATTTTCAGCTTTATATTATTTTTTCCATTTCAAAACCTAAAATTCCCGGACTACTCATCTGCCAGAACCATCTGTCTCTTGTTATATGCATCGGCCGATGCCAGCTCAAACAGCCGTCTCACAGCCGAAGAAAATTACGGATATATTTTATTATTACATAGAAAAGTTCATACTACATTCGACAACTTGCACAAGCCAGGCTCCAGGGACCTCGATTATTCACGTCGAATAAATTAACCATGACGAGATATAGTTCATTGCGGTTCTTTTTAAAGCGTTCCAGAAGCGACCAGTTTGATAAAAGTATCTATAAAGTAACTGCGATGAAGCAGACATTGGGCTATTATGTAAGCAAGCTAGCTCACTAGAGTAATCACTAGTCGTTGACCAAGAAAGTAGCTGTATTAAAACTCAAGTCGATTATTTATCTACGGAAGCACAAAGGCAAGATAGATGATTGTGTGCATCTTTCGTGATAGGGTGAAACATACTCATTGAGGATGAATTATGAGACTTGACGTTGCACCCGTTCTAATATGATTATGAGAGGGACTCCACTGAGGACTACAGTGCGCAAGAATACGCAAGATATACTTCAGCAAATTCATATTTTAAATATCATTAAAATGTTGATTTCTCGTATTTTAATGGTGGCTGTATGATTTAAAATATGGAGTAAGAAAAAAGAAAGGCAGTTTATTATTACCGTAGTTATGATAACATGTTAGCTGCTGTAATTCGAACAAATTTTGTATTTTTAGTGGATTTTTTCGAATAGTGGATCAGTGGGTGTTATTATTATGTACTTCTAATTATGCAACTTTTTTTCTTTTTTTTTATAACCCACGCCATCAGTGCATAATAATGGGGGAGAATAAAAAAACTTCTACAAAAGTAAAAGTATATCGGATGGTGAATATGTTATGAATCGTAAAAATATTCACAGAAATTTTCAAATACTAGAAATGAAATTAAATGGCATTGATAAGATATGAAGAAAGTGGTGTTGATGTAAAATGTAGAAATTCAAAATGGCCGCCGTTTTGACCAAGTCAAAGCTTAAATCGATATAATTTTTGATAGAATTCAAGCAGATTTAAAAGTATATCGGATGGTGAATATGTTCTGAATCGTAAAAATATTCACAGAAATTTTCAACTACTAGAAATGAAATTAGATGGCATTGCTAAGATATGAAGAAAGTGGTGTTGATGTAAAATGTAGAAATTCAAAATGGCCGCCGTTTTGACCAAGTCAAAGCTTAAATCGATATAATTTTTGATAGAATTCAAGCAGATTTAAAAGTATATCGGATGGTGAATATGTTCTGAATCGTAAAAATATTCACATAAATTTTCAACTACTAGAAATGAAATTAAATGGCATTGCTAAGATATGAAGAAAGTGGTGTTGATGTAAAATGTAGAAATTCAAAATGGCCGCCGTTTTGACCAAGTCAAAGCTTAAATCGATATAATTTTTGATAGAATTCAAGCAGATTTATGTTGCTCTCTACCATAGGATTTTCAGATATGCCCGACATTGTGGTGTGGCCACATTGCATTGTGGTAAAAAATCCAAGATGGCTACCATTTTTGTTAGGTAAGATATAAATTAATATAAATTTCGACAAAATGGACTCAAATTTATTATTTTGGTGTCCACCATACGATTTTCAGGTATGCCCGATGTGGTGATGCGGCTGGAAAATACATTAGACATTACATTATGGGTGAAATCCAAGATGGCCGCCGGTTGTGAGAACCAAAAAATTAGTTCAATTTTCAACAGAATAGAAGCAGATTCGTGATTTTGGTATCTACAATATAGGATTTGTATCTGTATGCCCCTGTAAATCGTTTCAGACAGGCAAATTGGCGGTCATAAGAGAAACAAAATAGCCGCTAGGGGGTCATGACAGGTCGGAAAATGCTTTATTAGGCGTAGGAAATTGTGAAATTGTCAGAAATTGTGCTGGATAGCTTGAGGACTAGACGCCATATGCAAAAATTCCAAAATTGGAAAATAATTAGCTAAACATCACGTATATAGTATGCAGAATTCAAAAACGTGTAATTAAACAACGGATGAAAAACAGAACACAAGATTAAAACGGATTAGGAGACTGTCAGGAAATCAACAAGGAACACTTAATGGACATTCAATGCAGCGACACTCAGTTGGATTAAATGGATAAGTCACCATTTCTATTCAAATTATTGCATAATTTCTAAATAGTATGAAGAAATTTGCATCAGTATCAGAATAATTTATAAACACTAATAATCCTAGTTATTTTCGCTAACATTGGCCCAACATTGGCCCAACATAATCCATAGAAAACGTAGATATAGTATGCGGAGACAATTTAAAGTAAATAAATAAACGTAGTGTCATAATATGTAGGACCGTATGTGACCAGTATAATATTCATAAACAATTATAAGCCTAGTTATCTTCACCAACATTGGCCCAACACTACCGATAGGAATTGTAGATATCGTAGGCGGCCTACAAGCTGCTGACGATCAAACTATAGGCATTATATTGGCCCAACATTACCCATAGGAATCTTAGATATCGTAGGCGGCATACAGGCAGCTGACGATCAAACTATAGGCATCCTATTGGCCCAACATTACCCATAGGAATCTTAGATATCGTAGGCGGCATACAGGCAGCTGACGATCAAACTATAGGCAATCAATCAGCACATTTTTTTAAACATTGACCCATCTCTAAAATCATGACTCCTTTTTTCATATTCACTCTTTTCATAACAGCAGTGTCATTTATACATAAGGACGATGAATTGGCCTCCTGTGGCCCAACTATATTTGAAACAAATTGTCACCAACCGTCATCATTAACAAACATAATGTTTTCTAATTTGGTCAAAGCAAAATTACCTCTTTTAAAAGTATGCTTCAGTCGGAAATTACTTCCACTACCACCTTCTCGACCATCTTTTAAATTGGCTATCTTACTTCTACTGGCAGGAGATGTCAGCTTAAAGAATCATCCAGCTGCAAAACGCACATGCCTGGGACGGACTAGTGTAGGCCAACAGTAGCCTATTGAGTACAGATTGACGGCATTAATATAGCCACTGAACTGATTACAAGATACTACTCAAACAAGACATTGATCCAATGCTGTTTTATTGTTAGGCCAGCGTCTGCGACGCTGGCCCAACATTGAACCAACATTAGATAAATGTACAATGTTTGAGAGAAAGTCCTCCTGCCCAGCAAACACAAGACATTTGTATAACATTTATACAATGTCGGCCCAACGTCTTCGACGTTGGTCCAACATTGCATAAAGTCATACAAATGTTTTGTGTTCACTGGGTGACAATACAAGCTTGGGGGTCAAGCAGTTTCCAAATCCCGCAGTAATACAGTCAGTTTGTTTGCAAGTAGGCGACCAGGTAGGGGCAAATGCCAAGGGCTTTGAATTAATAACTCATAGATGTCGCTCAAGTATATATGAACTTGCTGTGATTTGAGAACTTGCTCTTAATGAGGCTTTGGGTATGAGACGCATATTTAGTATTATTATGGAATAGGGCCTTGGCCTACCCACGAGCACTATTGCCTTCTGGGGGACTCTTGTCCCGCCAATTTTGACAGTTGACTACACCTTTAAATCCGGGTCCCTCCGGCTCAAATGAAAGAATCAAAATTTCAACAATGAATGTCCGATCTATCAAACCTAAAACTGCTCCCTTCTCCGAGTATGTAACATCTAAAAATCTGGACATTGTGGCAGTGACAGAAACATGGTTAAAACATGATGAAACGAAATCAACGATAGCTGATATCTCACCTCCTGGCTATTCGTTTTTTCACGAAACTCGCGCAGATCAGCGGGCAGGAGGAGGTGTAGGCATACTAGTGTCTGACCGATTAAAAACTGACATTCATCCTCTTCCATCATTTAAAACGTTCGGTGAAAAATAGGGGTTTCAGGTAAGGTCAAACTATGGCGATTTTCACAAAGTTCGCCTGGGAGGATTCATTAGGACTTTTTTCGTCATAGAAGACATGTCTCTGAAAACAAAACAGAAGACAACCTTATTGCAGTTTGTTTAAGGTCGGGCTACATTATGCTTGGACTAAATGCGGATGTCGTTGCACAAGTGAATTATTGAAATACAATTTAAAATATACAATATTTTGTATATGCGGTTGATTTACATGTGTGTGTTTCTGTTTTCTCTTGATATTCGAGTGTAACAGTCCACTAAACATAGTTAAAATAAAATACTTGAAACAATCGCATTGCTAGATCAGGTCTTGCATTGTCTTGAACATAAGTGATATTCTATTTTTATTTTACGTTGTTGAGCTAGAAGGCATTTGTTAAATATTAAAATATGTAAACGTATACTTAAAAAAAGTTATTGAACTTTTCATAGTGAAATGGTTCTTATGTTGAAAACTAAATGACTGAAACGCGGTATGTTGGAAATTTTTGGGTCTGAAAACATAGGTATAGACATCAAAATCAAATCCCTATCTCTATTATTAAGCAATATATGACACTCCGAGCATTGATAGGGAGGCCATTTTTTTAGATGTCAGGGTGAAGGTCACGGTGGAAATGAACTTGGATGGGTGGGCGCCAGGCACATGTAGCTTAATTTTCATGATCCACGACTTTAGTTTTAATTTCAGGCTACTTTCGATTTTTTACTTCATTTTTCTGTATGACCTTGAGATCTCATGGTGAAGGGCACGGTGGAAATTACCTTGGATGCGTGGGTGCCAGGCACCTGTACCCTAATTTTGATGATCCACGACTTTAGTTTTAATTTCAGGCTACTTTCGATTTTTTACTTTATTTTTCTGTATGACCTTGAGATCTCAGGGTGAAGGTCACGTAGAAATTACCGTGGATGGGTGGGCGCCAGTCACATGTACCTTAATTTTGATGATGCACGATCTTAGTTATTATTTTTTTTTTTAATAAGGAAACGGGAATAAGGAATAAGTAACGAACCTAACAAAAATGACCACCAGCGCTAAGCATGTAAATACGAATTTTTTACTGATAATTAAATATATATTTTACAAAAAAAAACACATTCTATATTTATATCGGTAATAAATAAGTCATTGACGACTCATTTTATCCATTTCTGGTATCAACAATGTAATTTTAGGAGTCAGTGACCTTAAAACTAGACTCCATACTAACGTGCATGGGTATGTAAAAAAAACAGCAAGTCTGGAAATGCGTAATTAAGACTATTTCACATTACGTATGCATTATGTACACGACAACACTACCATGATTACATGCGATGGCTTACAATCCATCAAATCATTATAATTATGCTGCTGTGGGAACGTATTATCCCTCCAGGATTGTCCCACCAATAATAAATGGGCATGCCTATTAACTGCATTTAAAACAAAATATACTCACAGCACATTCCATTGTAAATTGTACCCTTGACGAGCTCGATAAAGTAGCATACCAGTAGGCACAAAACGTACCATACACGTTTGTAGAAATTATCGTATAAAATTATCGTGAGGTGCTCATAAACCAAAATAAAACGTCTATGTAACAACGAACATAATTTACGTTTACATTTATTGCTATATTGACATTATAAACAATATATATTTGATGGACATTGCAAACATTGCACTTTCGTTTTTAAAAAAACATCGAAACAACGTATATCTATCTGTTATCATTCTAGAACGTTAATATTGGTTCTAATATAGACATTGGAAACTTGCTGGTTTGATGTCACTTTGAAACAATATTTGTTCGCAAATAACTGTTGAAAAAAGGATTTTTAAATAGACTTATAGAACGTTGGTTTGTCCTCATTGTGTTGTGATTTTACATTAGCCATTGAAAGAACGACTATTTGGTCTCACTACAAAAATTATGGTTTGAAAATAGACGTTCATAGAACGTTGGTTTGGTGTCACTTGGAAACATTGCATTGTGGGTTTAAAATGATCAGTGGAACATTCACAACGTCTATTTGCTATCACTTTAAAACGTTAAATCAATAGCCTGGAAATAAACGTTCAAAACAAAGTATTTGAAAGTATTGTATTGTGGTTTTAAAATCACTATTGACACAACATAGCCTATATTTGCTGGCACTTTAAAACATTAATTTTTATCTGAAAATAAACGTTTAAAACATCTTGTCTCATCTGTAAACATTACATTGTGGTTGTGAAATAATCATCGAAACAACGTAGGCTTATATTTGCAGGCTTTTCAAAACCTTATATTATGGTTTGAACATAGACGCTTCAAAAAAGTTTGGTTTGTTGTCACTTGCAAACATTGCATTGTGGTTGTATTGCAATATGGTTTGAAAATAACCATTTAAACAACGTTTATTTGTTGTCAAAAATAATCAATACTTTTGAGAAATATGGTGTTACATAACACCACGTTTTTATGGAATTACTATATATGTACTCCATGTAGGCTACATGCCCACGGCACTGGCAAAAATGGCCAAAATACATCATGTTAGTGCGCGGCATGCCCCCAGAGTATGTGAATAGACATTATAATGATATGGGTGGCGCTGAGGTGGAGCCTTTGACCCGAGGGACATCTTCCAAGAGTAGGACTACGCCCCTGGTCTACGCCCATAGATTAGCCACATAATATGTCTTGGGCATGCATAGAAAGCGAGCGGAATTAATAGACTAGAGCTTGGTAGGACTAGGTTAAGGTGACGTGTTTGCTAGACTTTTCCATGTATTTATACTCCTATACTAAGGCCTATATATAGGCCTAGCTAGGCTACCCATAGTAGGCCCAGTATAGGCTATATCATTCTCATTTATCAGATCCACTATCCTTCCACTAGCGTCAGCTAGTAGCTGTGCTAGTGTGGCCCTGAGAAGGAGGCTGAAGCTATGTGAGGGCCTGGCTCCCCAGACAGCCAGAGTCTCATCCAGCTGCAGTTGATATTTTATTTATTGAAATGCCCGGGCTATAGTGGCAAGTCTACCTACATTCAGCCTATTTCAAAACAATAAATCTAAAAAAAAATAAGAATCGTTTGCCTGGGTTTACTGCTATTTTGTACAGACTGATAGACCTACACCAATCTGAGCATTAAGGTACTAAAGAAATGTTAGGGTATTGAGCGATCGATATATTGTCGGAAGGCCTGTGTAGCCCACTTGCGTGTTAGTTAAACTAAACAAACATAGGAGCATACAACAGTTTTTTCCCCGATTAAGATATCGTTGTGGCAAACTTAATGCAGGGGCGTGCACAAGGAGAAGGTCAGAGGGGTCCTGCCTGACCCCCCCCCCCCTCCCCTTGAGAATAATTTCCGGGGCGAGCCCCCGGAACACCCTTATTTTTTCTAAAATTTTCCTTCTGACCCCCCCCCCCCCCTATATCGGAAAGTTGAGGTCGCCCCTGTAATACCACATTTTGCCTATGATTATTAGGTAATAAATCATATTTCCAACAATTTATACAAATATTGTCATTCGGCTGCTTAAAAATAGATTATTATGAACTGATGCTTTTTTCATTGGCTAGACTTTCTATAGAATATTGTTTTTAAAACATGTTTTGAATTTAGTAGAATTATTGCTTAAACGATGTTCAGAGGAGTTTCCCTTTTGGGCGTTAGATAAAAATTGTACTTTAATTTGTATGACCCTTTGAGTGGGTTCACTTGAAATTATGAAATGATCTGGGTAACTCGACCTAAGCGTGCAGGGGTGGGCAGGAGACCACTTGCCCACCGCTAGCGTGTTATGGGGTCCAGATTATATGTGGCTGTGATTTAGGATGTATTTAGATTGAGAAACTGAATGATGCCACTGTTACGACCACACAGTCAAAAGGGTATTATCACCAGGTGAAACAGGTTATATATCCGCTGACAAACCACAAACAACTTCCTAATTACTATTGTGCAATTTATTACAATATATACAAGATTTTTATACAATGAATAAGGTGGGTGAAATAATATATGGGCGTGTGTGGATCGTGTAAAGGCCCATATTCAGGCAAATGGCATGTTTTTGTTTTAGCTCTGTTATATCTTTTTGAGTGCTTGACTGAGTAAAGGCAACATCCCGATGGATTACAACTTTTAGAAACATCCGTTGACAACGTAATTAGGTTTTCTCACGGATTTTGACAAAATGTCATCACATTATTATCTTTTAGATTGATCCGTTATAAAATGGAGATTGTCACCAAATGATTCCGAGGATCGTGATGTCGCCAGGAGGACACACAGTGGCTGAAGGCATGCAGATGGTGAGGACGTGGCAAGGAGCTGCATGGAGAGACGTATCTCGCATGGAGGCATGGATCTGATTGACTGGTTGGAGACATGCTGGTGGTGATACGAGGACCAAGGTGATCAGCAGAGAGGACCGATGCAGACGGTTCGTACATTTGAATAAGCACTGTAAATATGGTATCGCACTGATTAAATATGTATTGCACTAAACCCAGAGTTATTGTTGTTTGTTAATGATTCATGAGTTCACACATTGCAGTAAATCCGTGACAGACATGTCATATTTGACAGGAAACAGGAAATGAGACACCAATTTTATTATTTCCTTCTGATTTTTTTTTTTAATTTCCAGCTGTAATCTATGACAAAAAATTCTTAACTCGTATTAGGAGAAGTGTGTGGATCTCAGATATATATATATATCGAGTTTAATTACAACGTGATCAGAAAATGCCCGCTTTCCTAACGGAACACACGTTTCAAACAGGAAGGTTCAACATAGCTAAACTCGGCCGATTGACATGTTTTAAATCTTTGCAGAACATCGTGAACATCGCCAAAATACACAGGTAATATTCATGGGATTCGTCGCTGGTGTAGTGACAAAAAGAAAGGGATTTTCCTCAGTGTGACCCTTTCAAAGAAAAAAGCAAATCAACATCGGACCCTTATCGGTCCCATCGCACATCTAGACCCTCATCAGGCAGGTTTTATGGTCAATCCCAATGGAATTTTTGTCATGGTTGTCCGAAATTGTATAAACAATCCAAAATACACACTTCTAGGGTACATATCTCGTTCAAATGGAGAGTGGGGAAAGATAATATAGATTTACGATGATATCAGCCTAACTAACACAGTTTTAAACTTTGAAACTTTTTAAGTTTAAGGCACCTGGGAATGGGCCTTTAAGTGGATCGTCCGCGTGACTTAAATTCACAGTTGACTTGAACAATATTAGACATGACGCTACTGAACATTCATAACGTTACGTATAGGCGACGGCTATATACGACTACATATGCGTTCACTTTACTGCTGGGGAGTGCGCTATGGCCGTTACCTGGTAAAACGCGACACCCGAGCTCTCACCATGAGCACTAATCTCACTCCGTTGAGTGTGTAGCGATCTTGCGAGTCACATGAAAATACCTGAATTGGTTGATGTTCACTTCCTCTACTTGACCACTACTTAAATTTACTTTCACATTGTTTTCACATATCGTTCACTTTCACATTTTTTCACATATCGTTCATTTTCACATAGCTTTCACATAACGTTCACTTTGACATTACTTTCACATATCGTTCACTTTCACATTGCTTCCACATATCGTTCACTTTCAAATTGCTTTCACATATCGTTCACTTTCACATTACTTTAACATAACGTTCACTTTGACATTTCTGTGTAGCGCCAAAGAACAACTTAAGGTTGGATATGGCGCCATATAAGTGTATAATATTATTATTGTTACTTTTACATATCGTTCACTTTCACATTGTTTTCACATATCGTTCACTTTCACATTGCTTTCACATAACGTTCACTTTTATATTACTTTCACATAACGTTCACTTTCACATTACTTTCACATATCGTTCACTTTCATATTACTTTCACATAACGTTTATTTTCACATTACTTTCACATATCGTTCATTTTCACATTGTTTTTACATAACATTTATTTTTACATTACTTTCACATATCGTTCACTTTCCAATTGCTTTCACATAACGTTCACTTTCACATTGCTTAGTAGTTTACCTTCTATTGTTTTTCCGAAATCTGCTACAGTGCAGTGGACGCGTTCCATTGTCGCACACACGAACGTTACTACTTGATAATATCGAGTCAACTGTTTTTTGTCACCTGCTTTGTTTTTACAAGCGTTCATTAATTACCACGCG
This sequence comes from Flabesymbios commensalis, assembly GCA_964017125.1. Taxonomy (NCBI): domain Eukaryota; kingdom Metazoa; phylum Annelida; class Polychaeta; order Terebellida; family Flabelligeridae; genus Flabesymbios; species Flabesymbios commensalis. Next base: position 86,166,142 of record OZ024906.1, read on the forward strand.
AATTTGGAAAGTATACTTATTGCTTGAATTCCGCGTTTTTCCATGATTACCTTGCACTTGCTGTACAATCGGATTGGACAGTGCACAATACCTTACCAGGATATTAACCCTTTCAGTTCACACCCTAACCACAGTTCACATCCTGCCATCACGCAACGTTATTTCATAGCTCACGGTTTTACTGTTTATAACGTTTGCAAATTTACTTGTTCATTTTTTCCACTCATTCAGCACTATTTGAAATTATGGCGTTTATAATGACATCATAATTTTGCGATTGATTACCTAAAAAAATTCTTTACAGATTTATATAAGCCTATATCCCATTCAGATATAAGTATATATTGTTGAATATTCACATATCCCATATCTAGCAATCAAAATGTCTTTCAAGGACATTACAGGTGCTCTTAGAACGAGCAGAGCCGCCTATAAGGGCAAAATTACAATGATTGTGAATGATTTGAATAAAAAATCAGAACAGAAAACTTTACAAAGTAATTTTTTGTTGAAGCAGGAAACCACCGTAAATACCTACCTGCATAAAATTGACAAAATTAATGATGATATTCATGAGTTATGTGAAAAAAAGAAAATCAAAGTGGATGACACAGATCGTGTTACTGATTTCAAAGATGAAATAAAATATGAAATCGGTGTTCAGGAGAAAATTTCTGATGTCCAAACTAAGATTACTCCTGTAAAAACTGACACGTCATCGCACACTCCCACAGTCACCCCAATACGGCCACCTAAATTAAAATGTCCAAGTTTTAGTGGTCTAGAAAAAGACAGGTTGCTGTTTCAAAACTTTCTCATGCAGTTTAATAATGTATTGACTGCTGGTGGTAAGCTGGATGATTCGGCCAAACTAACGTACCTTCCCGGCTACTTAACAGATTATGCCTTTTCAGTTATAAGCCACTTGTCAATCAGTAATGAAAATTACAAAGCCGCATTAGACTTGCTAAATGCCGAATTCTTAGATAAAGAATTTATCATTGAAGAATATTTCACTAAAATTATCAGCAACTCGCCCAAATATAATCCCCAATTTGAGGATGTCAAAAAATATTTGAATGAAACTAGAGCATGCATACATGATTTGAAAAACTATGGTGTTGATTTTCTACTACCCAATTCCTCTGGGTTAAAACTTATTAGCCACATCGTTTTCCATAAACTACCCGCTATCCTCAAGCGAGAATTGGTTCATAAAATCGGATCAAACTATCCTTCCCTCAAAGAATTGTTTGATAATTATCATGATTTGATAAAAACGATCATTCGAACAAGTTTGAAAAAGAAAATTGTTGATCAAAAAAGCAAAACTGTATCACAAGGTCACGATGATCATAAAAAGTTTCTCTCAAAACCTAGCAGTCATTTTGGTGAACCTACCATGTATCAACAGGATTCAAATCCCGAAGGGACTTCTGCATTACAACATTTTACCACGCAATCGTCATCTTCTCACCCCAGAAAACCTTGTAAATTTTGTAATGCAGGTAGTCATGTGATGTACCGATGTGAGAAATATAATTCCCATGAGGCCAGAAGGCAGCGTTGTCTTGAAATGGGTCTAGGTGTTATTTGTACTAGTCCATTTCACAAAAAGCAACAATGTCCTGGCGAAAATAATGAGTTAAAATATCAATGTTTACATTGCAAGGTCAACTCTCATATAAGTACATTATGCAAAGATATAGACAAGCATAAAAATGCCCCTAGCCAGACTAATTCTAATGTGTGTTTAAATGCAAGTGAAATATTATCGGCAGAACATTCTATAATAATGCCCATCATGGACATTAAAGTGAAGACTGGTTCAAAAGTTTGCAGAGCTAGATATTTATTAGACTCCGGCAGTCAAAGATCATACTTATCAGAAAAAGTTTGTGCTGTCTTAGCATGTAAAGATGAAAATGTTTCAATTATACAGCATGATATCAAAATATTCTTGGGCTCTCAAAAGAAAGAGTTGAAAGAAATTCCTGTTGCTGTTGAAATTCCTAATTTAAAACCCTTTAATCAAAAGGTGTTAATAGACAAGGAGTTTCATATACAACTAAATATGCCTCAATATGTTGAAGTTATTAGCAATCTTGCATGTAAAGGTGTCCCCTTGGCTGTTCAATATGAAGGCGGTTTGCCTCCTGAAATTGTAGAAATAGACGGACTAATGGGTGCGGATGTTCTACAAAATTTGTCTATGACCAGAACAGTTGAATGTATGAAGGGTATTGGGAAATTTCCTAATGGTCTTGTGCCTTTTGGAGACGCAAACAACTTTCTATTCCCAAGACAAATCTCAGTCTTACCTAGTTTTTCCACCTCTAGACCTGATACATTCAACAACTATAACCACATTATTTCTAGATATGCTAAATGTCCAGAGACTCATGTCAATTTTGTCATGAACCCCAAGTCATCATATCCTGACCCATTACAATGTTAATTTCCCGAAAGTTCTGTGGAAAGGAATCTCGATATGATGTTTCAAACCGAGGGCTTAGGCATTGATAGTAAAGAAAATGCCATTACTGATTACGACTCTTTAAAAATAAAAGACTTTGAAGATACCATCAAGTTTGAAGATGGTCATTTCAATGTCAAACTTCCATGGCACGAAGATGTTCTGGAAATGGTTCCATCCAACCATAATGTAGCTTTAACTGTGATGGACAGAGTTTCCAAAAAGTTAGAGAAAGATAATCTTATGGATGATTATATAAAAGTTTTTAAACAACAAGAGGAGGAAGGAATTATTGAAAGAATAGAAGTTGATCCTCAAAAATATGCTGATTACACGTGGATCCCACATCGTCCCATAATTAAAACTGAGCAGCAAGTAACTACAATAATCAGACCAGTTTTTAATTGCTCACTTAAAACCCATAATTCCCCATCTCTAAATGAAGCTGCATATCCCGGAGTCAATTTGATGACTGATATGACAAAACTTCTTTTATATTTCAGATCTAATAAGTTCACTATGATTTCAGACATCAGAAAAGCCTTTCTGATGATTAAACTAGGCCACGAAGAAGACAAAAACAGGTTTTGTTTTTTCTTAAAAGAAGGAAACAAATTGAGCTGTTTCAGATACAAAACCATAATCTTCGGTTACAATGCCAGTCCTTTCATTCTTAATTTTATCACCAAGCACCATGCTAAGCAGTTTCCTTCAGATTACTTCTCTGAGGTATTACTGAACAATTTTTATGTTGACAATTTGATGCTTACAGCAAATGATCAAGATAAACTTCTCTCTTTGTACTTAGATCTTGACCAGAGAATGAAAAAAAGGTTGATTTGATTTGAGGTCTTGGACTTCTAATAACCCTATGCTGAGAGAGAGAATGATCTCTGATAACAAATATATTGAGCATGAAAGTCCCTATGAATAGTTACTAGGTTACAAATATTCAACTAAAACAGATGTATTCAAGTTGTCTGGAACCGTATTTGATAAAGACGCGAAGACAAAAAGAGGTATATTATGTCAAACTTCCTAATTGTTTGATCCTCTCGGTTTTTATTTGCCTGTTACTGTGGGAAGTAAAATTCTCATGAGAGAGCTCTGGTCACAAAATCTTTCATTGGATGAAATGTCATGGAAAAACATATGAATTTGTGGTCCCAGTTAGCTCATGATGTAACATCTCTGAATGTTACATTTCCAAGATATGTTGTGAATGAGGCATTTGACACTGATTTGTATCTTTTCTGTGATTCCTCAAAACAATCGTATGGGTTTGCATTGTACAATGTTCAAGATAACAAGTCCAACTTGATGTTTGCTAAAGCCAAGTCACTCCTATAAAACCTCGAAGCTTACCAACTCTTGAATTGTTGTCCGTGTTTTTGGGTGTAAAATGCCTGCATTTAATACTGGATTCTTACCCCAATGTTACATTCAAGAAGCTTGTGATTGCAGTAGATGCCCAAGTAGTTTTGTCTTGGCTGATGTCCCAGCAAAAAAAAAAACCAATTTGCTAAAAACAGACTGAAAGACATTAGTATGATGACACAAGGATTGAAAGTCAAGTATAACTTGGATATTGTTTTCAAGTATGTGCCAACAGATCAAAACCCTGCGGATCTTTTAACTAGGGGATTGACCTTAAACAAGTTTAAAGACTTACTTCAATTTTGGACATACGGTCCAGAAGGGCTGAAAACAGCTGACAGTGATTGGCCTGTGAACGAATTAAACTGTCTGAGTGATGCTAATAAGAAGACAATTCAAACTAATGTAGCAATAGACAATCACCTATTTCGAGGTTCAAAGGTGGAGTGTATACCAACAAAATCATTCTCAAATTATGGAAAGTTACTTAGAGTGACCGAGTTGGTGTTCCGCTTCCTTAAAATAAAATGCAAGGTCAATATTGATACGGTTCAAAGTGCCATAACGTATCTAGTTAAGACTATGCAAGCAGAATGTTTTCCAAAGGTAATTTCCTTTTTACACTCTCCTGGTAATAGAAACATTCCCGATTTGGTCAAAGACCTCAATTTATACATAGATGAGGAAGGGGTTATTAGATCAAAGGGAAGAATGAACAATAATGTAACACACGAGGAGGGAGTACAAAATCCTATTCTGTTAGGTAAAAGTCACCACTTGACTTGCCTGTTAATTATTCATTTTCATCATAGAGTAAAACACCTTGGTGTAGGTACTACCCTCAATGCATTGCGCTTGGGAGGATTTTGGGTGCCTGAAGGCAGACAGGTAATCAAAAAAGTGCTTTCCCACTGTATGATATGTCGTAAAATTAATGGATTGCCATTCGAATATCCAAAAGTGACTAACTTACCCGAACACCGAGTCAATTTGATTGTACCTTACCGTCATACTGGAGTTGACTTTACTGGCCATTTATGGGTTGAAAACTATGGACAAAGGCGCAAAATGTACATACCTATTTTTACTAGTTTGAACACTATAGAGCTGTTCATTTGGATCTTATACCTGATATGAGCACTCATTCCTTTGTCTCAGCTTTATTGAGATTCAGCAACAAGTTTGGTATTCCATCTCACATATATAGCGATAATGCTAGATCCTTTCTAAAAGGATGTGATGTAATATCTGAAGTTTTCTATTGCAGCCCATTTCTGGAACATTTTCAGACCTACAATATAAAACATGTTACAATACCTGTTTACTCTCCCTGGGTAGGCAGTACTTGGGAAAGGTTGATTCGAGTAGTCAAAAACTGTATTCGAAAAACTGTAGGTCGAGCTAAAATAGAATATTTTGACATGCTCACTCTCTTATGTGATGTTGAGAATGCAGTTAACTCTAGACCATTGACATATCGAGCTTCTGAATCGGATCTAGAAGTGATTACCCCCAATAGTTTTATCTATCCCAACTCTAATTCCAATTTGTTTCTGAGAATTGAGGGAGAAAACCCCACACTTTTAGAACCTCTTTCTCAATCCCTATTATTACAGTCCCTATCAAACAGAAATCAACTACTCAAACACTTCCATGAATTGTGGAACAATGCTTACTTGCTGTCCCTTAGAGAAAGTACTAAAAATAGTTATGAGCATAGATTTGAAAATAAGATTGATGTTGATGACATCGTTCTCATACGTCACCCACAAAAGTCCAGACCATTTTGGTTGCTGGGTAGAGTTGTTGAAGTCTTCAAGGGTGATGATAATAAAACCAGATCTGCCAATGTAAAAATGGATGGTTCAATTCAAAATTATTCAATCAACCATCTGTACCCTTTAGAACTTCAACAGCTCACAAATGAATATATTTTACCATGCAACAATGTCGATGAAACACCACCTGTAGGCCATTTGCCGGTAGAAACAGTTCGGCGCTCTGCGCGTTTGATGGCACAAAGGGCCAAAAGCCAATAACATGTAACTATTATTATGTGTAATGTATTTCTGAGTTAATTACCACTGTCATTTTATTGTTTATGTATATATGCTATTTTCTATTGATATTTGCGCTATATTTCCCTATATCCTTTCCACTGCCGGGTAGATATACCACAGCTCTACCACAGCGTATCAAAACGGATGGAAAAATCGGCCCTCTCACAAACACTATGATATACCGCACTCACACCACAGCGTTCTAATCCCTATCCGAAAAGTGGCCTTCTCTCACGCATAGCGTAAAAATCCGTAATTTATCTCAAAATCTCTCTTATTCATGTATAGAGCAGCTGCCGCTATTACGTATTTTTACGCTACAGCAGACGTGCGAGGTGAGATATAACGAATTGGTACGCTGTGGGTTTTCGTCTACACAGCGTCTAGGGTTACTCTACATAATGCATCTGGAGCGCCTGTGACGCTGGCCCACCATTGAAAAAGTATTTTGCCAACATATTCCGCTTGATGGGAAAGTAATATGGTGTATGGCACCAAGTGTAGTCTTTTTTCATGAATCCACATGGCTACGATTAAGATAATTAGCAAGGAGTTTAAATAATTTAAACCTAATATTTCCTGACAAGGTATCCAACTATATAGGTTGAGAATACGGGCCCAGACAACGAGACAGGGGAGTGCAGTCTGCGACTGACTGTCTAGTAATGAATGGAATACACAAGTAAATATCAGTTCAGAACAAACCAGATGAACACATAATTCTAGCTAAACCCAATTTATAGTCATTACTACGATATTTTTATGTTGGAAACATTTCTATAATTTTATTAATTTTTGTAGGTGCCTAGTAAAAATCATAAGGGTGTCTGTGTCCTCTGAGAAAAATGGTTACGTATTAACGTAGGCTTTGTGTAATATATAATATTCTGGGTGAGTGTACTTCTTGTGGAATGTTTCATGTTGAATGTGAACAGGAAAATACATCTTTGCACATTATTATCGTTATTCATCCAAAGTTTAAGGAGCATCATAATAATTCCACCACCTCATTTTACAAGTATGAGTTGTTTACCATATTGGGAAATTGAATTGTTCTAATAAAGAAAACGGAATAAAGACAAAAATACTAACAGCCTAACAGGTCTTATGATCAACCGGAAAAAATTCCAACATCGTAATCGTGGAATGTAGGCCTACTAAGATAACAGAAAAGTCAACATGTCACGGCCGAGAAAATACACACGGAGATGACAACGTGCCCAGCAAACACGATACTACTAGATTATTATTGGTCCAGCATCAGCGACGCTGACCCAGCATTAAACCAACATTTGGACAATGTATCGTGTGCGCTGTGAATGGTTGGCATGTATCAACGCTGTAACGTATTGTGCCGTGGTGATGGATACACATTAAGTGCTACGGGGCGGCTGGGGCATAGCTACGCTACAACGTATTAAATCGTAACCAGACGAAATGCCGTGGAACAGCCATAGTGTAATGTTCTGTTATTGACCCCCCTGTTCATTATCAAGATAATTAGTGAAGAATTTATTAAAAAATAAATGTTATGGAAATCAAAATGTCTTCACAAGACATCAAACTAAGGGTTGCAGGTGTAAAATCGGGTATATTTAATATCTATGTCATAATATTTAAAGCATGTAAAAGTGACGAAATAGCTTATTTCACATAATCTTATAACTATCCATTTATAATTGCTAATTAGTAAACATCATGATAAGTTAGAAGCATGCCGCCAAGTTTACTGGGAAGAAATGGGGAAATACTCTCTGTATATCAAAGATTACAAGTGTGCGTTATTTACCAGCTTAGCAAAACTAGTTTTAATACTGAATAAAATGGAATGAGGATGAAAACTACTGACAGGTCTACGACATACGATGGTGCTTGTCAGAAGGCCGTTTTTTCGCTACGATCCAGTACGCTGTGACAGGCCTATGCTGTATGGTACTGTTTCTGAGAGGGCCGCAAAAACGATCCGGTTTAATACGCTATGGCAGTGGAAAGGATATGATACAATGCAATTGCAAATTGCATTTTTCTTGTCCTCGGGAATATATTGGAATTGTGATTCGTTTGATTGAACCCTGTGGTTGTGTACAACTTCCACAACCTGCAGCCTTTTGCACGTACACAGCCAAGCTATACACTGTTTGCCACTAAATCTGTCACTTAGCCGTTTGCTTTCACTATCAGCACTCCTCTTACCAATTTTCAGAATTTTACCTATAACACATTACCTTTACCTATTAAACCCCTAACTTTCCCTTTGTTAACATGTTATATTAACTTCGCCGAAGGAAATTTCGACAACTGCAGATTTCAAAATGTGATTACTTTTTTATTATTATATTATCTTCCTTTCCTCCAACTTACTTCTCCACTCGGGTTTTATCAAAATCCCTATATCAGTTAGCTTCAAGTTATTAAGTTATTAAGACAGTAGCTGTTTGACAGCTTTGTCATTACGAGTTGTCAGTCGGCAGGAGGTTATAATATATAAATAAAAGACAATTTTGTAAATATTGACCCGCCTTGTTCCTATTGCAAGACAGCTGCGGTCATGCGATCGCTGGAGAAGTGGGTCAGATGCAGATGGCATAACGATTGGGCTAATGTTGTCTCATGCACAAGTAGTTGGTTCGATGCCGGCCCAGCATCTGGAGATGGTGGACCGGCATCGTACAACATAGGATGTTAGCAGCGTATGTGAGTTCTGTATTCAGATGGAACAATAACTGTGTCTTGCATGTTGTAGTTTGCGTGATGCCGGCCCAGCATCTTCAGGTGATGGACCGGCACCGTGTCAACTTCAGTTTCAAATGGTGATGCCATGCCTATCATTGAGAAATGAAGGACGGTATGTAGCTATTGAGTTTAGGCGAGAGACCTTTCTTTTTACCTCTCTGTAATTTATAGTGCCTATGACTTGGCCTACAGCGGTAACTGGTTACTAAGTCGTGACTGGTTACCATCTTATGCCTGGTGATAGATGGGATTTTGTCTGAGCAAAACTGGGCTTGCGTTCCACCATGTGATCGGACGCTCGCCATTGATTAGCTCAGGCGCGAATCATCGAAGTCACTCTGCCTATATTGTGGGAAAGAGAGAGGTGTTTGCAACTGCATATGTTGAGCCCTAACTGAGAGGGTGTTTTTCTTTGTATATTATTGTCAACGCAGCTGCATGTCCCTCTGTATATGATAAGCTGTGTATGAAGCCTCAAGTGTTCAGGACTCCAGACTTGCGTCTCTGCCAAAACTTTTTTTTACTTTTTTTTTTATCTTTAATTAACTCATTCTTACCTAATATCATATTGATATTCATGTAATTTTTCAGTATTTTTTCTGCGGTTTAATATTGTATTTGCTATTATTAATAATATTTTTCTGTATGTATCATGTGTATCTATGACTATGTATGCATGTATGTATACCCAGGGAGCCAGAAGGTTTTGAGGGACATGGGCTGCTGTAAAAGGTTGGCCAATGGAAATCATCTCTATTTATACCCACGAACACAACCTAGGTGGACAGCCTTGCAAATTTCCTGTAGGAAATGCACAAAAAACAAAAATCCAAGATGGCTGCCACTAATTTCTCGGCTTTTATAACTTTTTAACTGTTTGTTCCAATTTAATGTGTGACACATCGTTTCTAGTGGTTGTCTGTATGCCAAGTCCATTTATTGCATAATTGCATTGATTTAGGCTATATTTAGGTTGTTTATGTGGAGATCAAGGTCAAATTCAATTTTTAAATAGGCCTAATGCATATTATCGGTCAGGGGATAGAGAGTTTCATATTAGATTAAAGCTTGAGATGTATAGGGTTACCCGCTTACTATTGTTGCTCTGGCGACTATCTGACTCGAAGGTAGCGGGGCCTAGAATATGACAAGGCGTTTCAGCATTCATTTGCTCAGTGACACACAAAAGGCGGTAAATGAATTATTATAAGACCAAGGTTACGAAGTTGAAAACATCATAGTAATCCGATCTTCAAGATCCATACTTGAAACTAGAAAAAAGTGCGGAAGTTGTGGCATTGCTATGAATGACACAAATTTCTGCTGGTGGGGCTGCTGTTAAGATTGTCTTTTTAAACAGATGCATATGAAATAACCTCTTCATTCATAATCATACATAATCATGCATAATCATACGTATCATGCAGACTCTGTCGGCAAAATAAGAGAGGTTATGATCAGAGTTATGATAAAGCAAAGACAATAGAATATGTGCCTTGGTGATAGATTCAATAATCGAAAAGGAATAGTAATAGAGAATTACACTCCACCAAGAAAGACGGAGATACCAATGTAGTTTTGCAATCACCTGCCGATACATGAAATTGCATCTCATTGGGATCTTCACAGCGCAGAGCTATGTAATAATTAATTCACATTTCAGGCGGGGTTGCCACAAATCCTATTCTTTACAGAAATAAAAGTGCAATTTCCTTGTAGCAATGTGGTTGGTAAGGTGGAATATAAAAAAAATGAGATACATATCAGACGCTGTCACATAAGTTGACATTCCTCGAGCTATCGCCACCATCAGAAGATGCATTTCGTTAACATGTAAAGTAGCATTGGCCATACTGCTGGGCAAACGTCCCATTGCAAAACCAGATATTGATGCGTAACAACAGTATATATGGGTGATATGGTGTGGATTGTTCTGCTGCCAATCTACGCGATCATTTTTTCCACAGCAAATCACAAAACCTATCAAACGATTGTAAATGTGCATTTGCTAATAACTTTGGGCAACAAACGAAACTGTTCTTGTTACATTGTATGTCTCTGCAGAAGATAAAGCTACCATCTCAGCTATTTTGGATAATATCATAAGAAAAGTAGTACTTTCAGCAGCTAGTCAGTTATTTCTTAATAGTACGTCTCGATGTTATACTTTTATGTGTTAAAGTAAATGCTCGATCATTGTCAAAATTATTTTTAGTCAAGAAACAATCATACTGTAGATTTCTGATATCATAATTGTCTATGTATGCGTGGACGTAGTCAGGTGAATATGGTTGACTCTGGAAGACCAAGCGATTTTTTATTTTGGGAGAGCGTAGTTTGTCAACAATTTTTGCATTACTAATTATTTTGATAATATTAATTCCAATTCATTAGTTTTATCAGTGTATCTATGACAGCTCGTTTTAATTTGAGTACTTTTATCATAAATGGCTTATAGACCTGTAGAACGTTTGGTTGAATTTATATTTGCTGACTATTTGCGTTCCTATTATTTGATTATATAATATTAACAATACGACTGCCGTATTGTAAATATTATGGTTCAGTGAAGCCAAACGAAACACCTGCTTTAACATAATATAAGCTACACTGTCCATTAAAAACCTTTTGCTTTTATTTGCCATGTGTGTACGTGTATGCGGTTGTCGGATACTTAATCAGCTTAAACATTATGTTTAAAAATGATTTTTTTCTAATTATTTAGGATTTAGGATTGTTTAGCGTTTCCTACGTATTCCTTGGCCATAGAAAGATATTTGTGGGGATACCATACTTAGTCATGGAGATTTTGCAAATAATAGATTGCTCCGTAACGGCCTTACTAATTTTCATATTTCTCAAAATGATCAAGGGTACCAGGCAGAAATGTGATCTATTACATGCAATCAATTACTATTACTATTACTTCGAATTTTTTTATTGCTATCACCATTACTATTACAGTCTTTGAGTTATATTACTATTACTATTACTCTACCATCTATTACTATTACTATTACTATTACAATAACTTGTCGGTAACATTTCCAAAGAGATAATAAGCTATACTGCTATATTTTATTTTCCATATACATTTCATAATTACAAACATAAAATCATATCGATTTTGAGACTATTTAATATAAATTGAAAATATTTTTTTTAATTTAATGTATAATTGGCATTTGTTTAGATATCATGATATATAGACACTGTGTTAGCTTTGCCGCACAACGTTATTGCAATATGATATGTTAGCCATGAAAACACTGCGTAAATATTATAGTAGTAGGGCTATCTACAGATCCAGTTACCAGGATATTAGTTATATAGACAATACAATGTTTATTTTACGATCGTTAAACATTGTGCGATAAAATATTTAATGGTTCTTTCTAGAAATGATATGTTGGTATTTAATAATGTCTTAATAATGTCTTAATGTGGTTTCTAAGACCGTTAGTGTTAATTAAGTTTTGCCAACCGGCGTCATTATCGCCGTCATCACACTGTCTGTACACCATACATTTGCCTAATTGACCATCAGAGCCTAAAGATCAAAGGTAATTTGACCAAGGGGGGGCTGGAAATGACTTGTTTTTATACTGTTTAGGCATCAAGATTTGAAGTCGCGCCTCATCGACCATCGATAACTGTAATTAAAGTGTGTTGTTCTTCACACATAGAGCTGTATAAACAAGTATAATGCCGGCCACTGACACGTGTTTGGAATGTGCATAATACCCTGTGGGCGTCAAGAGAACTAATACAAATCATCATGTTATATAAAATTACGACTTTGAACTGAAAATCATTAATTAAATATATTTCCTAATATTAGTGGCCTAGGTTTAATTGATGTGAATAATCAAGCGAAAATAGAATAGTGTAATATAAAAGTAATAGACTATTATCTATCATTTGTCCATATTTTACTATTACTATTACTTTCATTTTTCGCGATCTATTACTATTACTATTACAGTGGCCCCCGTTACCTATTACTATTACTATTACATATTACTATCACCCAATCCCTGATGCCAGGATGGAATCATCTAGCTCCTGTATCTAGAGATTTTCTGGATAGAGAATGTGCAAAAAAACGCTATGTGGACCCTATTGCAAGGTTCCACCTCGAAACCTTGTTTCACTCCCGGACCAAAATAATTTTAAACGAGCTGGTATCCTGTAATTTTAGGCAACAACAGCACTGTCCCTAACCTTTTTTAAAATATTAATAATTCATATTGAATATTTTCTAATGTCATGGTATAGGCTACATGTATATTTTAGGGGTGATATAAAGGTTTTTTGAAAGGGTTAATTTAAAAAAAGCATACTATATATTTATATACATGTATATTGATTGATATCTTCGCGACGCAAAAAATAACACAATTTTTTGTGTATTTCGGCGAGAAATATTAATTGGATTTGTTGTACGGGCATGGGTGCGGCATATTCTTTCAAGCATTAATCAAGTATAAAATAAACAGAAAATAAGAAAGGAAATATTTATTGTTTTTTTTATGGAAAATTGTTAAAAAATAACCGCTGTTCGGTGGGTTTGCTGCGGCATTAAATATAATATCTTCGTAAACACATATTCTACCGCAGACAAGAGGTGATGTAGCTCAACAAGGGTATGCTGAGCTACCCTTCAATGATATGAACACCATCGTCCACAGGGATCCCACACTTCCTATACTTCATGTAAAATAATTTCATATTTAAATGATATATCCTAAATATTACATTTATTAAATATTACATTACATTATAAAGCTCTCTGCAAAACAAAAAAGTGTATATTGCAATATGACCATGGTCTTCAGAGATTATGTATGCTAAGAATTTTGGATTGAAATTCTTAAATCTTGATCTCAAACATTTCAAACTTCAACGCACATCCAGACCAGTAGCACTAGGATCAATAAAATGAGTTTTTTTTCAATACACAACATGATCTAAAATGTATATGTAGGCCTATTCCATTCGCAGATGTCCAGTTTGTGCTCCTGAGTTCTGTGGAGTTCATCCAATGCAAAAGTTTGTTCGCTTTCCTGTGAATGTATTAATGTGTCCACTAGAAAACAGTTGTGACTTTCATGGTAGACTTCTTTATAGGTATACCATATCCCAATGGCTCCCAGAGAATGCAGTAATCAGATTGTGGCTGATTGCACGTGAGACCATCCCAGAAATAGGATGTCAATATGGCATACGCACAGTTATCATGCCACCAGGCTCCTTTAAACAACCTGGCACAGTTCCCTATAGCTTGATCATTGTCTTTGTCTGCTGTGGTGAAGGGAGAACCGTTACTGATTGCTGAGGCTGGGTGTCCGTCACCAAGACCATCGCCTGCAGTGCCGGAGTACCCACCCACACTAAGGGTGTACAGAGAAGCAGCGTCAGAAACCACAAAGTGGTCATAATCAGCATAGTAACTGTCTCCACTTAGATACTCAAGGTCAACCTGCAATCTGCTGGCGCCAAAGGCAGAGGTCAAATGGTGAATCAGTTCGTTGCCAAGCCAATGGTCACCTGACGGATCTCCGAATCCCGATTGGTAGTCAGACCAGCCCCGTTGGAAGCTGATGATGCTGTCTTCACGATGTAGAATCCTGATCCATGCTTCTGGTGTGGACAGCTCACAGTACACAGTTATAGGCTGATCAGTCAACATATAGATGGGGTAGGAGTCATCTTTGTACACACCTGCTGACCTCAGCTCTAGACAGTCCCCTATAACACCAAACACAGCACATGGTTACAGGGTGAACATATAGATGGGGTAGGAGTCATCCTTGTACACACCTGCTGACCTCAGCTCTAGACAGTCCCCTATAACACCAAACACAGCACATGGTTACAGGGTGAACATATAGATGGGGTAGGAGTCATCCTTGTACACACCTGCAGACCTCAGCTCTAGACAGTCCCCTATAACACCAAACACAGCACATGGTTACAGGGTGAACATATAGATGGGGTAGGAGTCATCCTTGTACACACCTGCTAATCTCAGCTCTACAGTCCTCTATGCTACCAAGTGACAAAGTACATGATGAATAAATAGATGGGATGGGAGTCAACTATACACATCTGCCGGCCTTAGCCCTGGAATGTTGCATGTAACTTCAATTCTCATCAAAAGGTCCAAAATGTGTCAAGATAGGTTTAACGACCACAGAATTAATTACTGAACCAGTGCCTAAGCACCATAGGTCAGCATGCTTCTTTTTTCTGTTTTACATGAGCGCGCGCATTAGATTAAGGCCACGCATTACAAAGAAAAACACCAGCACGTGCATTAGATGCTTGGCGATTTAGACAAACATGTCAATTTCAGGAGATAAAAAAAAAACCCGCATAAAATTTTCCGAAATAGGTCTAAAGTTGTATATAAAATGTTTTTTTTTGCCGCGCACCCTCATTAGATTTTAGATTTTTTTCATCTAAAACAGATAATAAAAACATAGCAGCCCTAATCACAGCACACACTCGTTGTTAAATGATATAATTTTGTCAGGTTTTGGCAATACAATTTTTAAAAATACTAGGAATATCAAGCATGAGCAATGCGCATGCCTGACGTTGGTCTGACGTTTGACCCTTACTGTGTAAATACATATTTCGAGGATGCTGAAAGAAGCTCTGCATGCCCAACGTCTTGTTGCGTTCTCCAAGTGCACATGTAAACTACCGCATTCTTCCACGTACGAATTGTGGATGATGATGGTCACCCAGGACACTATTACGCTCTGGCAATAACTGTTCAATTTTCAATATATATGTGCGTTGTGCGTCGTTAATGTGTCTTGCACTTAGAAAGGAACAAATGAACCTTGCACACACCTATGTATACTAGTGTCATTGGAACCCATGCCCAGCAAGCACATGTATAGGTTGTATATATGCACCAGTCAGCATTCGTTCTCTACTCACTAGCTTGTTACAAGTGTACAAGAAACATGTGATCTGAAAAACATAAACCATGCTCAAGGGCTATGATTCATAATTGACAGAAATGTGCTCCCAGTGTATAATTTTGTGTCCTATGTATCCCTTTTGAAGCTCTGTATTTTCACACCTTATTTAATAGTCTAATTCTCATATAATCGTCCACAATTTCAAATCTAATTATTCACAAAAAAAGTAAAATTTTACTCACTTGGAAAATCTCGCCCTTGATTAATAGCGTAATCTAATATCTGAAGAGACAGAAAACTATTAGTTGAATTTATCATGTTATGTGGTGTTTATTTTTCTATAGTTTCGTAAACTGACAAAGATAATACATGTAATAGACTCACAGCATTGACCCTATCCCCACATCTTTAATCAAACAACAGTTAATCCACATATTACACAGCTGATTAATGTATCTATGGCGGCAGGATATTACCACTCCTTTTCAAGAAGGCAGTCGTTATACCTCTCCTGAAAATGACCACCTTGGATAGTGATATTCTTAAGAACTATAGACCTGCTTCGAACCCTCCTTTCATATCCAAGGTGTTGGAAAGAATTTTGTCACGCATGATGGTTGAAATACAGAGCAGAACGGTCCTCACCGACATGCATACTGCCCATGCTACAGCACTGAGACTGCCCTGCTGAGGGTGTCTAATAATATACACACCACATTGGATCAGGAAAAGCTGCTTTGTTTGATCTGCTGGATCTATCGACGACTTCCGACACAAACGATCATGACCTGCTGCTCTCTTGATTGCTTCGCATTGTAGTCCAGGAGATAAGTCGAATTTATTTATGTAGAAGTGCCAAAAGGTTCAAAGGTTGTTCATAATATAATAACATGTGTTGAATACAAAAATATATGTCTCACAAAATTCTGTTCGGCAATTTTTCCAGAAAATCAGTTTAAAGTGAGGTACCCTCCGATTAAAAAAAATAATTTCGCGTAAATTTGAATCTGACCGATATTACATTTTCTGTGATAACTACAATAATTTAGACTCTATTTTCGTAAATTAAGCACACAAATATAACTAGAGGGGAATTGTGACTTTTCGAGTAACAATGATGTTTGGACTACGTTTTGTGCGTTTTTGACGACCATTTTAAATATTGTTGGGTAATTTATGAGAGATTGATTGGAATTTGAGATTTCTGGATTCTGACTTCTTTGTTGGTTTAATGCTGTATCACCAACTGTGACGCTGGCAAAACATGAAAACCACATTGCGTCGACGTTTCGTGTTTGATGCAATTATAACTGCTAGTTTAATGTTGAAGTGTAGAATTTGAAAGGTTCTATTGATCATATCAAGCACCCAATGTTGGTTGTATGTTGAGCAACTCTCTGCGACGCTGACCCACATTGAAACATTATTGGATATAGGCTTCTGTGTCCTCCTAATTGATTAAATGTAGAGAGTGCTCAAAGGGTCGGTCGTGTTGCCTCTGACAAAGGGCCCCTATTTGAAAATCAAGATTCTCCCGACATGCAAATCATTGGACCGACGTTAATCAACATAGTGATCCAGAAAATCATTCAGAAATCCGGAAGATCATGATGTATGACTTAGAAAAGTCATAGCTCACCTCCCCAAAACCTAAGGATCATTGTGCCAAGGTTTGAAGTCGATTGGTTAAAAACTCAGGGAGAAATAGGCCTCAACATAGAACTATAAAAGTGCCGAGATCCATACAAAACTTAATATACTTGAATCAAAAGGTCCAAACATAATTAAAATTGATAGCTAGATCAGGGGCGGTCCCAGGAGTTTGAAAAGGAGGGGTCCAAGTTAAAAAGAAGGGGGTACAAGGACCATTTACATTTTTTGCATTAAAAAAGATGCGGTCATACCTAAATTGATATAATTTTCGACAGAATAGGAGAAAATTCTTGATTTTGGTGTCTACTATAGGGTATACAGTTGCCCGACCTAGTGATATGAACACAAAATACTTTGGATATTGCATTGTGGGTGAAACACTGAAATATATTGACCCTTGCCTTCATATATGAAGTACTAAATAAAGATCTTTAAATAGCTATAAAACGTGATTTCAATATTGTATCTTTTTAAACGAATTATAAGGTAACTTAATTACCCTAATAATCACCCCCAGAAAACACGACACATCAACCCAATGTTGGCCTAATGTTGAGAAGACGTCATAGACGGTGGGCCAACATTGGGTCGATGTATCGTGTTTGCTGGGCTTATTATGCCGCATATCTGGCAAGATGGCTAGACCGTATACAGGTATGGCAATAAAAACAAAATTGTGGCTTTTGGAATGGAAAGTCCATGAAAAAGTCAGACTCGATCAAATGCAAAAAGGGAGGGATACCCCATTACCATGAAAATGGTAAACTTTATCAAGTTTAAAAAATTACCTACTGGCGGCCAATATTTACGATAGGCCTAATTATGCCTGTTATTTGACAAAGCGTGCAAGCTAGCTAGATCAGTACTGATGGTTTGGTTGAGAGATCTAAAAAAAACAATTAAATCAGTCAAATTTCAAAGGGCCGACCAGCGATTTTTATTTTCCACACCACCGATTCAGATTATGTCAGATATCTGGCAAACTGTGCAAGATGTTAGACCATTACTACAATAAAATCTAAGGATATGGTCTACCTCCTGATTTGTTATTATTTTCATTTGAAATGTACACCCAGGGAAATTATTTACTGCCCTGATGATATCGCAAGGCTCTGACACAGAGACATCCATTTCTAAAAGGTTTTATAATGCTCACTAGATTTTGCAAGCTGAAATGGAAATTTTTTATTAGCCACTAAAGATATTCGTATCAGAGTCATGACACCCGAGTTTCTCAAAATAATAGACGAGTCTAGTCAGTGTTGTTTTTTTCACGGCTGGCTGTGTTCATAAAAATACCCATTTTCTGGAAAACTGCGTGAGATGGCTCGACTATTATAGCCTAAATTACAGTTTCAGACGAGTCTGAGTTTTATGTGCGGGAAGCCCAACTATAGTATTTCAAAAATTAAGTTGTGTGGTTTTAAGTGTCTTGTTTTTATGAGCTATATATGATTACACGCCACCATACATAATCAATAGTAGTTTACTTGACACATATATTGCAAATTGAATACATTTTATAGTCCAGAGGCTTAGCAAAAAATCGTGCACTTTGTTATACAAGTATGAAATTTGGCACACAGCTAGTATAACTACCAATGACTTATTTTAGGGTGGGTCCCCAACCAGATTCGACCTGTGGTAGCGGTAGTGGTTATTTTTCAAAATAACCGCCGTATCAATTACCAGAGTATCATATCGCCTAATATTGGAGATAGAAACATAATGTTGGTGTCTATACCTATGTTTGCAGACCCATGTATTTCAAATATTGTATCACTTCCAACTTAGCATGTTTTGGTCATTTTTTTCTGCAAAATTACTATTTTAGGCTTAAAATAGCTATTTGTAAAAGTAGAAATGTTAAAAAATCAACATCTTTTAGTTCATCCATGTAGAATTGGCATTTGTGCTACAAGTACGCTATTTGGCACATGCCTATTATAAGCACCAATGACTTAGTTTAAAGTATGACCCCAACCAGATTCAACCTATAGCGGCGGAAGCGGCCATTTTTTAAAATGGCCGCCGTACCAATTTTTGGAGTGTCGTATATGGCTTACAATTGGAGATAGAAACTTGATTTTAGTGTCTATACCTATGTTTTCAGGCCTAATGATTTCAAATATGGTATCAGTGTCAATGTATCAGGTTTTCAACATTATCACTATTTTAGACTGAAGATATTTATATAGTAGTATTTATATAGTATAAATGGATAAAAATCAAGGCCTTCTAGTTCATACACGTAAAATAAAAATAAAAAAAAATGATTTGAAACAATATGTAACCTGATCTAGCAATACTATTGTCCAGGCATGGGGTCAAATACACTAGATCAAATACAAATACAAATACAAATACAAATACAATGTCGTAGAATTTTTCAAATACAAGTACAATACAAATACGAAGCCTTGAGAAATATCAAATACAAATACAAATACAGACTTTTAAATACAAATACAAATACAAATACAATTTATTTGAATATGTCCTCTCTAGAATCAACTTTGCTTAATCGCATGCATATATAGTTTTGTATCGTAATACTGTAGGTCTGATAATATTCGATAGGTTTTTTTTTTGCAAGGAGGACAGATTTGTGAATTTTAAAATCACGCGATTATTTGTATCAGAAATCATGGGAAAACGATCGATGAGTCAACTATAGGTTCCCTTGTTTTAATAAAGGCTTAATATTTAATTGGACCCTCGACAACTGTGCGTGAACGTAAATAAAAACAACGCAAGTAGACCTAATTAAGGATATTATTTTACTTGTTATAAGAGAGGGCTAGTCGAATGTACTAAATGTGTTTTTCATAGATGATTTCAACATTAATCTTATAATTGTGTAGTACTGAATGCGTGCCATGCACGACTGGTCGCACCATGAAACCATGTGGGTTCAGAATGTGCAATAAATTCGCTAGTTTTAGTGCTATATTTAAATATTTGGTATCGATCTAATATGCCCTTCAGTGAAACTTACAAATCAATATTAAAAAAACGCATACAGATATTATTTAGACAAGAAAAAACAGTCAGCGATGTACTGCACTAGGTTACGCAATCAGATAGACGTTCTCTCCATATAGCTGGGCTTATGGTTACGTAATGTGTAGACGCCTCAAGGCGGTGAACTTTTGATAATAGGTGTCACTGTGCACTAGATTTTGACCCGATGCTGTTTTGTTGTTCCGCCAGCATCGCAGACTGTGGAACAACGTTGATTCAATGTATCGTGTTTGTGATGTAAAAAAGCAACCATTGTCCAAGATGACCATGCAGCTTTGATCTCAGAAGGCGACATGTGACACGGAAATTAGAGTTTGTGGTCTAGGGTTTGTATTTATGCTATTTAAAACCCTGTCGTTGTGTTCCTCCTTTCCCAGCTTATAACAAATAATGATTTTCTTTTAAATTTAATTTGACAAGATCTTTTATTAGTGGCAGTGTAGGCCTATTTCTTTATCTAATAATAAATTATATTTGCTGAGAAATTAAATTAGATGAGAAATTATATTAGATTATGTACTTCTTCTATAATAACCGAAAATACCAGCCTTGAAGGGTTCATCAGCTGCAATGTGTGTACACATGAAAACAACATGTTGTTGAGTTAATTTATGCCATAAACCACTTATATTCCCACACACATATTTGACTTAAAATCATAACATATTACGTTGTTGTTAATATAAATTATATATATATAAAATAAAAATAATATGACATCGTGACTGATATTGAATTAATTTTTTTATTGTAAATAAAGCAAACATCAGGTATCAGGGGGTCTGAATTAAAAATTGTATAAAATGGAGAATATAGGCAACCGTCCAATATTGCCCATCATTGCCCATTAAAACCCGTATTTATCCATATTACCCATTATTGCCCAGTGGCCGGGTAATATTAATATTAGCGGATTTTTGCCAACCCTGCCTACTAGCAAAAAATGCGTATCTATAGTAGTATTGAAGTACAATATTTTGCGTATTCATTGATCATAATGTACGATCTTATAGTGATGCATTTAAATTTTCGTGAAAATTATGCACAACTCGGATCTATTCACGTCTATCACTTTACAGCTCCTTCATGCTGCTTTAATGTTTGTTCAACATTTCCATGATTTCTGATGTTGACCCAGCATTGAATCAGCGCTGGTGTTACGGTCTGGGTTAGTTAGGAGGGTCGGCACTAGTCATAGTGTGTTTAGTGGTGGCTCTTAGCCCTTTGAGCGCTACACATGACTATAATCGTTTTTAACGTGTTTTATCAGCGGGTTAAATCACAGTTGTTGTGAATTAAATGAATGTTTGAACAGAAAGACTTCGAAATATTTGATCTAAAATTAAACGAGTGTGAGTAATTGCCACCATTTTGGAGTTGTAGCGAGACACAACTTCAAGTTTGTTGAAATTTAGATTAGATAACTTAGCGCTTAAAGAGTTAACAATGTGTGGAAACAGTGGGCGAGCTGAAGGTGGTGATAACAAATAGATCAATGGCGACAGCTAAGCACTGCTGACCCTGTGACATTATACTCTTCAGAGACTAATTTGTATTTAAAGTAGAAATAAATTGACTTTTTACTTTTAAAATTTGCCAGTCTAAAAAAACACAGATTCAAGAAAATTTAAACAGGCGAATATCACCCTACCAACAGTATAGATATATTTTCTGCTTGTAATCCAAAGGTGGTTCATGTTTTCAACAATAAATATACTAATCTATGAATGAACAGCATGGTAATTAGCTACGGGATTCGAAATGTCATTGACAGATTAACGCCGATGATGACACCTTTACACCCAGGTGGTGTACATGTATTAAACATATCGTCAAATTCAATTTAACTTCACATATATAACATGTTTAATATACCGTTTAAATATGGCATCTAACATATGTAAAGGAAACGGAATAATATGCTTAAGCGAGGTACTCAAAGATCTAAAACGTATCTTGACTTTGATATCTATGGCTTGTTTCATAAACATTTGATATTTTTAAATTATCACGATTTGTGAAATTGGACTGATGAGACGGAAGGGTTGTTATGACTTAGCGAACTCGAGGCTCTGACCCAATGTTGCTTTAATGCTGGACCAGCGTTGCAGACGGTGGACCGGCAATGAAACTACATTGTATCAATGTATCGTGTTTGCTTGGCGCGCAGTCCTGACAGCAACACGTCGTCACTGTATACACATGACGCACGTATTATAGACATTAGCTCAACATAGTTTCAATGCGTCAGGAGCCGGGCAACAATTGAGCAATCTTTGGTGCAATTAAAGTTATAGATAGGCTATCAATTTTATCACGCTTTTTATCTTTCAGAATTAAACCACTTAAAGGGACCCCTTGTTAGCTGCTAGCGATTAAAAGGGCACCATCTAATTAACACCCTTCAAGGCTTATGTCATTGATTATAATTCAATGTTAAAACGAAATACTAATACATAAATCAATTTGGCAGGACAATCAAATGTATTAAAATGCTATATATAATATGTATATGCTGTATGTGCCAAATATCAAATTTGAACTCACCGAAACATTGTAGTAGTAGTATTTTATTTATTTTTTTAAGGCCTTAGGCCCATAGTACAAAACAATCTCACATGTTATATACATACATAATATGCATTACATATTCAAAATAATTCACATTACACATATCTCTTAATACGTTCAATGTTCGTCCATGAATACCACTCTTAATTAATTTATACCATAAAAGAGAATGAGGAATCATATCGAAAGCTTTTGAGAAATCAATAAATAGGACATAATATCGGCCTTTTTCTTTTGATATATATTTCTGTACCAGTGATTGTAACGTAAACATGTTATCTATCGTGCTATACCCTTTTTTATAGCCTGCCTGCTCCTCGTACTGTAACCCGTTGTCATCTTCCCATCGTACAAACCGATTTTTTAATAATTTAGTAAAGATTTTCCCCACAATAGATAATAACGATATACCTCTATAATTTGATGGATCTGTCGGGCATCCATTTTTATAAATAGGACATAATACTGATCAGTCCATCTAGACGGGTATACACCTGTTTTTTAAATATTATTAAATAAAGCACAGATATATCGGACTAAAACATGTTTAGAAGATTTTAACATTTCTACAAGGACGCCGTCGATACCAACAGCTTTACCACCTGACATATCTAGAATACAATTACATACCTCACTGTTTGTAACATAATCATCTAATAAATCACACTTTTTATTTTGCCATACGTCACATTCGTTATCATGAATTTCTAAATACTCGTTTACATTTTTACAAAACTGAGGATTAACATTCGGCTTCTGATTTAATAAACCTTTAAAATATTCCATCCAAGCACTTGGTGCCACATCATTATCAGAGCTAGTTTTGTTGAGTGTACATGTATTTATCTGTTTTATAATATTCTAAAATTTAGCTGGATTATTTAACGATTCCTGTAGTACATGCCTAATTTTTATCTTCTCCTCATACTTTTTATCTCTACAGCATCCCTTAAAATCGTTTTTAGCTAATTTGTATTCTTGTAAATCGTCAATGTTTTTACTATGTCTATACTTATTTAGACATCTATTTTTATTTCGCTTTTTATCCTCACATTCTATGTCCCACCACACAGGCTGATTGAAAGTATTTATAGACATGCTATTTTTAGCATTGCCTCTGCCATTACGTGTACCAACTTTCATTTTATCAGCTGCTCTTAGTAATGTTTCTGCGAATATTTCGACTGCTTCGTCGACACGATCTTCTCCAAGCATATTATCAAATTTACTAAGCATAGTTTCGCTAGTCTGATCACATAAAATATTCAAAAACTCTGGCTTCTCATTTGGTTGCCACTCAAACCAGAGAGGTATTATAAGTTTAACATCCTCTTTATCTTTTTCAGTTGACTCTTTTAGCATTAACTTTTAGCATTATCATTAATTCTAAAGTCACAACAAGTGGAAAATGGTTGCTGATATCAATTTGCATTATTTCAAACTGTTTTATTTTATCAAATGTGCTCTCTTCTACGGCAATATAATCTATCACACTTTGCCCCTGAGAGCATATATAACTAAAATCTTCAGGAATGTCTTTACCTTTCCTGCCATTTAAAACATATAGTCCAATTTTTTTTCATAATTCTAAAAATGTGCGTCCAAATTTGTTTACATTTTCATCTTTTGATCTCCTGACTGTTAAAAAATTACTCAGACAATAGTATTGTCTGAGTAATTTATTTTAATTGAAAACGGTTATAAT
Source organism: Flabesymbios commensalis (assembly GCA_964017125.1). Taxonomy (NCBI): domain Eukaryota; kingdom Metazoa; phylum Annelida; class Polychaeta; order Terebellida; family Flabelligeridae; genus Flabesymbios; species Flabesymbios commensalis. Next base: position 86,190,679 of record OZ024906.1, read on the forward strand.
GGACAGGCAAGTCATTAGAACAAATAGATTATTTAGAGATAACAAAATGACACTGATGACAATCAACTGCATTTAACTGTATTGTTAATTATATTTAAATAGCTCAGTTATGACTAAGAACAAAACCATTAGGAACAAAACATTACTCTCAAGTATCTTGTATATCTAGTTGATGTAAGTGATATATAGCATTCAACATGAATAATCTCACATCAATCACATCCACCACATTTACATCGTGTTGTGCAAGCTAAATCCGATTTTTTACATTTGCACAATCCTCTACATCCCTTGGTGCATCCGCACTATTATTGTACGGCATGCTCCACCAGCCGCTGGCAGTCATCCATTGTAATTGCCACTGTGCTCTTTCCAACTGCAGCCAAAGTCTGCTGGACTTAGTAGCACGGGCGCTTTCGTGGTAGATTGTTGCCATATATTACCCGCAATGTATCCTGCCATCAACAAATTCTGTGCTAGGGCATCTCTCTTGCCTTTATTTCTTATCTGCCTTTCTGAGTGAACGACACCTGTCTTTCATAATTGACACTGTTTTCACAACTACTATCACAAGTCTCTCAATAGTATGAAGAACATTCATTACATCATCTATAGAAGGTTTATCAGCCAGAATACACAAAGCAGGTGTGGAATCTTCAAGAAGTATTTCCATGCAGACCAGGGCGTATGCTTTCCTCTCCCGCCAAATGAAGATGTCACATCACAGCCTGTGAGGTCATGAAAAGCAGGCATGAGATGTGCATTTATCACCACCAAGTGATTGCGCCATGTCCATAATGGCTGTTGCATCAATGTATCGGAATGTATTTCCTGTTGCAAAGGCTAGCCACAAACGCTCACAGTCAAATTTTGGAGCCGGAGCCATACTTGTGCTGATTACCACAACATCTGTATCCACAGTTATCAGTAGAATTTTTTCAAGACTATGTTGAACTGCATGCGAGGCATTTACAAACATCTGTGTATCTGCCTCCTCATATGTACAGCCGATTAGCTCTTCAATATCACATGGTGTGGATGACAACACATTCTCACCATGTGTGATAACAACCAGACCTGGGAACACTTCATGTACAACTTGTTCACTGATGAGATTTGTTCACTGAAGAGTTCGAATTTGTTATCATCCATACGCAAAAACTCCTGCCAATTACCTTGAACTTTATTCTTTCCTTCGACGCGCTTCCGTGTACAGTACCCCTTTTTTGTCGAGTGCCAGATTTTAGACTTTCCTTTCTGTAAATTTCAAATACCATATCAACTTGAACCACCTCACCACTGAACTGACCACGGATAATTACCATGATCGTTGAGATGTAATCGTTAAATGAATCAGATGTTCCTGGCTTGATCATGTTGATACTCGCAGAACCGTCAAGTATAATCATCTGGACATCTGGTCGGTTGACTGAACCCTGTATTATTTGGTCATCAAGACATAAAAGTAGATCGGCTTTTGTCCCGCATCTCATAGAGCTATATACTCCATAATCTGAGAGAGAGTATGGCTGGTTCTCGTGTGAGAACTCTATCATGCTGATTGTCCGCACTTGACAAACAATATCTAGTGTAGAGAATTCAGTTTCATGGCTATCAACTGCTTTTGACCTCGCAATTTTTCTTTAGGCTGACGCGAACAAAAGAGCCGAATATTTGCTTTCGTCACTGTGTCACTAACAGGCCTTATGCAAACAGCCAGACGGTCTTTAAAGAAAGTATTCACACATTTTCTGTCACATTTTCTGTCCACAACAGTAGAGTCAACAAAAACTCTACTGTCTAGAACCAATAGATATCCACTAGTATCCATGAAAGGATTCCCTACAACACGAGCCATCTCTGGTCCAGCAACCATCCATCTCAGTAGGGCTGCTGGTTTGTCTAAATGAAATAAATCGGGCTTTAGGCCACCTTTGTGCACATAAAGGCCAAACTGGGCCAGGAGAACCTCCTGAGGATGGTGAGGTGAATGAGATGACACTGTCCTCCAGACACAGGATTCGAAATTCGAGCCCTGGCGTTCTGAGGCCGAGCACGCTACCTCTCGGTCACGGAGGCTCCCCACAATACTGAGTTTTACACGTGGCTGGGGAAGAAATATTTTTGTTTCTTTCAAACCGCCGAGACCGGGAACCGAACCCCGAACTCTAGCGTGAAAGGCAGCGGTGCTAACCACTACCCTAGGGGCCCCGCCCACTGGTTTTTCTGTCAGACCGACAGCTCCACCCTCTACCTTGACACAAGCATGCTTTGTTTTGCTCATGACTCTCGTCTAGGGACATAGTGAAAAAGGGTCGATTAGATTTTGTCACAGTAAAATTGCCTTTACAGAATTCATCATAAATAACTTGATGTCTGTCGGAGAGTGTTAACATGTCCCGTAGATGTACTGCCACTGCTCTGGCGTAATGGTAGTGGTCAAGAGCATGAAACAACCACTCCACAGCTGATAATGTCTCCACATATTACAATGGAAAATTTCCATCGTAAATGGCTCTGTCCCATGTGAGCTGTCACTTGGTGAGCTCTAGCTGTCTTCTTGACATCTGAAGCTTTGAGAAAACTTTCTGCTGTACCAGGTGTGGCAATGTTGGCCTGTGATATAGCTGCAGATTTCGAGTCATTTGGAAATAATGGCAGCAGAACACTAATTCACGTTTTCCCAGTGTTATCAATTCGATTGCTATGATCTGCTGCCCATGATACATGATCCACATCGTGTTTATCTTTGTTGTTGATTGGCCGACTAATAACATCACATACGTGTTGACACCGTAGATTTTCTTTTGTAAGATCAAGAGTAAACTCCGGCTTAGTGAGGTATGTTAGTTTGGGAACGTGTGGATTCTTGCTTGCCACCACAACTGATACTTATGTATAATGGCTTGGTAGTTTGGAAGTTTGGCGGTTGAACTTCGAAAGTGGATAACGTTCTTGCTCAATGCCCATGTTTTCCTTTTCTGGATGTTGAAACATTGCTATTCCAGTCCCAAGGAAAGAAGTTTTAGCGGTAGTTGAGCTGGGATCATGGTCTATGTTATGAACTGCAGATGTTGTAAAGATGGCGTATAAATTGTGTGAGAAATTTAGACACAATTGGAATATCTCCAATTTAAATGATTATTATAGGCCTATATGTACATGATATAGAATAATTATTAAAATTATAATGTCAAAAAATATATAAATATACTATAACATACGCCTGTATAGCACCTTGTGAAATCTACTATCACAGCATGAATACTATATGTTAAATAAGGTATAAAAATATATTTCGATTGTTTTTGGAGCACATTTCAAAAATGTGATCGCCGCAAAGCCATTTGAAGCTAAAAATTGTGTAGCTTAATAACATTTATAATTATATCAAATGAACAAATCACAAATTAACTGACATACAATGTAGTGTCATGTCTGGTTTGTATGAAATCATTTGTTGCAACTATAAATAGTGGAATTGAACTGCGACGCTAGATGTCTATGAATTTTTACATAAAATGGCAACCAAACTGCAAAACAAGAGGTCTGAGTCAAGGCAGGGTAAAAACAATGCAATATTTGAAATCCTTGTACCTTAAAACATAGGTTTAGACACAAAATTAAGTTCCTATCCCGATTATTAAACAATATATGATACTTCTAAAATTATATGGCGGCCATTTTGAAAAAAATGGATGTCACGGACGACACAGTTGAAATTTGGTTGGGGTCCTACCTTGAAATAAACTACTATATGCTATTCTAGCTATGTGCCAAATTTCATGCTTGTATCACAAAATGCACGATTAACCAAGAAATAGGGCTTTTATTAATGGAAATGACTTGAAAAACGTAATTATTTAGGCTTATACCATTTATTCATTTCCACTTAGAAAAAGATAAAAAAAACTTATCTAAAAATTCACGTTTGTTACAGATAATTTGCAGTGGATCGTCAGGTCTGAAAGAAAAAGTTCACAGTAAAAAAAGTTTTAGCTGCCCTCCAAGACGACGGCAGTGATTTTGATGAATTAAGTGAGAATGAGGACGATGATGATTCAGATCTCAATTATCAAGTAGATGAATATATTGGCTCAGAATCCGATGAGCTGATTATACCAGCTTATAAAAAAGATGGACGCCAAAATGAAGCTAGTGGTGATTCAGGAAGGAATTGAACACATGAATCCCTTCCAGGAAGTACAAACAAAGCTGGGAAGAAAAGCAATTTGTGGCAGAAATAGGTTCCAAGCTCTCTACAAGTCTTCATTTTATAAACATCCAAGAAGTAAATGATGCGAACAAAACTGATAAGTTGTGGAAAATTCGACAAATTATAGATATGCTGAGAAATTAATGCCGTCTTATCACTCCAGGAGAACATCAAATCATTGACGAAATGATGGTACCGTGCAAAAGGCGTTACAGGGTGAATATACAATTTGAGGGTCACTTAGTGTCTTTTGGCTATTCTGAGCGAATTTATGTATTGTGTGGGTCCGAATTTTTTTTAAATTGCCTTATGGACAATACGATAAACTGAGAAAAAAAAATTCAATATCTCAGACGAATATTTTTTTATTCAACATGCAATGTGCTAAAATACACGAATTTATACACAAATGCAATGTCTCCCAATATCTAACACCTGAAACATAGAATGTTTTAACATGGAAAACTCTTGAAAATAACTGAACCCCGAGTTATCTTGTAGCGCAATTGATATGTTCAACGGAATTTATTCATATACAGACATAAACTCAATATAAAAAGTTGCCAAGGATACAGTTACTGAGGTTTTTCAGCTGTCTCACGCAAACCGGTCAACTCAGCAACGCCAGTGTTATCTAAACTCCTCAAATTGTGGTGTGATACCATTCAATCACTTTGATATATGCAGAGACAGCTGCAAAGTCCCAATATTTTCAGGTAGGTGAAATATTTGTAAACATTCAATCTGTACTGCTATTTTATAACCAGAACAATCACCCCTGAATCGTATTCAATTTCTGTGTCAACTCAGAAACGCTCATAATTTAGCAAAAAATCATTGAAAACATGTTAAACTGAACAAAGTGCTTGATAATGATGGCCATCCCCCTACCGCATCGTTGGGCAATAATACATCTATTTTAAATACATTAAAGATAGTTTTATGTTGTCCGTATTCAACATTATTATTTCAATCAACACAGCAACGTTTATGAGTTGATCACTCAACTCAGAAACGTTGCTGAGTTGACCAAATTCAGCTTTCTGTCTCACTAATGAAAACGTAACTCTATAAATGTAAAATGCAATTAAAAAATATGTTTTTAATTAAATTAGACTGAGAGAGTATTCGCTTATGTAGGCATTTTTACAACAATAAAAAAACGTTTCTGAGTTGAAAACAAAAACGTTGCTGAGTTTACTGAATTCTGCTTTCTGTCCCCCTTATTGTGATTAAAACTGAAATTTTAACTCCGTCAATGTAAAATGCAGTTAAAAAGAAGCTGTTTCTGATTGAATTAGAGTGAGAGAGTATTTTAGAAGTTGTTTAGATAAATAAAACTACAAATAACACTTAGTTGAATTTCTAAATAAAATTTACCCTCATTATATTGGCATGTATGTATTGTACAAGGGCCTTTGAAATACATTTTCAAATTAGGCTTGTTATGTTCCCATTTCTTTTTTGTCTTTATAATGATGAACCAATTTTTTTTCAGAAAATGGGGCTCCAGTGTTTAGAGATCTCGTAGATGCGCTTAAAACATGACTTTTACGTGCAATTATCGTGCTTTGTCAACTCAGAAACGATAATGTCAACTCAGCAACTATATAATTTCACAATAAAAATACTGTTCTGTCTTAGCAATTTTTATTTCAAAAAGTGTTATAAATACTAACATATCACTAAACTATCATACAAAGCAATTTATGATCTTTAAAATTTGAAAATGATCAAATATATATATATAATTCGTTGCTAAGTTGACATTTTATTTTTACGGTTCTTCCCAAAAACACATATTTTTTTTTTTAATGTGTTCGAGATTAAGCTCTGATATTTTAAATGTGTATCACATAGACCCTACCCTCAATATCTGACCCTAGTATATATAATTTGAAGCAACTTATTTTTTTTTCAAAAATACAGATTGAAAGACCCCTTAAATTGTATATTCACCCCACAGCCAGATTAGACAGTATATCAAAGGCAAACCAAACCCTTGGGGTTTCAAAATTTGGGCAAGGTGTTGCATCACCGGTATAGGCCTACTACATGACTTTGGTGTATATCAGAGGAAAAGTGGAGAAATACACCAATTTGGTTTGGGTGTTGATAGTGATGTTGTGGTGCAGCTGTGTGAAAAACAGAAGTGATAGAAAAAAAATTGCTGACAATCTCTTTACATCAATTGATATGGTAATAAAAATGATAGGCGATGGTTTCCACTATACAGGCAATCATCAGTTTCAACTGCACTCATAGAGATTAATGCATCAAGAAAGCGTTTCGGGAGACCATCCTGGTGGTGACCCTGGTGTCCGACAAATTCCTAAAATACGAAGGATGTAGACCTCGGGCCCATCTGTACCCCCCCCCCCCGGGTAAACCATATTTTTTTTAACCTTATTATGTACCACGTTACTTTCAAGTGGTCTGCAAATTTTCAATGGATGGACAAGGTCACCAGAGGTCATCGAAGTATGGTCACTTCTACACAAATGAATTCAACTTATCTCCTGGACTATTGGTATTGATGGAACTACACACATTTTTTATCAGGCTGTCTCAAGTGAAAGGCGTGACTGTACTGGTAGACTTGGCGCAAAGACCAACAATTGTAGGCCTACTCACCTGGTGGAAAGAGTCGAAGACTGAGGTAGATGGCGAAGTCTGAAGATGTAAGGTCTCTTCGATAAAGAGGACCCGAAACGCAGTCCACCTGTGGCAACAAGCCGGCCGAGAGCAGTCTGGGGACGCGGACGCGAGGCCCATGATGACGACAGCGTAGCAGTTCTTTGTATATAATAGGCCTAAATGCAAATGTTTTGTGCATATGAGTTTGTTGTCTGTGTGCGCTCCTGATCAATCCTCGATTGAACAACAATACCAGTATTCCACTGGGCTGTCTTGGTGCAGCACCGCTGAGAAGTGCAGCACGTTTTGTATTCGGGTGGTCTTACATCCAAATTAGTGCAGATTGGTGCAGCACCTTCTAGGACCCATTAAAAAGAGGGTAGGCCTACACAACAGTGCAGTAACGTCACGTAGTCTGTTTAACTATAATCTAAGCACGTTATTGGTATACCGTATTCCACACTGCACCTTTATAATGTTTATCAAATCGTATTCGGCTGGTATAGCTTGATTTAACACTTTTTATCCACTGCGCAGGTGCGTGTGGTGTATTTATTTTGCACCTAAAATGCCCAATCGAATAGGCCTAAAATTGGGACATAGGTGGTTAAAATTTCCTGCCGAGCACGCGGGTTCGTTCTTCGCAGTGGTAGTCAGTGGTAGTCAGTGTGTTTAATGTTGGCCAGACTGATAAACATTATAGAGGTGCAGCACTGTAAATAAACGGACCTGATTTAACGTTTTGATACAGTTATAAAGTTACAGTGCTGCACCCGCCTCTAGCAGTCAGTTTATTTAAACAACCCTCATCTATTCCATATGTTTATAGTGCTGCACGCGCCTCTAGCAGTCAGTTTATTTAAACAACCCTCATTTATTCTAGATGCTTATAGTGCTGCATTCGCCTCTAGCAGACAGTTTATTTAAACAACCCCCATCTATTCCATATGTTTATAGTGCTGTGCACGCCTCTAGCAGTCAGTTTATTTAAACAACCCACATCTATTCCATATGTTTATAGTGCTGCGCACGCCTCTAGCAGACAGTTTATTTAAACAACCCCCATCTATTCCATATGTTTATAGTGCTGCACCCGCCTCTAGCAGACAGTTTATTTAAACAACCCCCATCTATTCCATGTTTATAGTGCTGTGCCCGCCTCTAGCAGACAGTTTATTTAAACAACCCCCATCTATTCCATATGTTTATAGTGCTGTGCACGCCTCTAGCAGTCAGTTTATTTAAACAACCCACATCTATTCCATATGTTTATAGTGCTGCGCACACCTCTAGCAGTCAGTTTATTTAAACAACCCCCATCTATTCCATATGTTTATAGTGCTGCGCACGCCTCTAGCAGTCAGTTTATTTAACAACCCCCATCTATTCCATATGTTTATAGTGCTGCGCCCGCCTCTAGCAGTCAGTTTATTTAAACAACCCCCATCTATTCCATATGTTTATAGTGCTGCGCACGCCTCTAGCAGACAGTTTATTTAAACAACCCCCATCTATTCCATATGTTTATAGTGCTGCGCCCGCCTCTAGCAGTCAGTTTATTTAAACAACCCCCATCTATTCCATATGTTTATAGTGCTGCGCACGCCTCTAGCAGACAGTTTATTTAAACAACCCTCATCTATTCCATATGTTTATAGTGCTGCACCCACCTCTAGCAGACAGTTTATTTAAACAACCCTCATCTATTCCATATGTTTATAGTGCTGCACCCGCCTCTAGCAGTCAGTTTATTTAAACAACCCCCATCTATTCCATGTTTATAGTGATGCTCGCGCCTCTAGCAGTCAGTTTATTTAAACAACCCACATCTATTCCATATGTTTATAGTGCTGCGCCCGCCTCTAGCAGTCAGTTTATTTAAACAACCCCCATCTATTCCATATGTTTATAGTGCTGCACCCGCCTCTAGCAGACAGTTTATTTAAACAACCCTCATCTATTCCATATGTTTATAGTGCTGCACCCACCTCTAGCAGACAGTTTATTTAAACAACCCCCATCTATTCCATATGTTTATAGTGCTGCACCCGCCTCTAGCAGACAGTTTATTTAAACAACCCCCATCTATTCCATGTGTTTATAGTGCTGCGCACGCCTCTAGCAGTCAGTTTATTTAAACAACCCACATCTATTCCATATGTTTATAGTGCTGCACCCGCCTCTAGCAGACAGTTTATTTAAACAACCCCCATCTATTCCATATGTTTATAGTGCTGCGCACGCCTCTAGCAGTCAGTTTATTTAAACAACCCACATCTATTCCATATGTTTATAGTGCTGCGCACGCTCTAGCAGTCAGTTTATTTAAACAACCCTCATCTATTCCATATGTTTATAGTGCTGCGCACGCCTCTAGCAGTCAGTTTATTTAAACAACCCACATCTATTCCATATGTTTATAGTGCTGCGCACGCTCTAGCAGTCAGTTTATTTAAACAACCCTCATCTATTCCATATGTTTATAGTGCTGCGCACGCCTCTAGCAGTCAGTTTATTTAAACAACCCACATCTATTCCATATGTTTATAGTGCTGTGCACGCCTCTAGCAGTCAGTTTATTTAAACAACCCCCATCTATTCCATATGTTTATAGTGCTCCGCACGCCTCTAGCAGTCAGTTTATTTAAACAACCCCCATCTATTCCATATGTTTATAGTGCTGCACACGCCTATGGGAGACAGTTTATTTAAACAACCCTCATCTATTCCATATGTTTATAGTGCTGCACCCACCTCTAGCAGACAGTTTATTTAAACAACCCCCATCTATTCCATATGTTTATAGTGCTGCGCACGCCTCTAGCAGACAGTTTATTTAAACAACCCCCATCTATTCCATGTTTATAGTGCTGCGCACGCCTCTAGCAGACAGTTTATTTAAACAACCCCCATCTATTCCATGTTTATAGTGCTGCGCACGCCTCTAGCAGACAGTTTATTTAAACAACCCCCATCTATTCCATATGTTTATAGTGCTGTGCCCGCCTCTAGCAGACAATTTATTTAAACAACCCCCATCTATTCCATATGTTTATAGTGCTGCGCACGCCTCTAGCAGACAGTTTATTTAAACAACCCCCATCTATTCCATATGTTTATAGTGCTGCGCCCGCCTCTAGCAGTCAGTTTATTTAAACAACCCCCATCTATTCCATATGTTTATAGTGCTGCGCACGCTTCTAGCAGACAGTTTATTTAAACAACCCCCATCTATTCCATGTTTATAGTGCTGCACACGCCTCTAGCAGACAGTTTATTTAAACAACCCCCATCTATTCCATGTTTATAGTGCTGCGCACGCCTCTAGCAGACAGTTTATTTAAACAACCCTCATCTATTCCATATGTTTATAGTGCTGCGCACGCCTCTAGCAGACAGTTTATTTAAACAACCCTCATCTATTCCATATGTTTATAGTGCTGCACCCGCCTCTAGCAGTCAGTTTATTTAAACAACCCCCATCTATTCCATGTTTATAGTGATGCTCGCGCCTCTAGCAGTCAGTTTATTTAAACAACCCTCATCTATTCCATATGGTTATAGTGCTGCACCCGCCTCTAGCAGTCAGTTTATTTAAACAACCCTCGTCTATTCCATATGTTTTTAGTGCTGCGCACGGCTCTAGCAGACAGTTTATTCAAACAACCCCAATCTATCCTAGATAAATATAGTGCTTATAATTCAATATTTTCTTAACCGTTTGTTAGATTCCATTCAAATTTGTCAAAAACATAGACTTCTCACTTCACTCACAATCCAACTCATCTTTTATCTATTATGAAATCGAGAGAATAGACTCACCTGTGATCTGTAGTGGTCATAGTTGACGTCTGACGTCATGACGTACACGTCATTATGCGTCATCAACTCACACTCCTTGTATGATACGTGACGTATTATATTAAACGTGAGACAGGCCACATGTCTACTGCATGCCTCAGCACAGCCGATCACACTCCTCGCTGGAAATGACATCACCATGGCTTTTGCAGATGTAAATTTAGAGTTCCCATATTTGACGAAAGGTGACGTCATGAGATTTCCACCTCCATCGTGTATTGGCATAGCTTTAGTTTAACAAAACACACATGCTAGCTCTATATATACAGGAATAAAATATTTATTTTCTTAAATATTAGAACAATTAATAACCAGTAATGACAACTGTGTGGCGTGCATTATTATTACTAAAACTGTTCTTCAAGACAGGTGAAGTGGGTTCAAGTTTCCAATAGTAACCTTACACGAAATAATAAATACTATACTATGACTTAATATCATACTATGAACAAATTTTTTTTTGTTTAGCAATGAAAGGTGAGCGCGATCCTGTGACCCACGGGCATGTTAACGATGCAAAGCAAGATTTTGTAAATAGCGGTTACGTGTCGCTGACCAGATTGGGTCAGAAATTAAATTGCACAAAACGTCGTTCTAAATTGCCAACAAAATCGTGACTCGACATTTTAAATTCCCTCAGGTGTTCAACGAATCCTCAATTTTTGAAGCGTTTTACAAAAGTCCAATCTAATTCCATTTTTCTCTAAATGCGGTGTTGTGCCTCGTGGTATAGCTAGACATTAATTAGGATAATAAATAACTATTTGTAAAATATCCAACTCACCTGCCATTAATATATTCACACAGATGGTCATTACACTTAATTTCAACCAGTGCATCATGCTGGATGAAGAAAGACCTAAATAAAGGAAAACATGCAACTATGTAGTCTGAGAGCTTATTGGTGTGAATAACTGCCGTTTTTTAGAGTCAACTTTATTAGTCTGTAGTGTATCAATTCTCCAAGTGAGGAAAGGTATCCAGTTGTCAAGTTTAGCGTGTCAATATTGCTAAAGGATAAGAGTCAGTTTACATGAACATGATGAAGGATCGGTATATAATGTAGTTAGCTGGTTTTGTCCTTAGGAAAGGGTAAGACGAAGAAAAAGATATATCGCCGACCCTAAGTTTGTCCTGCAGTTTAGATGTTTTTATCGCGAGACATCAGCTGGATACATCAGATAATTCATGTACAAAAATGGTCTGTCACTGGGTTCAATATTTTGTTTCAATTGAATTGAATATGTTGTTGAGGAAAAAAAGCAGGCCGATTAATCGACGTTTAGAATGATTTGCTTTTTCACTTTATCAGCGAGTGCATAATCCTAACTTTATGCTCACCTTTCTGAAACGTGACCTACAGCAGCTGGAATTTGATACCTTTGTAATCAGTTAATGGTCCATGTATCCGGATTGTTAATATGCCTGGGGAAATTGATTTGTCTGGGGTTTTTGTTTGCCTGAAAATAATCTTTCATTGATTAGAAAGTCACAATTATTGCTGCTTTCCAATTACGTGTTCGCCACTGTGCACCAATGTATATTACCTCAAAACACTTTGTGAAAAAGGTTTGTGAGCTGTATTTAGATTGGCAATTTTCACCGGCGTCTCCAACGCAGGCCCAACATTAAACCAGCATAGGTAAAACTTTTACAGAGGCAATCAGTTGAAAAGGCGGATCATAGTTTTATAATGGCCAATCATCCATGTAGGCAATCAGTAGAAAAGGCGGAACGCTTCAATGGCAGATCTGTCACGAAGCCCATCAGTGGAAAAGGCGGATCCATACTCAATGATGCTGCATTCATAGACTGTTCAATTATATTGAAAGATATGTTTACTCAAGAACTTTATATAGATTACTGTATATATATTTTTTATCCTGGATGTCAAACTTAGTTAGGGTGCTGGTCACCTGTATTTGACATCACTTTTATTTACAATTGCATATTTGTACGATTATTGTATATATTTGTGTACATAAAGCCTATAATACATAAATAAACAAATATATGGCTGCGTATCACTGATTGCTAGCCTACTATCCAACAAGCATGAGACGTGTGTACAGACGATGTGAGTCTTATATATCCGGCTTACATTGTATCTGGCCATCAGACGTCCGTACAGGCGATGTGAGTCTTATATATCGGGCTTACATTGTATCTGGACATCAGACATGCGTACAGGCGATGTGAGTCTTATATATCGGGCTTACATTGTATCTGGACATCAGACATGCGTACAGGCGATGTGAGTCTTATATATCGGGCTTACATTGTATCTGGACATCAGACATGCGTACAGGCGGTGTGAGTCTTATATATCCGGCTTACATTGTATCTGGACATCAGACGTGCGTACAGGCGATGTGAGTCTTATATATCCGGCTTACATTGTATCTGGACATCAACACTGGTCAATATAATATCCACCCAGTCAACATAAGGCGTTCATCCAGTATTGGTGTAATGCTGGACCAGCGTCGCATCTGTTGACGGTTGTAAAAAATTCAAAAAGATAAAAAAAATTCTCTTATGCGGTCTAGCTGAGTGAAAACACATAAAATACATAAAATCCCTAGCAATTCCGGCTGTGCTAAATGCGTGGGAGCAAAAAATCCTAGATGACCAGTATTGATTTGACATTGGATCAATAGACTCATTCGTCGTTTTTCGTTGGTTGCGCAGTGATCTAGTTTTAAAAAAACATCAGGACAAGAAGGGCCAAGCTAAATTTTCTGCCCCACTAGGACTAAGTCCTGAAAAATCAGGCATCCAACTAATTATGTTGGCTTGGCCAATGTTGGGCCAGCATTACAGACGATGCTACAAAATATTTTTTGCAGTTTTAGGCCTATAAACCCTATGATGATTGGTCCAATGTCGGCCTAATGCTGGCCTATTGTGTGTGATGATGGTCAATATTAAAGTGGTTCAACAGTTTAAAGGGTGGGGGTATGTTCATGATGTTACTTTTTTGGGTCTTCCTGTAGCTGAAATAATTGGAAATTAGCCAAGATATTATATGGTAAAAAACTAGATTTTATGTGCACAAAGGTAGCCTAAAACCCCATTCATTTCATTTCATTTATAAATGTTTTTCAATTCAGCTGCAAGCAAGTTTAAATATGGCAGAAATATCTAGCGTTTTACAGCAAATCAGACATTTAGCTGCTCCTGCCGATTCTCCCTTTTGAATACAAGCATTGAAACCAGGTTCAGTCAGCTACTCATATTGAAAGTGGCAAAAAACTTAGTCTAGTGGGTTGCAGATTTGGTGTCTTCTTGTAATTAGTTCAGGTGTGAATATATTTTAGATTGAATAGACTACGTGGACAAGAGTCGTGTACATGCAGTCTGCACACCCTCTGTAGACTTGTCATGGAGATACTCTTTCTAACATTGTGTCATGCGTAATACTCTTTCTAACATGATGTCCTGCTTTCTAATGAGCCGTCATCAAACACATATTTCGCATATTTATCTATTCTAAGAGTGTTCTATTTTTCGTTCAAGTCTTCTATGAATAGCTGCTGTACCACCTTGGAAACACATACGCGTACGAATTGAGATCCATTTAGTGTCTACCTGAAGTGAAATGGACGTCTGCTCACGATATACCGGCATGAAAATGGACACTTTTGTTGATTTCTAAGCACTTTCTCAATATAGTTTGTTCGGTAACGTAGATTTTGAGGATACTATTTGAGCAGGTAAATAACTATTTCATGTATTGGACAATAATGTATTTTTAGAAAATAATTGACTCTAAGTTTATCGATGTTGAAATACAACAAAAGTGTCAATTCCCATGCGATATTCCGTGAGCAGCCATCTATTTCACTTTAGGTACACACATACAGATTGATTTCAATTACTACATCAACCCCCATGCCTCCTCTCTCTCAAATTGTGAGGCTCTCTCAACTTGCAAATGCTCTGAAATCTTACTATTGTTGATTGCATTCATCTTGAGTAATTCAACCTGATTACAAGACTATGGATACTACTCCAACGAGACACTCATCCAACACTGTTTTAATGTTAGACCAACGACGGTCTGCGACGCTAGCCCAGCATTAAAAACATTGGGTGAGCGTTTAATGTTAGCTGGGAAAGCCCTCCTGACAATACATGTGTGGGGGTCAGCTGTTTCGAACTCCCCGTAGTAATACAATCAGTTAGCTTTCAAACCCAACGCCCAGCTAAGAGCAACGATGGAATTATTAACTCATGGACTTTGCTCAAGTATATAGACTCAAGTACAGTAGAGACATAGTATCGGACCGCCTCACAAAGCAAGGGTTCTCCTGGGGTTGCATCGTAATAGTACTAAAGGGTTCTGTTTAAATAATCTATATTGTTTAGAGTGTAGATTCGTAGATTCGAATCTACTGTTTTAACAATAGACTGACGTTACCGGTGTATTTTAAATCCAGTTAATGGACAGTAATTTACATATGGTTGACCACGGCTGGTCGATTTCCCGTTCATAGCTGCCTGATCACTCTAAATAAACGATACTATCACACTAGGAACGTAATGAAAGAAATATCAGTTTACTCCATGTTGATCGCAATGACTCCGTGTATGACTCCCGAGTTTTCATAAAATAAGAAGCGTAACATCTAATTTCAACACCGCAATATAGATATTGTAGCGGTGTGGAGCCTCTCATACTAAGCCTGGAGATACACAGTTCTGGCCTGGTGGCTGTACACTCGTGTGATACAATACACCCGCATAAAAAGACTTTGTAAGTGGAAATAAATTCATTCGACATGTGATTCTTGTTGTTGTATGTTGGTCCGCCACATATGGTGACCCCGATGTCCAAAAACGTCATTTTTGGATTGCACCGATTTATATTTCGCTGCACGCAATCATGGTAGACGCTGTTTCGCTGAAATTGCCCACGTTTTGGGCAGAACACCCTCAAGTTTGGTTTACACAAGCCGAAGCGCAATTTCACATACGCAAAATTACGGAGGATGAAACGAAATACTATTATGTCGTGGCTGCACTTGATCAACAGACAGCTAGTCGGATCACCGACATTTTATCCACACCACCAGAGAAGGATAAATACACTTCACTACGATCACGGTTACTTGGCACGTTTTGCCTCGGTAAGCGTGACAGAGCGTCAAAGTTGCTTCACATGAACGGTTTAGGCGACAAAAAGCCGTCTGAACTTATGGACGAAATGTTAGTATTAGCAGATAATCATCAGAACTGTCCCCTTTTTGAGCAAATTTTTCTTGAGCAACTTTCAGAGGATATACGGTTACAACTGGCTAACGACGATTTCACGGACGCAAGAAAAATTGCCTTAAAGGCTGACGTATTGTGGCAGGCTAAATCAACAAGCCAACCAATGGCTATTAGCAAAGTTATACAACCACAGGACACTGTAAGTACGCCTAAGTATACATGCTGTTACTATCACCATAAATTCGGCAAAAAAGCTAAACAGTGTCGACCCCCTTGTGATTTCAAAGTCACAGTCAACAATATTGCATCTAAGCAGGACAATTTGTTATTTATATGTGATAAAAACTCTGGTAGACGTTTCCTAGTTGACACTGGCGCTGAAGTTAGTCTGCTGCCCGCCACTAATATTGATACACGCACCAAGCCATGTGGACAGGCATCACAAGCAGCCAACGGCAGTACCATACGTACCTATGGTACCCGCATGGTACCGCTCTACATTGGTACCCGCAGATATGAATGGAATTTTGTCATTGCAAATGTGTCTCGTCCTCTACTCGGTGCTGATTTTTTACGTGCCAACACTTTCTTGGTGGATCTTGCTGGTAAAAAATTAGTAGATACTCAGACATACCACGCGGTGCCTCTTCAAAGATCTACCTCGATCGCACCTCACCTAGACGCCATCTCGGTCGGTGACTCTTATTCAAAGCTACTCTCTGAGTATCCAGAGATAACTACGCCAACCTTCTCATCCCCGACAGTAAAGCACGGCATAGGACATTACATATCCACTACGGGTGCGCCGATACATGCACATGCCAGGCGTCTAGCACCAGATAAGCTTGCTGTAGCGAAAGCAGAGTTCGAATCCATGGAGGATTTGGGCATAATACGCAGGTCGGATAGCCAATGGGCATCGCCGTTACATATTGTGCCAAAACAAAGTGGTGGATGGCGGCCTTGTGGGGACTACAGGAGGCTCAACGACAAAACTCTACCCGACAGATATCCTGTTCCCCACATACAGGACTTCTCTGCACACCTGGCTGGTAATCACGTTTTTTCAAAAGTCGATTTAATTCGTGGTTACCACCAAATTCCAATTGCTGCCAACGACATTGCTAAAACAGCCATCATAACCCCTTTCGGACTTTTCGAATTCGTAAGAATGCCTTTCGGCTTTTGTAATTCAGCTCAAAGTTTTCAAAGGTTGATGGATAGGGTGTGCAGGGGTCTTGATTTCGTGTTTGTGTACCTGGACGATATACTCATAGGAAGTCGCAATGAAGCAGAACACCTTAGTCACTTACGACAGCTATTTGATAGGCTTAGAATGTATGGATTAATCCTAAACCCCCAGAAATGTAAGTTTGGTCAACCCAAAATTGAATTTCTTGGCCATTTGATTAATAAAAATGGCGCTAGCCCTTTGCCTAGCAAAGTTGAGGCAATTAAACAATTCCCTCAGCCCTGCTCTGTAAAAGGTCTACAGGAATTTCTTGGGATGGTTAGTTTTTACATCGTTTCATACCTTCAGCGGCCAAGATAATGAAACCATTATATTCAGCAGTTTCAAATAGCAAACGTGACAAAACCCTCACTTGGACACCTGAAATGACCGGTGCATTTCATAGTGCTAAGGACACTCTCGCTAATGCGACCATGCTATCTCATCCCGTAGTAGACTCTCCTATTTCCCTAACCACCGATGCTTCAAATATCGCTATTGGAGCCGTACTAGAACAACGTGTGGGACAGATCTGGAAACCGCTCGCATTTTTCAGCAAACAGCTCCGCACTCCTGAGCTAAAGTACAGCACATTTGACCGTGAGTTATTAGCCTTATATCTAAGTATAAGACATTTCAGGTTTATGCTGGAGGGTCGCACTTTCATTGCATTTACCGATCACAAACCTCTCATTTTCGCGCTTGCTAAAGCTTCGGAACCATGGTCGGCAAGACAGCAGCGCCATCTGGCAGCCATATCAGAGTTCACGACAGACATCAGACATATCTCTGGAAAAACTAATGTCGTAGCCGACGCACTATCACGTGCGATAATCAGTGCCATATGTGATGGTATTGATTACAAGGAGATGGCAAGGGAACAAATTAAAGACCCAGAGATGAAGGATTATCGCACAGCTATTTCGGGTTTGCATCTGGAAGACGTTACGCTTGATGTCGCCAGTGGCACAACTGTACTCTGTGACATTACAACAGGTAGACCGCGACCAGTTGTGCCTAAGACTCTACGCCGTAGAGTTTTTGACGTCATCCACGGGCTTTCACATCCTGGTGCCAAGACTACTCGCAAACTGGTGGCACAAAAATTTGTGTGGCATGGCCTCAACAAACAAGTCAATACATGGTCTCGGGCTTGTATTCAGTGCCAAGCATCGAAAATACAAACACATATTAACGCACCATTGAAAACATTTTCTGTGCCAGCTCGTAGATTTGAACATATTAATGTCGATCTGGTTGGTCCTCTACCGCCTTCGCAGGGTTTCACATACCGCCTAACAATCGTAGATCGATTTACACGATGGCCCGAGGCAATACCACTCAAGGACTGTACCACTGTAACTTGTGCTCGGGCGCTAATAGCCAACTGGATTACGCGTTTCGTTGTAGCAGCTGAAATCACGTCTGACCGAGGGGTTCAGTTTACCCCTCAACTTTGGGCCTCGATTGCTGAGTTGTTTGGCACAAGGCTCCATCATACTACAGCATACCACCCGCAGTCCAATGGCCTTGTAGAAAGGTTTCATAGACACCTCAAGTCCTCTTTGAGAGCCCGTTTAAACTCGCCTAACTGGATAGATGAACTCCCATGGGTAATGTTAGGTATTCGCACAGCCCCCAAAGAGGATTTGTCTGCATCTTCAGCGGAGTTAGTTTATGGTGCCCCATTAACTGTGCCAGGTGAATTCATCGGTGCACCTCAAGATCCTGGTTGTACAAGGTCACACCTCCAACAGTTGAGAGACAGAGTTAAAACGTTAGCTCCAGTGCCAACACAGATGCATGGCTCTCAATCTCATAACGTACCTAGAGACATATTACAGAGCAAGTTTGCGTTTATTAGAAAAGACTCTCACAAAAATCCACTGCAAAGACCTTATGACGGGCCATATCGAGTTCTTTCTAGAGGCCAAAAAACGTTTTTGGTCGACCTAGGTGGTCGCCCAGAGGTAATTTCACTGGACCGTCTTAAAGCGGTATATACAGACTCGGACTTTCCAGTTCCTGTGGCACAACCAAAACGCAGAGGAAGGCCTTCAAAAAAGGTCACAAAAGACAATTAAATTCATTTAAAGTACATTTTGTGCACATTTGGTCCATCTGTGTATCGTCAGTCTTGGGGGAGCTGTGTAGCGGTGTGGAGCCTCTCATACTAAGCCTGGAGATACACAGTTCTGGCCTGGTGGCTGTACACTCGTGTGATACAATACACCCGCATAAAAAGACTTTGTAAGTGGAAATAAATTCATTCGACATGTGATTCTTGTTGTTGTATGTTGGTCCGCCACAATATCCTATTTTCCGATATAGCACCTCAGGATAAATGCCACTTCGAAATATTTCTTTTTAAATTGAAGCCAGCGAATTTCGCAGTCTTTTATATTAAAGCAATATCAAACAATATTGACAATCATAATGAGGGACTTAATTCGGGTCAGGGTTGGGGTCGATTACAATTAGTGATTACGCTTGCGGTTATGATTACATGTCATTTTTATTTATCGATTACGATTATGATTACGATTATTCATCATTGTGATTATCGATAACGATTATGATTACGATTACATGTCATCAAAAATTATCGATTATGCTTTTGATTACACTCATTTTTTTCGATCACGAGTATGATTACAATTACATTAATCATATTTCGTGATAACAGTCACGATTACGGGTGATTAAAATTATGTTAGAAATTCTTATTAATTATAATAACATACTATAGCAAACTATGAATAACAACAACTGCAATTGAAAGTGTGTAGGGTGGGTAACACTGATAGCAGCTGCAATTAGCAGTTGCGCCTCATTGCTGTGCAAAAAGTTGCCCATCGCGAGGAGCATCCCCCTTATTATATGATATCTATACCATCTTAAAAACACGAGATGCTGATCCAATATTGGACCCCTGTAGGGTCACCATCTGCAACCCTGGCCCAACAATAGGCCAATAATGGATCAACGAACCGTGTTTGATTGGCACCCTTGTTTCCTAGGATGTGCTACACGTTATGTACAGTTTTGAAGCCGAATTAAACATGTCATTGTTCTCCTTTCTATTTTAGCATTCAGATATAGCATTAAGCTATCTTCAAATATAGATTGTGATAATAAAATATTGATATGTTACCGCTAAGCATCAGGTGAAAGTTATTGCAAAATATACATACATTTGAAACCGAATTGTATCTGTGGCCATAACTTTAATCTTTAAAATGAAAATATATTATTACTGCTCCGACAGTTTTAAACTGGCTGAGAACGACAAGAAGATTTAGTATTGAAATCTCTCATAAAGGGTTAATCCAAGTGACCACACGACGGTGTCAATTGTTATTACCATCTACACTGTGGATATGTCTGCTTAACGCAATGTTACAGCTTATTATTTCACCATATATTTTTAATTCACTAATATGGTTGATAGGCCTCGCAGAGGTCGTCTCGACCTGTTCATTTCAACCAAAGTTGATAAAGTAGATAATAATGGCTTGGGCCATTTTTTCCATTTTATTTGGATGCTGGTATGCAGTGGGTGCTAGGTTAAAAAACGAGGTTCTACTCATGCACGACTAGTCATCAATTATTCAACTTCAGTCAACCAGGCGAGGGCGAGGCCCACATAAAAGTTGTTATGTAACGTTTATATAGGCATACTGTTTACCAAACTGTTCTGAATAGTTGAATTAAAAAAAATGTATAAAATTTTAAAATATCGGTTGAAGCGAAATATTATTTATAGTGATATATGCTCAAAAAGCAATCGTGATTACAGTGATTTTAGAATATCGATTAATATTATGTTTACAATTACATGTCATAAGTTGTTCTTGATTACGACTATAATCATGATTACACGATTTAAAAAAATGCGATTACGATTATGATCACAATAAAAATGCATCGATTAAAAGTCGTAATCGGACGATTATGATTGTAATCGACCCCGACCCTATTTCGGGTGTCATTGGGTTATTCACGGCTGATAGACTTCCAGTTTTATATGTATTTGATAATTTTTTTTTAATTGTGTGGTTTTTTTTTATTATATCAAGACATCATATTCAATACCACTGAACTCGGTCACGGCCAAAAATGTTTGGTGACGATCTCAATTGATGTTTACATGTGTATTGTCACGGTTTAGTTGCTATATATCTTCACCAGACAGAAACACTTTATCTGTTTTTCTTCATTAACTTGGCTTTTGAAATATGCTGGACGTGTTGCGATTGTAAGGACGTTTATTAATCTTTGCCAGTGCAATATTTTATTGAATTTAATACAAAACAACATAATGGATAAAAAATAAATGTCATGATTACTTTGCGATAGTGTCACGGTTATGGAATGATAGCTTTTTATGGTGTCACGGTTTCTCTATCATAGCTTCCTATAGTTTCACGTTTTTAGCGATGACAGTTTTTTATTGGTTTCAGGATGGAAAAGGTCGCTGTTTTTATTTCCATTAGAAGATATATGGACAGCCATTGAGGTAATTCGGCATTGTATTGCTCAGCATCCATCAGAAGAAGTTCGGTTATTGTGGCCATCCAGCTCGAACCCCTGTGTGAGCTATAAAACACTCAAATTTCATATACATGGTTATGATGTGTCTTGCAAACCAGAAAAGATAACTCAAGTGACAAAACCACCAGCTGGGTAGAAAAAATTTTAGCATGTAAAAAATAGTACTAACTGAAATTCATAACTGTGAATACATGTACCCTTCGAAAGTCAATATTATACAAAATGTTACTTCGATGTTTACATGTGTATTGTCATGGTTTAGTTGTTTTCGCATACCAGTCTTTCATCCCACAAGAAATGCTGAATATACCAACATTTTGGGGCGCTAGAGGCTTTTTGTATATGGAGAAACTTGTTGTACACTTCACACTTGGTTTCCTAAATTGTAGGTGTCAAATATATCACATAAAACAAATTACAGCTATAATACTAACAAATAAGCACACAATTTTTTTTTTTATTTTATGGTAATAATAACATGTGGTGTAATGCAACTTACTAATAAACTTATTACATAATGACATGCAATATTTAGTAAATTAAGCTCAACAGCTTTATTAAACATCATAAAATGTACTGAGCTTATAACAGTTTGGTCGCGATTCACCATTTATATGTCACGGTTTCCATCCTACTGCAACAGTAAAATCTGACCCTTCAGTATGGATTTGTCGTGCATACAGGAGTCATATCTGTATTTGAACGAAATTGATATCTCCAGCAACATATCATTCTCACTTGAAAGTCACTAGCACGCCAACGAGAAAGACTTCAGCAGTGGAAGGCGACTTATTAGTAATAGTAGTAGTAGTAGCAGTGGTGTGGCACAGGTTAATAAAATGGAGAATCAAACAACAATATATGATTATGGTAATAGCAGCTTGGCTACAAACACCACCAAGGCATTGGTGACGCAGTGTCCCCAATGCTCGTATTCGTCTAATAGTCCAGTCAAAAACTCGTTTGACCTTGAACAAATTGCAACAGAAATAATTTTAGGTGTTTTGGCTTCACAAATACATCCAGATTAACGTACTAAAAATCTTAAGAAATATTCGATGCGGAACAAGGCAAAATTCAAGGTCAAAGGTCAATTCCAAGGTCGAATATGATTTTTCAGAAAATAAGGGTAGGAACAAGTGTAATATCTCTTTTTTATGTAATTTTAACTGGATAATCCATTTCTTATATTATTATTATGATTCAAGGTCATCCTCAAGGTCAAATCGAAGGTTAAATAAACGAAAATATGATTTCTAGCAAATAATGCTAGGAAAATGTGTAATACCTCATTTCATGGAATTTTGACTGGAAAATACAATGATAGTATTATTTTGGTTATTGAAGGTCATCTTCAAGGTTATCTTCAAGGTCAAAAGGTCAATTCCAAGGTCAAAGGTATTAAAAATAATTTTTAACAAACACAAATAGCAAGAAGTGTAGTATTTATGTTTGATGTGATTTCGATTTAATAATCCGTATTATTTTGATGATTAAAGGTCATCTTCAAGGTCAAAACGTCAATTACAATGTCAAGTAAGCAAAAAATATGATTTGTAACATAACACAACAAACAAGTGTAATACCTCCTTTCTGTGTGATTTTTCTTAGAAAATCTACTTATAGTATTATTTTGGTGATTGAAGGTCATCTTCAAGGTTATCTTTAAGGACAAAAAGTCAATTCCAAGGTCAAAGGTATAAAATTTTGACTAAATTTTTGACTAAATAGTCCATATCTGTTATTTTTTTGATGATTAGAGGTCATTTTCATGGTTAAAACCTCAATTTCAAGGTCAAGTAAGCGAAAAACATGATTTGTAACAGATAACACTGTGAACAAGTTTAATGCCTCTTTTCTGTGTGATATCAATTTCTTCCATTATTTTAGTGATTTACGGTCACTCGAAGGTTCAAAGGTCAATTTTAGGACCAAGTGACCAAAAAATATGCCCTTTGACGCCTCCTGGTCGCCCATTTGCTCGGCCACATCACCATTTTATGCGAAACTGTCACTTTTAAAGCACTGCATCGCGCTTTGATATGTAATTGTCACCTATTAGCGCACCTGTCGCACTTCAACGTTTTCTCGTGGCCCTTTATGTGTCTCCATGGCGCATTAAGGCCTTTTTTGTTGCACTTGAAGACCTTTTCGTCGCCATATAATGCATCTTCGTAGCTCTTTAAGGCGTCTTTGTTACCCTTTAAAGCCTATTGTTCGTTCTTTAACGCCTTCCCATCGCCATATGGCGTCTCTGCGCGCCCTTTAAATTGTTCTCATCACTCTTTAGCTCCTCTCCATCAGCCTTTGGGGCCTTTCTATCGACCTATAATGCATTTTTCGAATTTAGGCCTAATGCCTCTACATGGCTCTGAATTATGCATACCCATCACCTAATTATGCATCCGTCGTCCTTTATGTATATTCGTAGTGCCTTAACGTATCTTTGTTACAAATGAAAGCCCTCTGTGGCCTCTTAACGCATCTCAATTCCCCTTAAACGCCTCTTTGTCGCCTTGTAATGCCTCACGCTTGCCCTTTAACACCTCCCTATCGCCTTTTAGTGTGTTGCCATCAAACCATCGCAAGGTAATGACCCTGTGGCACTTTCTCGTCACCTTTTAACACCTCTCCATCGCCCTTTAATTTATCCCGTCGAGTTTTAACACTTTTTTGGCGCCCCTCAACGAATCTCCATTCTTACACATATTCGACGCCCCTTAATGACTCCCCATTGCCCTTTAACGCCTCACTGGCACCTTTTAACGCCTTCCCCATTGATCTTTATTACTTTACCGTCAACATTTAATTCTTCATCACTATGGCCATTGAACACCTCCCCATCACCACTTAAGGCCTTCCCATCACCCTTTATCGCCTTTCCATCGCTATATGCGCCCTCTGATGCTTCCTCGTCGCCCCTTAAGGTCTCTCCTTGGCCCTTAAATGCCTCTACATCGATCTTAATATCTTTTTGCCGCCATTTAATGCATCTATATCACTTTTCATTGTTTAACCATTACCTATTAATGCACCACGTCAGACTTTAATGACTTCCCTTTGTGCATCTTTGTAGCCCTTGAGTATTTTTTGTTGCAATTGAAGGCCTTTCTGTTGCCCTTGAATATATCTTTATTTCCCTTTAACGCATATTTATCGTTCTTTAATGCCTCCCCATTGCCATTTAACGTCACTCTGTCGCCTTTGACGCCTTTTATTCACCAATTAACTCATCACAATGCATTTTATTGCCTACTTATCACCATCTAACGCATCTACAGCGCCCTTTAAAACTTTATCATAGCCCTTTACCGCCCATTCATCACCTCCAGTCATTTCCGCTGCCCCTTAGGGGTTTCGTTACGTTTAAAAATCCGAGAAAAACTCAGAAGTGGGTGGGTGGTTCTTATGTTTCTAAAAAAATAAATAAATAGGATTGGGGGGGGGGGGGGTAGGTGGGCGGCGTCTGATTAATCCGAGTTTTTCATCGCTTTTTATTGCATCTTTGTTGCCTTTTAATGCCTCGTTGGCCTAATCTAATGTGTTCCTTTCACACATTTTCGTCGCCCTTTATCGCCTCTTTGGCGCCTTTAACGTCTCTTCTAGTTGCGTAGTCATGGTTTAGTGGTTTATGCAGTATTGTTATCTAAATTGTAGTTTTTAGCAATGCATTGAATAATTTAAATAGAAACATGTATGATGGTTTACTGTTATATTGCTATTGTGTATGGTAAAACACAAGGCTACATGTACTGTGAATATATTGTTCATTCCCACATCTTTAGCGTTTTTGCCTTACAATGTAACTGCTCATAATCTAGTCCTTATATTGTTCTAGTTGCACTTATCCCTGTTTTAGTGCTTGTAATAAATATAGTCCTTGTTAACCAGTGAATAAACTCATACATGAAGGATAGGTGTCCAATTAATTTATCCACCAATAGGCATTGTGAGCATTTTTTTGTTTTTTTTAGGTCATAATATTGACATTTAACTGCAACCAATATATACACAGAGCAGTTCTTTCCCTAGTCACATCAATTTAAACTGTTTGAGTGCTATTTTCTATTTTATTTAAATAAGTAAACAAAATAATGTGGACGTGGGGTATATTTTGGGTAATTGTATGTTTTAGATCATGTAGATGCCCATGACTTTGACCTGTACAACGTGAACTTCATATTGTATTATTAATCCGAAATAAAAATCTACCAACAACTAATCCACAACTATTAGCGTCAGTATCAACTTTTATTTAATTAACTGGCAAAAATATGCACGAATCCAATATTTGGGATAATTTGTAATCCTACATGGCAATGAACTCGACCTGTGCCACATGACCTTGATATTCATCACCCCTAAACAATAACAATACAACGATTTTTTATTGCTAAATGGCCATGACCTTGACCTGCGCAGTATGACCTTGACATTTTATCACCCGTAAACAATAAAAAAATCAATTAACAACAACTGTAGCGATATTATAAATCATATCGTAGATTGACCTGTAGGCCTAGGCTACAACACGAACTTGGAATAGCACTACTATTCATAAGAAAAAAATCAATAACTGCTTTACAACTATTAGGGTCATTATCGGCATATATTATATTTAAACAACCAGAAAAATATGCACAGAACCGATATTTGGTATAATTTGTAATCATACATGGCAATGACCTCGACCTGTGTCACATGACCTTGATATTCAACATTCGTGAATATTAACAATAAAACAATCAAACAATCAACAATCATTTGACAGCTGTTGGACTCGTTATCATCTTGTCTTTTGTTTAAATATTTAAACACAAAGTATGTACTTGACCAATATTTTAGCTATTTTTTATTATTAAATGGCCATGACCTTGATCTGTGCAACATGACCTGGACATTTTAATACCTGTAAACAATAACAAAATCAATTAACAACTAATTTAGCGATATCATAAATCATATCGTATTATATTTTTATGAATAATTAAACAAAAATATGCATGTGAGTGTTATTTTAGCTAATTTGGGGTATTAAATGACCATGACCTTGACCCTTGTAACATGACCTTGTCAGTTTTGTCATTTCAAAATAAGTGAAAGCGATTCGAGATCATTTAAAGCCAATGTTTAGACAGAAAAACATTTAGAAAATCGGACAGGCGGGTCCTTAGATAAAGTCAATTGCAATTTAATGCCGGACATTTAGTTATTGCTCATTACATTCGGCCATTTTGAAAATGACCTCCGGATGACCTCAAGATGATGGGAAAAACGGGATCCTACGATTTTGTGTATAAAAAACATATGGACTAGAAAGCCATTCCGAGCTCACCCTCACTTAGTAGGTTAAGTGATCAGGCCGATACACCTTTTAATACAAAAACGAGGTATCCTACTTGCTTTAAGTTAACCTGATATAAACCACACTTTCAGTCACTCGACCCCAACATTGATGTTTTGACCTTGAAGATGACCTTTAATCATCAATTTTTTTCAGAAATTGATTATCCAGTCAAAATCACACCTAAAAAGGTATTCAACTTGTTGCTATTTATATTTGCTTAAAAACTTTTTTTTATTTTTGACCTTTGAATTGACTTTTTGACCTTGAAGATGACCTTGAATCATAAAAATAGTACGGTAAATGGATTGTCCAGTTAAAATCACATGAAATTGAGGTATTACACTTGTTCCTACCTTTATTTGTTAAAAAATCATATTTGACCTTGATACTTGTATCTGCCAGACGCCATCTTGGACGCCATTTTGTTTTTTGCACTTTTCTGCACTCCCGATTTCTTAAGATTTTTAATATGACAATTATTGGAATTTTCTAACTTAAAAACAGTTAAAATAAATTCTGTTGCAATTAGTTCAAGGTTAAGGCCATTTTTCAGCCGATTGACTGATACAGTGGCAACATGCACAATTGTACATTGTGATACCACACTCAAGCGTGACCACTGCGATAAATTATGTGCAGGAAAAAACTATTTGAAGCGGCATATACGCTGAATAAGCACAAAGATAAGAAAATAATATGTGATCAGTGTTCTTTTGCATGTGGCACTGGCCAATCACTGCGACGACACCAAGCCGAACTTTTTTGTCAATATTGCCGTAAAACATTTATAGATAAGACCCATTTTCATGGACACTTGAACTGTCATATATGGACAGTCAACTCCGCAAATGACCTAAGTGTGAAAAAACCCTTTGGGTGCTAATCTTTTTTGCTAAGACATTCTGCTGAAAATTGTAAACATGAATGTGAGTTATGCGGAGCAGTATTGAGCTCGTCGTCTACTCTGGCAGACCATAAACAAGACAAGCACTGCTAAATCACACTAGTATGCGAATGTGGAAAAAACTACAAATGGAGGTCAGCTCTAGACCGCCATAAAAATTGTGAAAGTCAAAAGTAACATTTCGTAATATATCGCTTTCGAAGGCGTACACCCCCAATTCCTCAATCATCCAGATGATCAGATATAATATCAGTCCTTCTTTTAATATCACAAATCCAAGATGGCCGCCATATTGTTCTAAGTATGTTGACCGATCTTAGAAAAAAAAACGAAAATATGCGGTAACTATCACGTTGTTAAACATAAAATGTATTTTCGGGGCCAAACCCATGGAGTCTAGAACTTATCTAGATAAACACTGTTTTTTAATATTTGAGCTTATCAACATAAATCTACCATAGTGGATGACAAGTGTTTTCGAACTGCTTCTTCACTAGATATATTGATTGAGATTTGTAAAGTTGACACCACTTAATCTTTGGGAAACCATTAATTAGAAACAGTAACAAGTCGAATTTAAAAGGTATTGGTAGTTTTCATTCCTTTGAAGCAGGGATTGCGTTAGCAAAGCCTGCTACAAACAAATGAAATGGTTAATGTCAACATAATTATGAGGTGTAGGCTTTGTGTATAGATTTTAATATAAGACACAGAAATAAAGCCAAGACACAGAAATAAAGCACATCGAACATAGTAATAATTTATTAATATCACATCTCTATGATGGTGAATGTCATATTATTATTAGAAAATGAACATGATTATACTGATCGAAAACTCGGTCTTATTGGATTGCTGTCTGCGCTGCCAGTTGGTCATTTACTGATAAAAAATTAATAGGAATTATGTTTATCATAATTGTTTCAGATTTGGCTGCGTTTCAATCGTCCGAACTGTCACGGTATGTACATGTTTGGCCAATACAAAAATAGCAAATCGTTGTACAATATATAGTCCAGCTTTGCAACATTTGCTGCTGCACCTCTTTGAACAAGCCACTTTGCACCCGCAGATCACAATTTGTATAAAGAGGTAAAGGTGCAGGTTTATAGTCTGATATCAAATATTTCATCCGACTTTTACATTTTTACCCCTCGGTCACTGGACCTGTTCATTCGTGTGCCATCTCAACTCCACGGAGAGTATAAAATCCATTTCGGCGCATTGAACTTATCATACACATTGCCATCTCCGTCCTACCAGGTACTCATTTTCACCTGAGTAAAGTGAAGCATTTGAGGGTTAAGTGCCTTGCCCAAGGACACAACATCGAAACTTGTCCCGATATTGAGAGGGGAGAAACAAGATATTTCTCTGAAAATTCCGCACCAAGCGGGATTCGAAACCGCACGGCCGGCAGCGACAGTGGCAAAGCTTCGCGCTCTAACCATTGCGCTATCTCCCTCTAACTCTTTCTGGAGCGACTGCTCTTTCAGTATGAGTCAATGACAAAAGACCATTAGATAAATTCCATCCTCAGTCTGTAGCAATTATATCACCATTTCTAAGCTCTGTATGAATGGAGTTTAGCAGTAGGTGACATCGGATGGAGGCTTTCTAGCAAAAATCCATGAGAAGTTAAGGACTTGCGACGTACACGTTGCATGTAGGCCTACATGATATGTCGATAATCGTCCATGGACGATGTTCTTTTAAATACTTAATTTGGTTCATTTTCTGCGAATGTCAATATTTTTAATATCATGAATTGGGCATTTGAATATTAAGATAGTACATTTTGAATATTAGGATATTTTGTAATAAAGTTATTGTAATGTGATAATATTACATTACAATGTAAGAATATGACATTAAATTAGATTTTGCCACAGTTAAACGCCCATGGTTAAACGCCAGGATATGATCTTTTTATATCAGAATATTTGATAGTAATATCAGGATATGACAAATTAACGTCATTATATGGTATTATAATGTCAAAATACTGCTCCTTAATATTGCAAAATGACGTTATGATGTCTGGATACAGCTTTACAACGGCAGGATATGGTGGTTAAACATCACGTTATAGTATAAAAATGACAGGATTTGGTAGTCTATTGTCACGATATATTATGATTTTGATTTGAGGATATAGCATTTTGCTAAATGACGTTATGATGTCTAGATACAGTCTTATAAACGCAGTATATGGTGGTTAAACATCACGTTATGGTATTAAATGACAGAATTTGGCATTCTATTGTCACGATATATATGATTATGATACAAGGATATAGCATTTTAACATCACAATATGGCATTTTAAGGTTAGAGGATATGAAGGTAAGAGAGGACGAGGACGCTGTTCCAAGAGCGTGTGTCCTAACCCTATCTCACTTTCCATTTTATTGACTCTTACAAATTGCTTTTGATGTTTATCAGTTTCGGTGTATTTGATCAATGTTGAGGCCTTACTGAATTATATTATGAATTATATTGCGATATTTATGTTCAACTGACATGCCATCCTGATATTGAAATGTTTTATGGCGACTTCATACTACCATAATTATGCCGACGTGGATGTCCAATGTTATTGAACTGTTATATTTTGAAATGACATTCTAATATCCCGACATTAAAATGCTATATCCAGACTTTAAATTGACAAATCCTGACATTTTATATATAAGGTCACATTTAAGTCACATTCATTATAATATCATACCCCGTGCCTATAATATAATGGCACATTAGGATGCCATTAAACCGCCATATCCTATCATAAAAATGTCACTGTGATGTTAAAATGCTATAATGCTGATATTGTAATGCATATCGTAGAAGTAGTATGCCAGAACTTGTCATTTTAAAAGTATAACGTGATATAACGTGCCAACATATCCTGCCTTTAAAAATCTGTATTTAGACACCATAACGTCATTTTGCTATATTAAACACCAAATGTTTGGGCATTATAAAACATATCATGACGTTAAAGTGTCATATCTTGTTATAACAATTAAATATCCTGACATAAAACTGTCACATCCTCTAATTTAATGTCATATTCTGGCATTTTAGTGTAATATCATCGCATAACAATATCATAAAATGCCCTAACTTTATTACCTGATATCCTAATATTCAAATTAGGTAGGCCTGTGGATGGACAAACTCTGGCAGCACGCAAAATGATATAATTTAAAACATTGTCTTACTTACTAGTAAACATGGTAAATAACCAACACAACAACCGTAGGACACCCCTGTTTAAGCTGATATTTTAGTGTACTTGGCTCTGTTAATATGTTATATCACAAAACATTTACACCAAATTAGCTCATATCCATATCCTGGAATAATCACAACTAAGATTTAACTTAAATCGAAAAACATATTATAAACTACCGGTATGTAGAAGACGTACATTAAAATTAGTCGCTGGATTTGAAACTGGAATTTATTACACACAATTACCAGCTTAAAATAAATGAAAAATTATAATCAATAGTTTCTGACATATGACATTTTGTAAATTTTATAAATCAATATCTACATTTTCATACGGAGAAACAGTTGGAAATCGCTTAACGCGAAACCTGCGCTAAAAGAGTTAACCAATATCGCAGCCATGTTGGATTTTATGTTGATAAGCACATTATATTAAACATCTTGGTGATGTAAATATATTCTAGATTCTAAGGCTCTGAAAATACAATAAAAACATTTTTAGTTTCAACTAAATGTTAATTATGACATGCTCCCCAGGGCCATATCCAGGGGGGGGGGGATTTGGTCTCTGTAACCCCCCTTGCTCAAAAAAAAACTACTGGACTAATAGATTTGGACTACATTGGGATCTATGACTTTGTTACACTAGGCTAAGTGGGTAATAAAAATAAAACATTGAGGCATCATGAGGGTTTATGGTAAATTAAATAAAGGTTCTTAAAGGTTATTTTCATATGTATTTATATCTGATGCGCCCACCGCAAGCGTTTTTTATTTGCAAAAGTAAGAATTTAGGCCTATACTTAGGAAAATAAAATGAAAATACTTTTCATATGGAGAGTAAAAAATAAAGTTTCTAGGATGCCACTATCCTAGATAAATTAAATCGAAATAAAATCGATGTGAATTAGGACATAAATTATTGCGGTATGTTATATAAGCCTACCGGTAGCCTACTGGTTTTAATTCATTTTTCACATGTTCATGCTCACTAAAACCTTTGTATTGTTTCCGCAATTTAAGTTGTGTAGTGGACGGGGATTCCCATTAATGCTCGCAAAAATCATGGATAGGACTTACCAACAGATGAAATGTCTTATAATTAAATAACGTTTACAAACACACGAGACAAAAAATTATTAGTGAATCATGTTGCCTACTACAAGGAAATTGCATCTAAAGGTAGTCGGAACTACAAAAAAAGTTCGGGGGGGGGGGAGCATTAGCTGATCAAGAGATGGGGCCGTGGTGGTCAATTAACAGCTCAATTAGGGGACTACCCGGTATGTCTCCAGAAATTAATTTTAAGTGCCCTCAGGAAAAACTACAAACAAAAATGTGTTGTCCAGTACAAGGAAATTGCATCCAAAAATAGTCGGAATTACAAAAAAGTTCGGGTGGGGGCATTAGCAGATCAAGAGATAGGGCGATGGTGGTCAATTAACATTTCAATTATGTTTCCAGAAATTAATTCCAAGTGCTCCCAGAAACAATAAAAAAACGAAAATTTCCTACGGGGGCTCTGGATACGACCCTGCTCCCAGTAAACACAAAATATTTGCATAACATGTATACAATGCTGGACCAGCGTCGAAGACGTTGTGCCGATGTTATATAAATTTTATGCAAATGTTTTGTGTTTACTGGGCTAGTCATGTTTAGGGGAGTCGCTTAACATCATGGTGGCCATCTTGTATTTCTGGTAATAAGAAAAAGACTGATATCATTTATGATCATCCGGATGAGCTACTTGTGCCTCAAAACATGGTTTGAGACACCAAAATCATTTTTAACTGCAAAAATAAGGATATTAATGGATTAAGGTAGACCTATACCCTTGTTTTTTCGAACAATGGCGTCACATGGGGGCGGCCATCTTTAATTAAAAAAGCCACAAGGGGGATTTTAAGAGACTCTTCAGCATTCGTCTGGGGAGATGTCCAGGTATCTTTCCTGACAAAAATAAGCTTTCTGCAATTTTATTCCAGATTCCTATGGGTTTTTTTTACTAATGATCTTGCAAAACATTCTTATGCATCCCGGCTACAATAACTCGACATATAGGATACATTGGAAGATTCAATGACAGATGAAATAATTCGGCCACTGTCGCTCGAACACGCATGCTTTATGTAATCATCAAATACCCGGATTAACACTCTAAGTGTTGGATCGCGTGTAATTTTTCTCACACATTCAAAGCAAAATTTGCTAAGATGACATAATTTCAAGATTCAAATAAAAGAAACTAAAGTCGGTTTGAGATAACTATTTCTTGGTTTTATGACTACATGCACCGTAGTGTATTTTATCATTTAACTTTGGACTCTGTTGACCTTAGTTAGCAATATCTGGAAATATGCTGGTCTTTATTGCAACAAATATAATTATTTTTGACACCTAATGTTGTGTATTGCAACTGGATTGCTGCAGCGATATATAGCCTCAATCAAGTGTGGAAATGATAAATAGATAATTGGTGCTTTATATAATTAGACCACGGCCCAGGCATTTTTGTGAACAGTGATTTTTTGGCCAGATTGATTGCCCCTAGAATAAATCATGTTCTCTATATTTGATAATTATTGTTACCGTGAAACTAAATGGTGTATATATGTTGAAGATAATGGCACATATTAAAACATACTTGAATATATAAATCTAGCATTTTAAGGCATAGCTAAATTTTAGAACATGCAAATCAGTCGTCCTCGTGTCATTAAAGTATCATTTTGCAGAGTGTGACACACAATACCTTAAACCAAAGGAAAAAAAATAAAATGTCTGAAACGTGCATCTTCATCTATCCAGTTAGTCTGACGGTCAGACCTGATAGGGTAAGGTGGAAACGTGATACTTTTATGTAGTAGTAAATTATTGATGTACGTCACTTTTCGGCACAAATGGTCATTTAGGTGACATTATAATACGACAACAACGTTGTAGTCAATTGATGGGATGAAGGATTTACAGCTGATGATATTGGGGCGGGGGTGATAGGGCATGGTAGGTTATTGAGAGTGTTTTCCTTCGCTCGCCCGTTACGTAAGGTGATACTTTTATGATATTAAAGCTCTATGTATGTTTCTGGTTTTAGTTGTACCCCAGTTGCCTCTATCTCTGTAATCAACGTGGTGCATTCTTGGTACAGATGTATCCCGCTTCGAACACAGTGGATTACTCCTTTAAACAACTATAGCTCATCTGGTTGATACATTTATGGTAATTAAAGCTATAGACCACTCTATGTATGTTTCTGGTTTTAGTTGCTCCCCAGCCTAAGCAACGTGGTGCATTCTTGGTACAGATTTATCCTGTTCGTACACAGTGGACTACTACTTTAAACTACTATCGCTCATCTGGTTGAACGTTTTAAATAATAATAATAAAATAGTAGGCATACCCGTAAAAGAATATTATATTTAACATTCTGGTGTTGGGCCTCATTCTTCTTATTTCTTGTACATATTTTCTAATGATTCCTGTGGATTTGCAAAGTAACGAACAGGCCGAACAATACGTTTTACATCTCTGGTAAAAATGATATTTCTTTTCGCAGTCAAATTCTTCGTCGTACAGAAAAATACTCACATTGTAATACACTTGAGCAGATCTTAAATTTTATATGTACATTATGATGTATTAACCTTGCTTTAAAGGAGTGAGCGAATCACCAATTGTTTTAAATATGCAAAATATATTATGGAATTGATGTTAACTTTGTTTTTATAAAGAGAGAATGTAATTTGAACGTATGACTTTGTATATGGTGAATAAAAATAAATAAAATATATATATATATAAAAAATAATGTTTTACATTGATAAAATGTGGGGGGAAAACACAATATCTTCAACACATTTCGGAGATATGAGTCCACCCCAAAACTCGATCCCCATGCCGAGCACACACGAGAATTTGACCCAATAATGGTCTAGTGTGTGTCCATTTTCTGCTAAACTGGCTCAACATTAAACCAGCGTCGGGTCAACGTCTTGTTTTCAACACGAGTTTTTTCTTTATTCATTCTGTAATAATATAGGCGAGTAGGCATACCATATCTTCAGCACGACGTAAATATTGTAAGGTTTACTTTTTCAATTGTCGTCATCAAATTTATATTATAGTAGTACAGTAGCAGACACCAAAGAAGAGCCATATTTAAGGAGTTACCTAAACCGGCGGTAGACCTACAACATATGTCCACATGTCTAGAATTGAGGGATCTCTAGATACAGAATCAGTAGCATCCCACCTCGAAGAGCTATTTTGGATAATGTAAATATGCCGCATTTTTTGCAAATAGTTTATGACAACATGTTCGTTTCGGCACGAAAGTCTCCATGAGCGGTACCATTTGGTTAAGATACATCCCTTAAGTCAGAATTAGGTTACCAATGCTTGATTCTCCGAATAATTGATTATTATGGCCAATTTAAAAATGGTAGCCGTAAAATCCATGACTTCTCCTGAAATGTCTTAATAAACATGGTTTTCTTAAATTTCGCATGCCAAACATGGTTTCATTTTGAGTGTGCAATCTCACATTTTAATGTTCGTTCAAGTATTTACAAATGCTGGAATGCGATATTACGACTGAATCCAAGATGGCTGCCAGAAAATGATGAAAAAAATGTTTAAAATTTCACATTTTTTGCAAATATTTCAGGAGCATATGTTTTATTCTGTATGAAAACCCCCACGATCCGTATAATTTGGTTCTGAGACACCCCTTGAGTCAAAATCATATGATTAGTGCTTTATTTGTAAAGTAATTATTCAATATGGCCACCGTGAAATCAATACATAATTCAAATGCATTATTTAACATGGTGTGCATAATATTTCTCTCAGAAACACGTTTTTAATGCTAATTAAATCCATTGAATATAACATATAACATTCCCGTCCCAATGACATATCACACATTGCATTAGAAAAGGTAGTTGTCGCTCCAAATACGCTCAAGCATGATTTTTTATTATAAAATCATCAAAATGAATAACAAAACAAACGATTTAACATGGTGAAAGGGAACGATTTAATAAAACGTAATTATTACACATATCCATATCTGGCCTTTATTTTCTGAACCCAGATATGTGTCTGCTTAAAAATGAGTGTTACTTATATTTAGGGGAGAGGCGGGTTAGTTGAGCCACTTCTTACAATATTTTGTCTGGTGTTTTCCCAGTTGATCGCAGAATGGTTGGGATAGTTTTAAAACATGGCTATATACTACATATATATGCAACATCAATGAAAGATGAAAAGAACAATTAAAAAAAAGTTATGGTTGCACAACTGAGAGTGGTGAAAGTGGCTCAATAACCCCTGTATGGGGTAAGTTGTGCCAAGCAAGGGGGTATGGTATAAATTCACAATTGACAAATGTACATGCCAAAATGTTTTTTTTTGTCCAAAAAAAATAAAAAATAAAAAAATTAACACTTCTGTACATTACATAAGGGTCAAATTTGTTGACAAATGTCTTCTAAGTCCCAAGTAATACAATTGGCATTATAGCCTGTATTGATGCATGGATCATTGTTTACTTGTATCTATTAAAAAAATATATCTATTATTATGTGTCTTTATTATATTGACCTATTATATAATGTCATTTGTTACACTATATCACATTCTATAATAAAATTATATTCACACTGGAGTATGATGAGCCATGTCGAGTGGGGTTAGTTGATCCACATTTTGTAATAATGTATTTACTTACTGCGGTAAGATGAGCCATGAATGGGGTTAATTGTGCCGGTTGATCAAATTACCCCATCTTATTTAGCTCAACTTACCCCACAACAGCCATATTGTATAAAATATAAAATTTTGTGACATTTGCTGTCTATGGTACTGTGCACTATAAAGAACCCCAAAATTTCATTCGAAATAGGAGTTTAGCCACCCCCCACCACCCCTCGAAAAATTGTTTAATCTTATTTGGGGGGTTTCTAAATAAACTGGTGCCACGCTGAGGGACAAACAGTGTACAATATGCCTCAGATTGCAGAAGAAAGCATTTAAAATTCAAAAAAATCGCCCGCGGGCAGGCCCCTTGGACCCTCTGTGCTAGAATGTTCCTCTGTCACCGCCCCTGAAAGTCACCTACATCCTACACCTGCTAAAATGGTTAAAGGATAAAATACACTAATGTATATGTAGTCAGAAAACCAAGCAAGTGTTGGTCGAGTTTAATTATTTATTTTTATTTCAAGCTGGGAATTGTGTTAGCGGATCTAGCTGTAACGCAATTGATAGCTTCAAATAATAAAAAATAACCCAACATTTATTTAATTGTTAATATGTAACTGAATTGTTCGTTGCAATACTATGCAGCTACTGAACTTAACAAAATACCAATGAGCTTCAATGAGATTCAAATGTGCCGTTGCCTCTCAGTGCGATCAGTTGGATCTATGAGTGAAGTGGTCGAAATGCGCCGTTATCTCTCATTGCCAGTAACACCATCACTAAACATTTCAAGTGGTGATTTTGAAAACGCAATCTCCAGCTTTAAATTTTCTTTTTTTTAAATATGAAACTGACATTTACTGCAGTGCTAAAAATGTACGGATAGTACTCGCCTAAAAATATTACCAATGACTTTTTAAGTTCGTCCCTCACACGCAACTAACCGTTCAATTCGGGCTGCATCTTTTCAAGCGAGTGATTTTTCCCCAAAAAAAGTCAACGAAATTTGTCAAATGTGAATGTAGGCTTACAGGTACATATCTCAAACACAACACCAACCAAAACGTCAACGTCGAGGTAATTTCCAATACATGACCCCCAAAAATGATATTCTACGACTAATTGGATAATAACTGTACGACGGGCAGTGATTATCAGTGTCGATTGCCAAAGGTAGAATATAATACTTGCGACACTTGATTATGAACAGTGATTGAGTTAAGTTTATACTCATTATATTTACTATTTTAGTTATAATATGATACATTGCATTGTGCTCGTAGAAAGGAAAGAGTCGTGAATTGTATAAGTATCTTACTTACACAATAAAATAAAAGT
The DNA here is from genome assembly GCA_964017125.1 of Flabesymbios commensalis. Taxonomy (NCBI): domain Eukaryota; kingdom Metazoa; phylum Annelida; class Polychaeta; order Terebellida; family Flabelligeridae; genus Flabesymbios; species Flabesymbios commensalis. Next base: position 86,228,927 of record OZ024906.1, read on the forward strand.
AGCTGGGTCGTCACAATTCATGGAGGCAGAATTTCTCTCACTGTAGGCCCATGCGCATAAGTTCATGGTCGTCATTCCAAGGAGTATGGTTAATGAAGTGAAACAACCCCGTTGCATCAACATAAATCGTTTTTTATTGTCTATGTTAGCTTTAATTCAAATCATTTCAAAATTAAATCCTTTTTAAATGTATTCGAAGGGGAATCATTTTTTATTACGACACCGTTAAATTTCGATTCAACTCAAAACCCAAGATAAGCGAATAACTAAGCCCTGTACCTAAACAAAGCAATCGCTGTTTTGTGACTTGAGGGTGTATTTGCATGCCTGGTTGTGCGATTAGGCGTTTAATTCTTTTTTAAACATTTAAGCTACTAGTATTCTCAAATCAATAGGTTAAGCTGCAACAAATAGTATTCTTATGATTTTGGGGTGAATGTTTCATATTTATACGTTACGTTACTCTAACCTAAACACATTGATATGCGACCAATAGTTATTCAATAGCTAACACTTGAAAAATATATGAGACCTAATATTTGAAAACAAATATATACATCTTAGTTAGCTTAGCTTTCTTGAAAGCCTATTTCTAAAACGTCGCTACCAACCATACACGTCAAAATGATAATCATATTACTAAATTATTGTGCATCGTTGAAAGATCGGATGAGCAATGTTTAACATTTCAATCTGGGAATATTTATTGGTGGTTGAAATAAATCAAATAATTACGGTTTAAAAAAAATTGAACGGAGCTTAAAATGTATTTTTATGTTCGAGTATAACATCAAGAACTTTATATAGAAGGACAGACAACTTCGAGGGACAGGCAAACCCAAGCTTATTTACGATCGGTTTTTAATTGAGGCTTATCTGACCACAGATTTAATCAAATCCAGCGCCACTGACAAGGTATCACTTGTTAAAATCTCGCGCAACCGTCGAGTACATCACGGTCGTCTCAATGGGACTAATTGTTCCAAACGCAGCATCAATTTAAAAAAAAAAATAATAAACTATGGACATTTATCTTGAAATAGAACACGTTGAAATATGCTAGTTATTTTTGTTGAATGGCCTGGATGTCAAAATTATTACTTAAATATTTTATTTAAATGAAGTGAACATTAAGGGTGCTGAGGCTCATAGACCTATAATAAATTACTGTGAAGTCTATAATTTTTTATTCATGTTATTTTCATATATTTTGTCTAATACGTGTAGTTTGAGGACATTAAGGTAATTTTAATCCACAGCAACATAAGAATTGTAGCATCGATTCAGGAATACTGATTCACGGTAGGTGTGGTTGAAAATTTATATCTCAGCATTTTCAACATGCAATGGGTTGAAATGATTAAATAATAATACATTTATTTAAATAACAATATATGAATATGTAAGGTTATTCACCTAGATTGGATTTCAGTCATATTAAATATGTCACATATGGCATAAGAGTAATTATTAGATTGAAACAACGCATTTTAAATTCTGATTAAAAAATCAGATGCTGGTAACGATTTTGTTTTGTGGGGATCACCACTAAAAATATTGCACTAAAAACCATCTAGTATATTCAGCTTACCGTTACCACAATCTGGTATTTAACAAAAGTGAATTTTTTGAAACAACGCATTTTAAATTCTGATAAAAAATTCAGATGCTGGTAACGATTTTGTTCTGTGGGGATCACCACTAAAAATATTGCACTAAAAATCATCTATATTTAGCTTACCGTTATCACAATCTGGTATTTAACAAAAGTGAAATTTATATTTATTAATAAATTTGAAAAACACATGAAAAATTCGTATTTGTGGTGTAAAATGGTAAAAATGATACGCTTTTCACAATTCAAACGCCATTCTGAAGCATAGCACGTGGAAAATCGAAACAGCCTCAAAGTGAATGTGTACCAGAACAAGGGAGTTCTGTATCCGGGCTAACATATAGATGATATAGCTCAGGTCAACCCGGTTTCCTTGGTTGGAAGCTGAGCCGTGAAATCCGTCCCTGCATGCATCATAGTAAATAGGCTCGGCTATCAGCGGTCGGGGCTAATGATAATGAGGGTCATAAAAATCCTACTCCCGGGATAGGGAGAAAAGTTCCCAATACTGATAAGACCTCCTTGATGAATGGTGGCGTGCGAAATTGGTTGTCATTCTATATAAAGTTCTTGATAACATGTATAAGGGCTTTCACCTATTTTCAAACACTAGGGGCATCTTTAAATAAAAGTGCATGCACGTTAATGCGCGGGGATACAGTACTAGATGTAAGAGGTGAACAATATGAAATATTTGTATTTGCTTCGCACAAATCTTGTCATCATGCTTTAAAAATATTAAACACTGTATAAGGAATCAAGATGCGAAGGCAGAGGGTAACTGTACTCTCTCAATAATATTCTTTAATTTAATTTTAAGAGCGAATTTCTGCATAATTTGTAGAGTGCATTTGCGAACGTTGAGGTTCAAAGAGCAATAGTGGTTCCAATATAAATGATATTTTCGAAATCATTTGCGATCTAGTATTATCATACGATTATGTATACAAAGAATATTATATAAAAAATTACATATTATAGGATATATTTAACAAACAAAAAACTTTTGTTTTCAAACTTTTTTATTAAAAATTGATAATTAGTTAATTTTAAACTCGGTCAACATTTTTAATGCAATCCGGTTCATACAATGTGTCATTCGTTGACAGTTCTATAAATACTGCTATTAAACTGGGGACACTAACAACACAACCCTCCATCATGTGAACGTAGTTTCTGCTGCTGGTGATGTCTGCTAATTTACCTTGCTTGGTCATGAGTCGCCTGCTGATGAAATCTCCCAAGAGTGATATATAACCAACGGATATATGTCTATCTAGGGAAGGCACAAAGATTTGTATGTCATATCGAGCAGCTTCTCGTATTTTAAGATTACAAGAACCAATATGAACCAATCGCATTGGGAGTTCAAGTGATTTGTACATCGTCCATATAATGTCTTTAATTGTAATGACTTCTTTATTATTCTCTTCGCTTGTACTACAGCAGCTATAAAATCGAATGTGCGTCTGTTCTGGCAATCCAATTAGACCCCAAGGTTTTTCCAACCCGAGATCGTCATAGGAATTCGGCTGGTAATGTTTTCCAACTGAAAACCAATGTATAGGCAAATGCTTGGGGTCAATGTTCACCTTCATCAAATAACCAGCGTATGACATAAGAGATGGACCAGTGAGATATAAATCATGGCAGTTAAATTCAGCATTGTTTTCCGCAATCATATTATCACTATCAAGTGTGAAACCGTGTCTTTGTTTATTTCCAGGGCAGTATCCACATCCTTCCACAACGATCGACTTCACCATATCTGGGGGTGACCATTCAAATAGACCAGCTGTTCGAATCCTTTCAGTTGCCCAATGAATTATATTTTGTTCTAGAGAGGCAAGTTCACCTCCGATATACCAGGAATTCGGATCCCATTTCGCTCTGTGCAATCCAAATTTTTCACCTACCGTCATGTGATCCATAATTTTCGCTTTGGAAGGAACTAAATCATTGTTTTTAATTTCTTCGATCACAGTATCGTGTTGTAAAGTCGATAGATGTAAAGGTGCTGGGAGTTTCAAAGCTTGCAAGAAAATATCTTTCTCAAGACTATAATAATCATGGTTCAATTCCTTCAATTCTATACGAAGTAACCGCCCCTTCTCAGTAAGCAGAGATTTATTAATATCTGCCCCTTGTTTTAGGGATTGCTGTATAGTGTCAGAAATATCCTTTTTCTCGAGCTCCAAATTACGTTTCTTTATCCACATCATCACTAAATTCTTTAAGTCATCTGCCAGCTCTAACAAATCAAACTCCATTTGCCGCATTCGAAGTTCATCATTCAGGGTTTCAAGTGATTTCATCCGCTCTGCTAGTTGAAGATCAGGATGCAAAACAGAAGTTGCAGCTTCATCGAGTGGTCCAACATACAATGTCGATTGGCTGTTTTTTGAGCCACTTGAATGTTGTTTAGATCTATATTGTATATTATTAAATATCCCAGTAGAAATGTGACTCTTAACCAGATATCTGTGAATACCGTTAGGAACTCTTCCATATAATTTGGAAATAAACAACATTTTCATTTGGTTGTCTCACTCTGTTACTAATTGTGATGATCATCGAACACACATCAATCCTGAGAGATCACATATTATCGCCCGTCCTTCCACGGTTATATTTGCACTTGTCCACACGTCACTGCACATATACTTGGATGTGGACTCTTTCAAACAGAATATAATATATAAATAAGCAATTGGAAATATTCGTTACCGCTGTGCAGCAATTTCGAACCGATTCACAAAAGATACCTCGGAAGTTTTGGGAACAGTGAGTAAACATAAAATGATAAAAGCACCATTCGGCTTATATATCGAACACATCCCTTTCCACACGGTCTCATCACACAAAATATTAATACTAGTCCGGTCGAAATAAAGGAATATGCGTTCTCTAAAAAATGGGGTAAAAGTGTTTTGAAACCTGTGTTAACCTAATTTGAATGTGCTGATTTCAAAAATGCTCGATTTTGACCCTTGCACCCCTAAAATTGCAAAACAAAATAGTCTATGAAAATAGCTGATCCAGAGATAAAATCTACAATTTTTCTTGGCACAAATCACAAATTTGACATTAGAACTTATGAAATTATTTGAGCATATATCAAATAAAGATAATATAGGGCCTATATCAATTTAAAAAATAAATTAACCCTTTAGTCCCTAAAAATACTATATCTAATAATAATGTAATATTTTGTTTTCTGTTGAAAGATGCATTTTGTGATGAAAATGTCTCAATAGGTTTGAAAGTGACTCAAATATAGTGATTTAAAAATATTATTGCCTATATTTGATTTAACCCTTTAACCCCAGAAACTAACAAACAAACAAAGTGGACATAAAAAAGTATAATTAAAAGCAACAATATGTAAAATTGTGGATAAAATAATTCATAACCACTAACCAGTAGGCCTATGACTTTAAAATAAATTGATAATTATGCTTCCTGTTAACCTTATAACATTTGAAACGTTTTGCTTCGTGAATCTCGTAATAATCAGGGGATACAAATATCAACCAGTGCTCGGCGTGTGAAGGCGAGGTAACAAACTATAATAAACTGATCGAAGCAAAAATAATCATTTTTAAAAACATTTTTCAATCGTAGGTCTATATAGATAATTAATTAATACACTAAATAATATGTTTCCTAGGGGCGTGAGCACAGACGATTCAGGTACACAAGCTCACACTCCAGGATTCGCATTAAACTATCTAAGCCTAACGTTACAAATATCCCTCAAATTAGTAGTAGACCTAACAAACCTATCAGGTTTTAAAATATTATAGGGGCCTAACCAACACTTCATTGCTTTCATCAATGAACATAATTAAAAAGATGTGCTCATTTTTGTGCTGCGCTTTCACCAGTTAGGCCCCTAGGCTAGATATGGAGACGAAATTCCTGATTTCTAATTATTGACAACCATGTCAAAAAAAAGAAATACGTGAATTTCGTCTATATATCTAGCCTAACTGGTAGGTGCGCAGCACAAAAATTAAAGAACGTTTTGCAGTTCTAGTCTATGAACATGTTTATATCATATGGTCATATTAAGAAGCCAAAATAAAAACACCGATTTTTTTATATTATTTTAGACCTAGGTATGTCCCTTTAATGTATCTGTGCTTGGTGTGGATGGATCATCACGATTTGTTGCAATAACGTTAAATGAAACACTTGAATAATATCTATCTGGAAACTGTATAATTCAAAAGACTATTCGGACCAAGTCCAGTATTCTAACCCCGATCATTAGAAGAGTGGTTCAGCTTGTCACATGTTGAGATCAGCAAACCACCGCCGTCATTCATTTGTAATTTAAATTAGGGGTAGAATACCAGACTTGAGCCGGCTATTCTATATCCTTTCAAAGCTTTACAATAGTGAGCACATCGAAAAAATGATTTTACTGCGACTAGTCACAGCGTCCCCATGGTCACCAGCATTATAATTTAGGAACTTCATATTGGAAATAATGCTGATCTCACGAGTTCGCTCGAATAAAATGTTTCCATAAATAATCAGGTTGAACGATGCTAAAAGCATCATATAAGGTGAAAGGTGAACTTGAATGTTTTTATTAATTAATTATTTTTGTAAAATTATTTTGTTTTAGGCCTACTTATTTATTTTTATCTGCTCTTCTCCGGTCTATGACTTTCGGTTTTATTTTGACTGAAAGTTATAGTTTGAGCATATATCGCCGTTTTAACTTGACCAACTGTAATTAAAATATTCCTTTATTATTCACTTTGTTGAAAAAAATATCCATGTAATTTGCCATTTAAGATTTTTAGATTTAGGCTACTTTGAGTGTACAATAGGCTACCAGCTTCAATCAATGTGTTAAAAAATAAAACTCTTCTAACTCTTTTTATTTTATTGAGAAGCTTCATGTTGTGATTTATTGGTCAGCATATGTGTCTAAATGTACCAATAAAATATAGAGAGCTAATACTTTTAATTAGTTATAGAGATTTGATACATTCCAATTTCCAGGCAAACTAATACAAAGTGAATTGGGTAAATGCCACGCGAGACATAGATGATCAATAAATGACTGTCTGCATTCATGATGGACAAAGTTACCAACGCACGCACAGCCCACGTGATATTCTATCGTAAAAACTTGATCAGTAATGAAAATAAAATGAATTATCTCGATTGTATGGTTAAATTACAACTTCATTGGGCTATTCTTAGTGCAGCAGCAGAGCAGGTCAATTTTTTGGGTATCCAGCCATAAAAAGTAACATTATGTGTTATATATATACCAAATTAAAGCTTATCATCTCTGAATTCAGAAAAGTGATGGTGCTAAGGCCGCAGCTTAGAGGGATTTTTGTAATCTGACCTTGAAGTAGGGTACTGTCTATTCCGAAAAATGCATTATTTGCGATATTCTGGCATGAAAAAAACCTAAGCAATCTGTCACAACTCCTGATGACACACTATTTTGCTATGATTTCAGCCTCACGGTTTTATTTTTCAATTTATTTTCTTTTTGTTCCTAAATTTCGATTAATCTTTGAAAACCACATTGTTTTGAAAAAAACAAAATGTGAATGTTTTCCGAGCCGTGCCTTTTTTATTAGTGGCCGGCAGTTTGTAAATTACCAGTTGCTGGTGTTGTACCAAGAAATCGATATATCAGCTAGCATAGAATAACTTAAAACAAAAAAATATATACTTGTATGCCGTTATTACTATATTTCAAGCGACTCAGGGCCGACAGTGTAGTCTAGTGGGATTAAGTATATTTGCGAAAGTTCCCGTGCACCCTCGGAAATATACTTCTATTTGGTGTATCGAGCTTGTAAAAAAAAACCCCGTAGAAAATAGTTAGCTATGTTAACCAGATGCAAGCTGGAAATATGTCCCACGTGTCATTTCTATGCAAATTTGTACCGCCATTATCGAAATGTTGTATTTAATTATAGCTCGGTCAATATCACAGATAACGATATAATAATGGTGTCTACACCCATATGTTGAGGGTCAAATAAGACAATAAAAACTATTTTTAGCGTGATCTGATGTGTTTCAGAAAATTTAGTAGGCAAATTAGCGCCGCCATTACCGAAAAATATATAGGCCTATCTATTTATGGCTTGGTCAATATCCCAGATCACGCAACAAAAATGGTATCTACACCCATGTTTTCACGGTCAATAAAGACAATAAAACTATGCTCGGGGTGATCAGATGTGTTGCAGTAATAATAGTATGCAAATTAGTGCCGTTATTACTAAAAAATAATTTTACTTGTAAGGTCGCTCATAATAACTGAACAGTTAAAAGATTCTGTGAGTTAGTGATCACAATTAAAAACACTGACTGCGTTTCCAACATATTAGAAAATGAGCAGAACCATTTTTGTTAAATTACTGTATAATTAGATCAGAAGATAATATGGGATAGGCCTATCATAGTTTTGTGGTTCAGCCTCAGACCAGCCTTGGTAGGCTAATTGAACTGGCCTAAACTACATGAATGATATGCATGGATATGCTTATTGCTAAAAAAAAGGGTAGATTAAGACTAGTCCAGCTTATCACATCTAAAAAAAAGCCCTGGCTGTAATAAGCTAGTATCTCAATTTATTATTTTATGTTCCTCTCACATAGTGGGGAGATAAAATTTATCTCATCCACTACAAAAGTGATCTTGGCTACCACACAAGTGACCACAGCCATTTTAAAAGTTGTCCCATCCACTGCAAAACTGATCTTGGCCACTGACGAAGTGATTACAATCACTTGAAAAGTTATCTCAGCCACTACAAAAGTGACCTTGAATACCGAAGAACTTATCACAGGCACACAAAAAAAATATCTCAGCAGCTACAAAAGGGATCTTGGCCACTAACAATCTGATGTCAACCACTAAAAAAAGTGATTTCAGTCACTACAAAAGTGATCTTGACCACTGAAGAATTTATAATAGCCACTTTGAAAGTGATCTTGGTCACAGAAGAAGTGATTACAACCACTTTAAAAGTTACCTCAGTCGTTACAAAAGTAATCTTTGACACAAGCAGACTGATGTCAGCCACTTAAGAAGCTTGCCACTAACAAACTGATTTCAACCACTGAAAACGTGATTTCAGTCACTACAAAAGTGATCATGACTACTGAAGAATTGACAATAGCCACTTTGAAAGTAATCTCATCCACTACAAAAGTGATCTTGGCCACTAAAGAAATTATTTCGACCACTTTAAAAGTTACCTCAGTTGTTACAAAAGTAATCTTTGACACTAGCAGACTAATGTCAACCACTTAAGAAGAGATCTCAGTCACTACAAAAGTGCTTTTGGACACTGAATAATTGATAACAGCCACTTTAAAAAATATCTAAACCACTACAAAAGTGATCTTGGCCACTCAAGAATTGATAACATCCTCTTTAAAAATGATCCGAGTCACTACAAAGGTGATCTTGGCCACTAACAAACAGTTGTCAGCAACAGAAAAAAATATTTAAGCCACTGAAAAAGGGAACAAGGCCACTGACGAAGTGACTACAGCCACATTAAAAAGTAACTAAACCATTACAAAAGTGATTTTGGCCACTAAATAAGTGAGTACAGCCACTTTAAAAGTTATCTCAGCCGCTACAAAAGTTATCTTTGCCACTAATAAACTGATTTCAACCACTGAAAACGTGAATTCAGTCATTACAAAAGTGATCATGACAACTGAAGAATTGATAATAGCCACTTTGAAAGTAATCTCAGCCACTACAAAAGTGATCTTGACACGAAAGATGTGATCACAACCACTTTGAAAATTATCTCATCTACTACAAAAGTGATGTTGGTCACTGACAAAGTGATCAAGTGATCACAGCCACATTAAAAGTCATCTCAGCCACCACAAAGGTGATCACAGCCAAAACAAACTGATCTTGTCCACTGAAGAAGTGATCACAGCCACTTTAAAGGTGATCTCAGCCACTACAAAGATGATCTTGGCCAATGAAGAAATGGTTACAACCACTTTAAAAGTTAGCTCAGCCACTACAAAGGTGATCTTGGCCACTAACCAACTAGTGTCAGCCGCTGAAAAAGTTATCTAAGCCACTATAAAGTGATCTTGTCCACTGACGAAGTGATCACAGCCAATTTAAAAGTTATCTCAGCCTCTACAAAAGTGATCTTGACCACTGAAGAAGTGATCACAGCCACTTTAAACATAATAATAAATAAACAATTAGATAGCGCCATATATCTGTAGCACAATCATGTGGCGCTTCACATGTGATAATTTGTCCAGTCACTGTAGCGTTTATTTAAAAGTAAAAAATATGTATAAAAAACGGGTAAGTATAGATTTAAAAACCACTTAAGATCTTCGCTGAAGCATTACAGAGATATTGGTAAATTAACGAAAAGCCGCTGTGAACAGGTAAGTTTTGATGTATGACTTGAATTTACTGAGGGTACTGTTTTCGCGCAACTTCTTTGGCCATTTGTTCCATTCTACAGCAGCAGCGAAAGAAAAGGCTCTCTCTCGAAATGTTTTTGTGTGGGTTTTTGAAACAACCAAATACCGTTCTCTTTCAGATCGGAGATTGCGCGCTGGTATGTAGGGGTTGATAAGTCTGTGATATATTGAGGAGCCTTGCCATTTAGAGCACGGTGTGTTGTCAGTAAAATTGTGTAAGTTATGCGGTGCTCCACTGGAAGCCAGTGGAGTTCCTGTAGGATGGGAGTGATGTGTTCATATTTCCGACGGAGAGTTAGTATTTTGACTGCCATGTTTTGGACCTTCTGTAGTTTTTTAAGAGATGACGATGGTAGGCTGTACAGAAGTGAGTTACAATAATCTAGTCGCGATGTAATAAAGGCATGGATTAGCTTTTCTGCTGCATTCTGTGTCAGATATTTTCGCACATCAGCGATGTTTCCAAGCTGAGCGATTGATGTTTGGCAAAATTTTTGAATGTGTTTTTCCATGTTTAATGATTTGTCCATGATAACACCAAGGTTCCTGGCGTCCGTCGTGGAAGAAATTCTAGCATCACCAATCTCGATTTCATCAAACTGAACACAATCACGCTTCCATGGGGCGCATATAATTAAAAATTATGTTTTTGATCGTTCAATTGCAGTCTGTTTTCCGCCATCTATTGTCGGATTTCAGATACACATTCCTGGATGGTTCACAATGCTTCTGCTTGAAATATAAAGTCCTCCGTTTTAAAAAATATATAGGGGGCCTATATTTGTGTGTCATCCGCGTAGAGGTGTGTCTCAAGATTATGACGCTTAGCAATAGCTCCAATTGGTGATGTGTAGCTAGTAAAAAGTATGGGTCCCAAGACGAATCCCTGAGGAGCCCCATACTGGAGATCTGCTGGTTCTGATTTGGTGCCGTTGATGACTACAGATTGTGACCTTCCGCGAAGATAAGAGTTTATCCACGCTAAGGCTGTTCGGGATAAACCAAGATTATCATGTAGACGTTTAATAAGAATGTCATGGTTTATGGTGTCGAACAAGGCAGAGAGGTCGAGAATTACCAGAAAGACACCACAGCTCTTGTCCATTGCCACCAGTAGATAGTTTTGTACTTTCAATAATGCTGTCTCTGTACTATGATAACAGCGGTAGGCAGATTGTTTTTTCTCGTATAGGTTGTGCTTCCTCATATATGATGTCAGCTGGGCCGCGACGACCTTTTCTAGAACTTTAGAAGTATATTGCAGGTTGGACACTGGTCTGTAGTTGCTTAATACTTCTGTGTCAAGATTCGTCTTTTTCAGCAGGGGACGCACCAAGGCTGACTTGAAACTGGTTGGAAACGTTCCAGAAGCCAGTGATTTATTGATGATCTGCGTAATAGTAGGTGGTAGTGTATCTGTCTTTTTCAAAAGCCAAGTTGGTAAGGGATCCAGGGTGCAAGACTTTGTAGGTGAATTCTTGATGATCTTAGCCACTAAAACAATGATCTTAGTCACTAACGAAGTCATCACAGCTACTTTAAAAGTTATCTCAGCCACTTTAAAGTGATCTCAGCCACTAAAAAAGTGATCTCCGTCACTAAAGAAGTCATCACAGCCGCTGACCAACTGGTGTCAACCGCTGAAAAAGGTATCTAAGCCACTACAAAAGTGATCTTAGTCACTAAGGAAGTCATCACAGCCACTTATCTCAGCCACCACAAAGGTTATCTTGTGCACTGAAGAAGTGAGCAGAGCTACTTTAAAAGTTATCTCAGCCAATACAAAATTGATCTTGGCCACAGAAAAAGTGATCACATCTACTTTAAGAGTTATCCCCGCTACCACAAAAGCGATCTTGGCCATAAACAAACTAATCTTGTCCACAGAAGAAGTGATCACAGCCGCTTTAAAAGTTATCTTATCCACTACAAAAATCATCTTGACCACTGGAGAAGTGATCACAGCCACTTTAAAAGTTATCTCAGGCACTACAAAAGTGATCTTGGCCACTGAAAAAGACAATAGACAATGCATTAACCAATCAACTATTACAATGTAAATCGCTCTCCTAGTGAACACAAGACATTTGTATAAATGTTATACAAATGTTTGGTGTTTATTTGGGTGCTGTTCATGGATTCAAAAACTACTTTAAACCATATATTATTTAAAAGAACGTAGGCAGGCAGACAGTTGACGGAGCGCGGACAGGCAAATTTGCAGTAAATTCCATGAAACATATTTCGTCGCCAACAACAACCATATTTAATAAATGTCAGTGTTGTTGACGATGAAATATATGCTAAGCCATTTAAAAAGTTATCTCAGCCACTGAAGAAGTGTTCACATCCTCTTAAAAAAATATCATGAATATCATTTTTGTTATGACCGAAGAAGAGTGAGATGATTAGCAACAACACTAGTAATTTACTCACTGCTATCACATTTTGTGGAGTAAACTTCATCGAGATTACTCATTGAGGTGGAATTTTTTTTATTCAGGAACATAATCATGTTTCTGTTTAATTTAGTTTAAATACAAAGCAATTGCTTTGTCTGTTGCTTAGTATCTGAATTGACATCAGTAAGAAACACTTTATTGTGATATATAATAAATTTGTTTTATATTTGAAAAGATCTAATTATGACTGTGCATACCGTATCCCCGCGTATAGACGTGCATGCACTTATAAGTGAAAATCGCATGTTTTGGGGAATGTTTTGAAATTATTTTATGTTCGAATATAAATGCATGCACTTTTTTTCGAAAACTAAGTGCTCCCCCATTTTCAGTGACCTTGTCGCTCACTATGATACTTTAAACAACTCTGTCATCAGCTTGTGTCTTTAAAGATTCAGGTTTGTGATAATTCACATTCGAAATTGCATAATAATGTAAGATTTGTAGTTCATACATTATATATGATGCATCCCATGTGGAATTATCCCCATTCTAATCCTGTAGATACCCATCTAAAAAAAACTTGTTAAATCGATTTCGAAACCACCAATAAATAATAATAGATTTATTGACAATGCGGAAAAACTGTGACAACTGCGAATTATCGCATGACGAATTAAATGTATATTTATTTATATTGTTTCTTATGTAATGCATAAAATCAGGCCGCGTTAAATAATAATATGATACAGATATAGTAATGTATTAATAAGGCTATACCATTATTGGTGCAAAATAAAACTTTATATGTTTTAATTTATTTAATATATATGTTGCGGTAGTTTTGCCAAGATCATTTCATATTTGAATATAAGTGCATGTCGTGTCTTTTGAAATATTTTGTGTGTTCGAATACAAGTACATATGTAGGATCCTGACTTCGTTTAGTTTAGGTGGCAGTTATCCCCGGCTTCTCGGACGCGGGAAGCTGTGGACGACCGCCTCGTTTCCGTACCTTGGTGACGGGCGCACACAATTGCAGCCCGTGCGGTATTGGTACTTTTCCCGCACTTCAGACGTTACACTCGGCGACTACGGACGTGCCCTAGGTCGCTCTCGCTAAGTCAAACCGGACGTGCCGTGCGCGGGGGTTGTGCTTTGTTGTTGCCAGATGTCTAACGAATAAACATGACAAGTGGAGAAAGAGTTTTATGATCTATTTGGAACCGTCGACTCGACGGGAAAGGAAGTTTGAGTTGAAATGGTGAAGATTGGGCAGTTTCCCTCGTCCGCCATTGCGACCCTACACTAGAGACTCCAACGGTCACTTACAGGTACTTTCGGCGCGAGGGGCTCTCCATCCCACCATACATACACTAAGTCTTGTTTTCGAAAACTACGTGCTTTAAATATAAGTACATACACGTTTATTCTAATGCCAACTATAAAATATTATTGCGAAGATATTCCGGCCATCTGTACCTTTTCTCTATTTGTACTATAACTTATATTATTCTGGACATACGGAATTAGATATATATGTAAGCATACTATCTCCAATGTCAGGAAATGCTTAACCCATATAAACAAGACGTTGATCTAATGTTGGTTTATTGCTGGGCCATCGTCTGCGACGCTGTGCCAATATTAAACCAGTATTTATATGTTTCTTGTTTACATGATCGATACATTGAATGAATATATCTGATTACTAATCCAGCAAGCAAAGGGACATTAACAAACAATGTTGGACCACCATCTACAGTGCTGGCCCAACATTGAACAGATGTTTCGTGTTCACCGGGATACATAATCAAAGGCTGGCTATAAATTATTGGTTATTGAGAACATTCAGTAGACACTGGAGGCAAATACATCTCTTTACTGGCGTATCGGTCATTTTGACATGTCTAATTTTGATCATATTTCTGTCCGACGGTAGTGTACTTCAAGGTCAGATTACAAAAAATCCTTCTCAGCTGCGAACTTAACACCATCACTTTCCTTACTCCAGAGATGCTAAGCTTTAATTTGGTATATAACACATAATGTTACTTTTTGTGGCTGGGTAACTCCTTAAATACTGCAGCTATTTGAATCCGCGAAATATGACACGAGATACGGTATGGCTATCATATGTTTCAAGACATCACAGACAACCGCGAAACCTTTCCAAAGACGCAGCCAAATTATATCAAATTCTAAAGTGCTTCTTTTTGCAGCTCCCTTGCCTCCCTTCCGGCCAGACATCTGTGAATGGGCATTATTTATTAATTAAGAATTGGTAAGGCGAAAAACAGCTTAAAAACAAAAGCTACGACGCCCTGATCACACTCTCAGCACCCGTCGGGTGCTTGGGTTTCCCCCACTATCGATAATCATATCCACGATATAACATTTGTCAGATTTCCTCTATCTTGTGAAAAATGTCAGTGTTTTATGCATCTATTTACCATAAGGTATCTTCTGTGATAGGCCTACTGAGATGATAATATCGACAGTGGGTATCGATCTTACAGACGCCGTCAGCAGTGGGTATCAATCACGAATCCCCGCCAAGCTCCCTATGTCGTCATGACCTCCAGACTCCCGTTGCTACGTACTCTAGTGGCTACTTCATCCCCCCCCCCCCCTCTGACTAGATAAACATAATTCCTAGATGACAATGCACACAATATAAACTCACTTTTTATCGCAAAAAATGTATTTCGGTGAGTTCCCAACAGATTCGATACTCACCGCGGCGGTGTTGTAATTTTACGGACGGCAATCAATTACACTTATCACGATGACGAGATAACACAGTTATACATTTGCTCAGCTGATTTACTAATCTAATAATATGCCTGTAATCTGGATGACCACTACTCCAACAAACACGATACATTGACCCAGTGTTGGGCTAATGTTGAGCCACCGTCTGCGACGCTGGCCCAAAATTAGCCCAACACTGTATTAATGTCTGGTGCTTGCGGGACTCCACCACGTGACTGTGGAATTGATTTCCGGTGCTGAAGTGGTGGAGCAGAAACTCGCAGTCAGTCATCCATATCCCAGTTGCCATGTGGAGGATTAAGGCGGCACAAATGAGCCGGCAACACAACCGTATACATGGCTGCTCATCTGAAACTGGAACACGCTGCCATGTTGTATTAGTGGAAAGATTTTATGGATTCGTTGAATGAGTGTGCACAGGCATCTGAAGTTAATAGCCATACATATTTGACGGAAAGTATAGTTGTGTTGAAATCCGCTGTCAAGGCAACGCTGCACCTCTTTGTTCTGCGTTCATCTCTCATTATTTGTGTTAAGAGGTAATTTTGTATATGAGTATTTTAGTTATGGCATATCTGATCTCTAAAGTTTCATTGTATTCGTCTATTTTATAGTTAACGGAATAACTGCAATTAACGTGGTTTAGGCGCAAACATTGATACACTTAATACATATATCAAGTGTATCTATGTTTAAGCCTAAACCACGGTAATTGCAGTTATATATAAATATTCTCAGACGTATTAGTGAAGATGACATTCCAGACTATCACGAAAGATGATAAACTATAAAAAAAACTATTTATGAAATAATCATTTAAAAACTCGTAACTAGTAATTCAACCCAAGTTATTTAATTGGAATTATTCTGTCTCGCTGACGCGTTCCACAACTTCAAGTGACTTCAAATTATTCAGATTTGACAAAATGGTGGTCAACGATTTTGAAGACCTGTTGACTGATGTCACGTAGAGCCTTAAAATAAAATAGAGGCATATCATTTTAAAATTGTACGCTAATAAATATATAACATTTATGAATGTTATTTTTGTTTTCAGAAAATGTGATGATAAAATGAAATTGGACTTATAATGATTTGTGATTTATTGAGCAAGTGGATGGCCCATCCTTTATGTCACACTATAATCTAAGCAATGGATATTATGTGACATAGAAATTCAATTATCTATAAAAATGGCAGAAAAGAAACCGCTGACCACCGATGGCAGAAAAGCAGGCACAAATGATGGTAAAGCTCAAGGTGGTGGTAAAAACGGACAAAGTATCTTAAAATCAACCGGAGGGGACAAATCTACTCAAAATAAGATGGCGACAAACTCTGAAGCCGGAGTCAAGACACCTATAACAAAGGATAAGATCAAATGGTCACGGTTGTCTACAAAAGAGTTGCTTTTACCAAATGGGCAAACAAAAGCAGTCAACGGTGTTCCTTCTAGTAAGAAAATAGAAACGTCTGCCAGCGACTCTCTCAGTGTTCCACTAACAAAAGATGGATGCGAAGGTTCTAACGGATCAGAAACCGCAGAAGGAAGCAATGCACGAAAAGACTCAAGTTCCCCTTCCAGCAGGTCAGACCCGCTCAGTGTTCGTCGCGAATCTGTTGTTTCCTTTGCGTCTCGAATGTCCAACTCCGGCATTGACTTTTCTAAGATTCACGCTGCGAACCTGGCCCCTGACACGGCGGAAGTCGATGAGACGGAGAGCAAATCTGTGGTGACGACTGATGACTCCTACATCCGGTCCGCCATACCCATACTTCCTGTAGGTCTGGCATCACTCTGTCTCGTCATGAACATGCTCATGCCAGGAACTGGTAAGATTATGTTAAGTTTTTCTCTGTATTACGCTCTTTAAGTATTAAGGCAGATATGATTATTGTTAGGTGGATCTGTAAGCCTTATAGAAAAGGACATCACAGAAACATTTATTACTCCAGTCACACTTATATATGAGGCCCCTATATATATTTTTTACTGTCGATTATTACTCACTGGTAGGCATATGTATATAATGATATCCAGGATGGTGTAGAGTTCTCACTATTGAGGAATTTGAGAAAACTGAGGAAAAACAAGATTGCTGCCATTTTCCAAGGTAAAAAAAACTATAAAAAAACTATTCATATAATGCAATTTTGGTATAATTGAACCATAAGATTTTCAGGTATGCCAGACATATAATAGTAGTGTGGCCAAAAAGTAGTTTAGACATTGTGGGTGAAATCCTAGATGGCCGCCACTTTTATAGCAGTATATTTTGTCTTCCGTATTGTGATGTTTTATAGTTACACGTAGATCTGGATTCTGGATCTCATCCATCTAAGAACATCACAGTGTAATCTTCAAGATGAAGGGATGCCAGTCTCATTCTTTAGTTTTAACACAAAAAACACATTTGTCAAAAATAGTCATTATTCCAATTTCGAGCAAAAATAGTAGTATGCCCATATAAATAATAATCAAGGTTGTGGTGTCTCAGTGTGTTGATGTATTAATGTTTTCGGAAACAATATTACATTTTAGATTTGATTCTTTGTAGTGTTGTCACACATATTATTAGAATTTAATTATATTTGAGGACAATATCCAAGATGGTGTTCATCACTGAAACAAAATGGCTAACGCTGCGTCAGAGCTGAGCCATAAATATCATTCCATGATATAGTGGTAGATGGGGGAATTTAGTATCTATGATGAGGTTTGTGCCTCAACCCGTTGTATATATAATCCATTATATATATATATATATATATATATATATATATATATATATATATATATATTATATATACAAAAATTTATATTTTCTTGATTTCGAAAGTGACCCCTGTGATACCCCCCCCCCCGTGATCCACCCCTGATGCAGTTGTTAAATTTTTTAAAACTGATCTGAGACAAGATAACTCTTGCTCCTTGTCATGTTGATAAACATGTGGGCACAATAGCAAAGTCACATTCACGGTCAGAATATGTAGCTGTACTAATAGGAAGACCAGGAATCAAGTAATCATCTTGGACTATAACAATATTTAAAAGGACTGGCCCAGGCTAAAATCATCAGAAAATCGGTGATTTTATTTCGGGTTCTTAATATGACCATATGATGTAAGCATGTACATAGACTAGAACTGCACATTTTTATAATTTTTGTGCTGCGCATTCTCCAGTTAGGCTAGATATAGAGACGAAATTCCCGCATTTCCTATTTTTGACATGGTTGTCAATAATTAGAAATCAGGAATTTCCTCTCTATATCTAGCCTAACTGGTGAATGCGCAGCACAAAAATTATAAAAATTTGCAGTTCTAGTCTATGTACATGTTTACATCATATGGTCATATTAAGAACCCGAAATAAAATCACCGATTTTTTGATGATTTTAGCCTGGGCCAGTCCTTTTAATGGACATGTAAGGGGCAATTGCTGAAAATGTGAAATACTTAGACATTGTCAATGACACTTTATACCTCAGTTACAATTTTTTTATATTATACCCCTGTCTCACAACAGTCTCACAACAGTCTCAAAAGGTTTCTAGATTAAGCAACCAGCCAGAAATCGGATGAGGATAAGTAATCACCACAATCAGATA
Source organism: Flabesymbios commensalis (assembly GCA_964017125.1). Lineage (NCBI taxonomy): Eukaryota > Metazoa > Annelida > Polychaeta > Terebellida > Flabelligeridae > Flabesymbios > Flabesymbios commensalis. The sequence goes on from OZ024906.1 coordinate 86,247,798, forward strand.
GGCCTACATGTATTTGGTTCGAATATCAACACAATTGTTGAAAAGTTAAAACCCGATATATGACATCATAAGGGTTTCTTGCAATTATTGGCTTTAGAAGAAGGTCTTTATTTTCGTCATAATCATGGCGAAAGTGGTGGTGATAGTAAAATGAGAAGATCCAGAATTTCAATAAATGTCACAAGTAAATACATTTGTAAATCGGTTTTAGATATTTTGGTGTCATTATGCGTAACTTACCATAATTAAGCAGTGTCATCTGACAACGAATAATCCTTAGGTAAAGAATTTAGTTTATCGTAAACATCAGGAGGGTGAGAAGCCAGTAGATTAAAATTACTTGGACAAGTTCACCGTATGTAATTGTAGCTGAACCGGACAGCTATGCACATACGCATGTTCATAGGACAAGGACTGTCTGTCTGTTGGCGTCATATTATATTTCAAAAGTCTAATAAGTCTAAGTCCTTGAAGGGTTGATATAAAAATAAATGTTCGCAGTGCTTGAAATTATAGAGAAAAAGTGGGGGTTTTTTTCAGATGAATACCTCATGTATTTAAGCATGAATTTAAATCGTGATATAAATTTCTGTCCGATATCCATGAGGTCAACCTTGCGAAAATACCCCCAAACAAGGTTTTATTTATCATTTTGGCAGGGGAATATGTGTAGGATCAGAATTTCAACAATTTGTATGGTGGTCCAGATGGATTCGGTGAGCACCAAACTAGTTGAAATAGTTTTATTACATAAAAAGAGCTAAATTAACCAGTTCACATGATTTTCTAAATCTGACTATACACCGGCAGCCATCTTGGACGCCATTTTGAATAACTAAATACAAAAATTAATTGTTCAACAAGCGTTCAATTGCCATCATTATTGTACTGATGACAATTAATCACCATTGATATTGAATTAGTTATAATATATAATAACTTTGTCCAAATTTAATTTAACGATATGTTCGCTAATAAGGCTCTTGTGCTATAAAGGTTAAATATTACCCACGATTGTATGGGAGTAGTCTAAATGTAATAATGATTCCCCACTAAACTAGTTGAAATGGTGTACCACGATAAGAAAATTGAGCTAAAATTAACGAAATTACACATTTTCCAAATACTACTATAAGCCGGTGGCCATTTTGGACGCCATCTTGAAAAAATGAGACTGACATCCGAAATGCTATTATGTAGTCAAAATATTTGAATGTGGCCTAGATAATGCAAATTGGCTGGCAAACCTGGAAATGATATATAAATGCTCTTTGCAGGTCTATATCCTACATAATTTGAAACAAAGCAAGAAATATAGTTGCATCCAATCCGTAACATTTACGTCTAACACGTGCGTTGCTGCGTTATGATCATAACAGCGTAGACTTGTGAACGTCCATGGGTGACTTCAAAGACGATTAAAAACCCTTTGTCTGAGATATGGCAGTTCAATGGTTACCGTTGTTATTGGATTTCGTCATGTTTACATAATGCTTTGCGGCTAGTATATTTCGTTATCACACACTATTATCACATTGTGTTGAACACTCACAGGTGATAATGTCGATAGGTATATTTGTATCCACTTGAAAGAGGAAATTGTGCTATTGATTCCGGCTTGAATTGAATAAAACACGCCGAAAGTTACACACCATAAATAACTGGAAAGGTGTATCGACGCAAGCGTCAATGACTATGCCTCCGCTGTAAAGGCTATTACCCCCCTTCCTGCCTTACCCTCCCATTCGAAAAAAATGTATTCCGAAGGGAGGTCATAGACAAAAAAAAATACCTTCCCCCCCCCTACTTTTTGGTTTAAATTTGTTTTGACCCCCCCCCCCCTGGAAAAAAAATAATCAAATTAGCCTTGACCCCCCCCCCCCCACCTCCAGGCCTGACTATCCCCGCTTGTTAAGAAATGTAATCCAGAGAGGCTACTGCGTTAAAATAAATATTTGTTAAAACCCCCCATGTGCCCACCCTGCCTGAATTTTTTTAATTGGCCTGGATCATCCCCCCTTCCTGCCTTATCCTCACATTTGAAAAACAAGAGCACACATGATAATAGCCCGCCGCCGAATTATGATAAAGAAAGTAAAGTCGAATGTCATCACGTAAATAACAACGCAAGATATAAATGGTATGTTAAACTAGCCGCTTTTCAAGTTATCGCGCCCACAAGGTCAAATTATGGACGTAAAATAAATGTGAAAAATCGCAATAAGTCGACCATTTTGATTTTTTTACCGGCCATTATTGAGCTTGTCCAAGAACTGCTTATTAGTAACATGCATAACAAACTTGAAGAGGATACTTGTGAAAATGTTGAAGTTATCGTGCCTACAAGGTCAAATTATTGACGTAAAATGAGAAAAATCGCAATAAATCGGCCATTTTGAATTTTTTTTCAGCCATTATTGAACTTGTCCAAGAACTACTTATTAGTAGCATGCATAACAAATTTGAAGAGGATATGTGAAAAACTTTTCAAGTTATCGCGCCCACAAGGTCAAATTATTGACGTAAAATGAGAAAAATCGCAATAAATCGGCCATTTTTTTTTTTTTTCGGCCATTATTGAACTTGTCCAAGAACTACTTATTAGTAACATGCATAACCAATTTGAAGAGGATATGTGAAAAACTTTTCAACTTATCGCGCCCACAAGGTCAAATTATTGACGTAAAATGTGAAAAATCGCAATAAATCGGCCATTTTTTTTTTTTTTCGGCCATTATTGAACTTGTCCGAGAACTGGTCATTAGTAACATGCATAACAAATTTGAAAAGGATATGTGAAAAACTTTTCAAGTTATCGCGCCCACAAGGTCAAATTATTGACGTGAAAGGTGAAAAATCGCAATAAGTCTGCCATTTTGAATTTTTTTTCAGCCATTATTGAACTTGTCCGAGAAGTGGTCATTAGTAACATGCAAAACAAATTTGGGAAGGAAACATGAAAAACTTTTCAAGTTATCGCGCCCACAAGTAAATGTTAACGCCGACGCCGACGCTGACGCCGACGCCGACGACGCCGAACTTCAATTGCAATAGCCCACCTTTTTTAATTAAAATTAAAAGGCGGGCTAAAAAGTAATCCGGACGGAGATTATAGAAAAAAAATTGCCTTGACCCCCCTATTTTTTGTTCAAATTTGTTTTGAACCCCCCACCCCCACAGCCTCCCATGGCAAGAAAAGTGAAATTGGCCTTGACCCCCCAACCCCTCAGTCTGACCCTCCCCGCCCGTAAATTACTGCGTTAAAAAAGACACTTAAAATAAATATTTGTTAAAACCCTCCATGTGCCCACCCTGCTTGAATTCTTTTAATTGGCCTGGATCATCCCCCTTCCTCTCTTACACACCCATTCAAAAAAAAAAGAATCCAGACGGACAGACAGACGGACATACATACAGACGGACAGCCGGATGGACGGACGGACGGACGGACAACCCGACTACATAATGCCTCCGGCCCCAGGCTCGCGTAGGCATAAAAACATGAGGGGATTAGATTTTCCCTGCAGGGCGTCTGTGGAAAACCTCAATAACCACGGCTGGAAAACAAGGTTGCTATGGGGATGATCCCTGCAAACACGATACCTCGAACAAATGTTGCTTTAGTCACAGACGGTGGGCTAACATTAAACTAGCATCGGTTCAACGTCTCGTATTTGCTAGGATAGTTGGAGAAGTTGGGTGTTCTTATATCAGCCTACTTCTGTCTCTGTGATAGTTGGAGAGATGATGTGTGTGCTTCTATCGACCTACTTCTGTCTATATGATACTTGAAGGAATGTTGGGTTTGCTTAACTTGGCCTACTTCTGTCTTTGTGATAGTTAGATGGATGTTGAGTGTGCTTGTAATAGTATCGGCCTATTCTATCTTTGTGATAGTTGGATGGATGTTGGGTGTGCTTCTATCGACCTACTTCTGTCTATATGATACTTGAAGGAATGTTGGGTTTGCTTAACTTGGCCTACTTCTGTCTTTGTGATAGTTAGATGGATGTTGAGTGTGCTTGTAATAGTATCGGCCTATTCTATCTTTGTGATAGTTAGATGGATGTTGGGTGTGCTTGTAATAGTATCGGCCTATTCTATCTTTGTTATAGTTGGATGGATGTTGGGTGTGCTTGTATCGGCCTACTTCTGTCTTTGTGATAGTTGGATGGATGTTGGGTGTGCTTGTAATAGTATCGGCCTATTCTATCTTTGTGATAGTTGGATGGATGTTGGGTGTGCTTGTATCGGCCTACTTCTGTCTTTGTAATAGTTGGATGGATGTTGGGTGTGTTTGTATTGGCCTACTTCTGTCTTTGTGATAGTTGGATGGATGTTGGGTGTGCTTGTATCGGCCTACTTCTGTCTTTGTGATAGTTGGATGGATGTTGGGTGTGTTTCGGCCTACTTCTGTCTATCAGAGGGAAAGACACGTACAATAACAAAAATACATTTAACAATCTTAGAAGACACGTAGCCTATTAGTGCGACACCCTTCTCTGTTTTATTTACTTCACAAGATAAACCCCTTCGTGAACTTATTTCTCACATCTCCAGAGTGTGGGCAAACGATCAAACGAATGGAATCATAATAACCATAATCAGCGGACCCAGCCGTTTATAAATGGCAGCCCATCTAAAAACGACCGTACGTTTATAAGCACTCGCAACGCACTTCCGGCGAGTGCCGGGCGTTTATAAACGGTCGGCCAATATGACTGGTTAACTGTACATTTTATTCCATAATATCAGGTATGTTCTCTTCATTATACCTGATTTGGTATGATGTATAAATTGACGAAACACATCACTACTATTACTTAGTAATGCACTTGGGAAGCAGAATCTGTGAAATACGATGCTTTAATTGGTAAAAATTTCCAAAAATAGGTTTTTCCTGACCACTGACCCCCACCTTGTTAAAGTGTCATTGTATACGTTTCCGGTACAATCTGCTAATACCATGAGCTTGAAGTGGTAGCTATAGTGATGATCAAGTTGTATGCGTAATTTGGATTTTCCATGTGTAATTTTTTGTACACACGATTAAGTGCACAAAACAGAGATACAATCCCGGAGCTTAGTCATCCCTCTCACGTCCTAGCTAAGTTATACGGGAATTCACCTTACAAAAACAACTAAAATATAAATTATTATATAGCTAAAACTAAACTACTTCTTCATACTGCAAATTCATATTAAGTTATGCACTGTAATTCGTAATTTTATGGAGCTGGCCCCTTTGCTATACAAATGAACAATGCCGACCGTTTATAAACGCCCTGCTGTGCTGGGCACAGCTCAATTGGAACCATTGATAACAGATCGATATGTTTGCCGATCATGGGGTAAGCGGGTACGCAAGCTGATAGGCTTTAAGCCAGGGCCTGATTGAACATCACGCATCATTTCCGCCGCTAAATTGACTGAAAGTGACGACCACAGGGGGTCAAGGGTTGACCCTTTAACCTTTTAAGCGGGCGACGCTTTTACGTGCATTCAAACTATACGTGCATATAGAAATATTGATCAAAATTGACCATGTGTCTTGGTGTCAATTGAATCACAACTTTCCATTCTCAGCACATTATCTTAAAAACATCAGAGGTATTTCTTAATCATTGAAAACATAAACAGGTTATTCATGCAGTTTATAATCCTTTCAATTTTAAGCAATTCATATTACACAGTTGATATTTAATAGGCCTATATTTATTAAACAGCTTAGTAAACAGCACATAATTGGAACATATTAACGTATTAGGCCTACTATAGTAAATAATTGAAATCCTCGTACGCCACACTAGACAACTTCAAGTGAGTGAAAATTGGTAAATTTCGCAACAAATTAACCCGTCTTCACCGAAGTTGCAAAGAAAGGTCTAAACGATCATTGCGCAATTATGACTTCAATTGATTTATGCCCTATAATTATGATGATAGCCGAAATCATACATGCATTATAACAGACAACAAACACGATCAATAAGATGGTCAACTTTAGAACTTATTTCATTAAAAATGATAGAATGATTGTATATTTCAGCCTGATAAAAAAAGCTGTGTGGCACAGATGCCCAACAAAGACTGTCATACGAATCGATATTGACCTGCGTGTTTGTATAAATAATTAATTGCCGCATGGCATTCCCCTGTGATGAAGATTATTGAGGAGGACATTTGTTCACAACCATAACCTCTGCAGAACCCCCCCCCCCCTCCGCAGAAATCAATGTGACTTTATAATAATAGTAATGTGATGTGCACAACGCACATAGCCAGCGTGGCGCCTTACATCATATTATCCCTGGTCATTAGACCTGTTCTTTCGTGCACCATTTCCACTCCATGGGGAGCAAACAGCATTGCAACCGTGTGGCGCTTCAGTAACTTGTCGTACAACTGCCATCTCTGTCCCACCAGGTACGACGTCAGCCGTGTCAAAAAATGCGATCACTGTCAATACTGATTAGGCCTACATCATCATTTCTAAATTTCTAATTGCAATGTCTAAACGAACTCTGGTGATCGATTAATAATTTATTGTGATTATGATTAATAACAATATTTTGAAGATCATGATATAATAATTTTCGTAGACCTAATCACTAATCATGCTGCGAGCCTCCGTTTTCTAATTAGTTGATTAATATAGCCTATAGGGAGGGTCCTGATTGTGATTAGCGCTACCGTCTGTCATGTCAGAGTTCGGATTTCGTTGATCCTCGCGGATTGATGTAGGCCCTAATCGACAAAACGAAACTGACGAAAGGAAACTGACGAAACTGGTTTCCTGTAATCGACGAAAACTGACGAAACTGAGTTCCTGTAGGCCTAATCGACGAAACTGGGTTCCTGTGGGATACCCTTAAACAAGTTCCGAAGTTCCCAAGTGCAATTTTCAAGTTCCGGGAACTTCAAGTTCCGAAATTCCGAAATAAAAAAGTTAACAAAAAAATGTTTTTTCCTATTTCAACAAAAAACATTTTAGATACTGCTTTTGCATTTTCACGCATTATACTTATAGTATTGCCAAACTACGCGCATGAATGGAATTAAAATGTGGTTTTCTAGACCGCGCACACTCATTGTTATGGGACACCAGAGAGTGAGTTCCCAAGTTCCGAAGTTCCCGGAACTTCAAGTTCCCAATTTTCTTGTTTTTAAAATTTAAGTAAAAATTACCAGAACGTTGAGTTATTTCCGAAATTAAATCTTATCCTTAGGCTATTTGTCGTTTAATATTAGGCCTAACTGGTAAACGCGCAACACAAAATTTACGTTTTTCTATGGACATGTTGACGTAATATAATTATAGGCCTAGCCATTTCAAGGAGCCAAACTAAAAAATGAAGATTTTGGCCTGATTGCGTCGCTTAATTTTACAAAAATAAAAAATAAAGAATGAAATTAAATTTATGCAGATAGGCCTATAGAGCTAGGCTACCTGATGAACACTTGCATCAATAAGGGACGCACCATTAGATGTCGGGGGGGGGGGGCTAGAGTTTTTGTTGCTTGCAAACTTTTTTACCTCCGAGAGACAACAATATTTTTTTGGGTGATCAACGTCCGACAATTTTTTTTTTATGTTCCGTCGAAGAATTTTTTTGTCGTATGCTTTTCCTATTATGTACGTTACCATTTGGAGTTTTTTCTGGTCAACATATTTTTCATCAATTTTTACAACAACCTTTTTTTTCTGCCCACATTTTCACCAAACTTTTTTTTTCTGACTTTTGTGGCGACAAAAAATAGCCTTCTCCCCCCCCCCCGCCTATATATTTAGTCCACATAGGCCTACATGTAGGCCTAACTGCTGGGGGGAGGGGGGCTACTATTTAATCTCCCAAAGGGGGGGGGCGATTATTTTCGGCTCAACTCGGCGGCGCGCTGAAAATGTCAAATCTGTTAAAAATATAAAATCTTCTATTCGTTAGTCTATTTATTTCTGACCAATCACTTGTGAACCCAGCATTGAAAGTTGACTCAACATTTTAAGTTGGCCACCGTTAGCGATGATGGCCAAACATCAGATCAACACATGGCCATGGCATGCTATTAAATGTACAATAGTCGTGCTTAGCGCTTAAAGGGTTAGACCTAGCAGATTTCACATCCTGCCTCTGACAGACCAAAGAAAATATATGGGCTTGTCCCACGCCTACGCGAGACGTTACGCCAATGTTAATTCAATGCTGGCTTAGCGTCGTAGTGTCCCGGCTTTAAACCAACATTATAATAACAAGAGTGTTATAGAAAGAAGTTGACGTTAATATAGGCCTACATCCAGGCTAGTTGTATGGTGGGAAAGTCATTCACCCATTGCTGTTTTAATGTTGTTGGCCCACCGTCTTCGACGCTGGCCCAACATTGAAACAGCATTGGGTGAATGCCCAGTGTTTGGTGGGCAAGTGCTCGCAATGCGTATCTTTTTGCTACAAGCCATATATGTATCAGACGTAGACGCAGTCCAGTGGCGGATCCAAGGGGGGAGGGCGGTGGGTTTTGAACCCCCCCCCCCCCTCAGAAAAAATCATCATCATATTTAGGGGTTTCCTTATGATTTGGTGATATACTGAGTAAGAAACAGTGCCCAATCTGCCTTAGATTGCATGACAAAACGTTTCGAAGTCAAAAATTTCTCCGGGGACGGGCCCCTCGACCCCTTTACAGTAAAATACTTTTTTTGTCAAATTTAACCCACCCCCCTCACTGAAAAGCTAGATCCGCCCCTGCAGTCGGTGAGCCAACATTGATCTGACATTAAGTCAAGGGGCGTGGGGTGAGGGGGTCGAGGGGTTTTTCTAAATATCCATTATAAAAATATATTGTGTTTGTGGACTTTGTTTGTGGAACTCCAGACACGGGCCGCCGATGTGATCCCACGGACGGTGGGGAACTGGGTTTGGGCGATCAATTTTTTAACAACTTTTATTTTAACTTAAATATTAACACTTTAACTTGGGAACTTGAAGTTCCGGGAGCTTGGGAACTTGAAGTTCCGGGAACTTGGGAACTTCGGAATTTGGGAACTTCGGCCTGACGTTGACCCAAAGTTGATGTAAGGTTTGCCCAACGTCTGCGACCTTACAGCAGCATTAATCCGGTGCAAACAGCGTCGCGCGTGAAGAAAAGTCCTCAATAGCCCTAACGTTACAGGATATTAAATAATATATATATCCCATCAAACACGACAAATTCCCAATACTAGTAATCGCCTATAAACAAAATATAAATATGTGAAAAACTAACTTCAGTTTACAGCACTTAAAATTAACAAACTGTTTTTCCGAACAAAAACGATTTTTGCAAAAAATGTTTAAATATATTTTTTCATTTATCTTGGAATTTCGGAACTTGAAATTCCCGGAACTTGAAACTCGGAACTTGAAGTTCCCGGAACTTGTTTTAGGGTATCCCGGTTCCTGTAGACGACGAAACTGACGAGACGAAACTGAACTATGTTTTTTTTTCAAATAGATAGGTAACCAAATATTGGGATATCTCAAAGAAACACTCGACCCCCTCGCCCGTCGCCCCTTGACCATGTTGACCCTTGACCTAATTTTTATTTTTATTTTGTCTAGACCTAATTATAAATGTCAATGTCAGGTCAATGTCGGCTCAACGTCTGCGACATTGGCCTAACATTGGTTGAACGCCTCGTGCATGTAGACTATAGGGGACGACATGTTGAGCGAATGTTGGATTAATGTTGGGCCATTGTTGCAGATACTGGCCCAACATCAATACAGCATTGGTTTAACGTATCGTGTTTCATGGAATGCCGATTGACAATCAATGCAATGAAGGTGGCATTAACGTGATGTAGGCCTATCATCAGATATCAGTTTCCGGGACAGGCTCCCTGGACCCCTCTATAATCTAGAGGGGTCCGTGGACAGGCTCCCCGGAGTGCTCTATAATCTAGAGGGGTCCGGGGACAGCACCCCGGGCCCCTCTAGATTATAGAAGAGTCCAGGGACAGGTTCCTCGGGCCCCTCTAGATTATAGAGGGGTCCGGGGACAGGCTCCCCGGACCCCTCTATAATCTAGAGGGGTCCGGGGACAGGCTCTTCGGAGTCCTCTATAATCTAGAGGGGTCCGGGGACAAGCTTCTCGGAGTGCTCTATAGGCCTACTCTAGAGGAGTACGGGGAGAGCTAGCTCCCCCGGACTCCTCTAGAGAGGCTTCTAGAGTATAGTGGAATGCGGGGGAGCCTGTCCCCGAATTCCTCTATATAGGGGGCCTACCCAGAGTCCGGGGATAGCTAGCTCCCTCGGAAACTGTTGAAATATAAAGCTATATAATCTTCCGTTCTAGAATATATTTCGGCTCGAATATGGTCTATTTAGTTTTCTACTACTTGCATAGTCTCCAAAGTGCAGCGTTGCTGAATAACGTTAGGCCTACTCCTTTTAGAATCGCATTTCATATCGGCAACTCTCTTGTGCAGAAATGTACGTATCGCTCAGACCAGCCATGATCAATTCAGTGAATCTATATTTAATTTTTTACGTGATATAACTACGATTATTTTTTATACATGTATATATTATAACAGTTGAGAGATTATCATCTTCGAATATGGCGCATTATAATTCGGAATCCAAATATATAGTTTACGTCAGAACATTCACGGACGTTTCAGCATCCCCCCAACCCCCCATCCCCTCATGCACCCAATCGTGCTCGCCACACACCATTTAATCCATAGACTAAATATTGATGTCTGGTTACAGAACATTTATAGCCATCAGAATAGTCGTGACCGCACTCATTCAGCCGGCCAAGAGATCTAAATAAGGTTCCATTAGCCCCGTGTTCAAACTAGCAGGATTGGCACAACTGGCAGGAAAATCTTCCACCGAGGCAATTTTGTTTGCATGTTGGACTAGCGTCGGAGAGGCAAACGGCTCAGATTTCTCTGCACTAACTGGGCTTTTCGCCTGCACCTGGTCTTAACATCTGATAGCTTGACAATAGGCAAAGATAACAAATATGTTCCTAAAAAACAAGTGCATATGTATTGACAAACTCTCGGACATGTGCTATTGATTATTGCGTCACCATTGTCAAGTAGTCTCTACTTATCTGCAAACAGACGATCCCACTGAGGCTGATGCCAGATCAAAAACACACGATTTAAAGTGGAACCTATAAACCTGTGAAAACCTATATTTCAGAATGAAGTCTATATTTTCTTTAATAACATATATGAGGGATTCTATAATTTTAGGCACCAGCACTGTCCGCACCTTGTAATATTTAATTTTAATTTCTTGATTTAATTTGATTACATAATTGCAATGAATGACCTTTATTTTACAATATAGCAATATTGCAACTCAAAAAATTCTAACATAAATATGTTTTTTGAAAGAAATATTATGTAAATTTAGCCAATTTTAGCCAAAAAGCCTTGTCCCACATTCTAAATCCCACATGAACAGGCGATTTATTCTAGACTTCCTGTATTATATTTGCTTCTGATATAATGGTAGTGCACAACACTATCTATAAGATTATATACAAGTTTTTTTAAATAATTTTATTATTTTACCACTTTTTATGCAATTTATGTCTGTCCCACGTTGCAGCGACTCTCCGTAGCGCTTATAGTTTTTAGGTAATTTCTATACTTTTTCTAACCAAACTATCACTTGTCTGGTGCAAAACAGTTGCGCGAGACCTTCATGCAGTGAATCGTGAAAAAAATGTATAATAAATGTGTTTTTGTTTAGAAAAAATGTAAGGTTTGTGCAAGTCTTTGGGTGAGTATTTTAATTCAACGTCTCTCCATAACGCGATTTTTTCCACATAAATACTGCAATAAAACGTTTAAGCACCCTACAACCTCCAAGCCTACTACAACCTCATTTGAAAAAAACAAAAATAATCATAGTATAGCATAATACATAGATGCTATGCACGATTTAGTAAGAAAAACGTCTCTCCATAACGCGTCTTTTCCGTCTCTTCATAACAAAAATAAAAACGTTATGGAGAGAAAAAGTAGTCACAAATTACCCTTTTACTCATTTAAAAATAGTTTATACCTTTATGAATTTGGTATTTTAACCAACGAGTGACACTTGTTGAAATAGTAACTTTTCTTTTTGTCTTTTAAATTGTGTTAGCATCGATATTTAGTATTTGTTTATTGTCACTCCATAACAGAAATAATTGTCGTTATGGAGAGACAATGTTCGTTATTATTACTCTCCATAACGACAATAATCGTAACGGAGAGTAATTCTTATTTCATTATTTAAGGGTTATTGTCATAAAGTGATTCTTTCTAAATTAAGTGATCAACATTATAATAGTCATGCTCAACTACTTGTTAAATATGGTATACTTTTGTAGAAGGGTCACTGAGAAATTTAAGTTTGAAGATTACTCCGTAACATAAATTGGTCTCTCCATAACGGTAAATTAGTCTCTCTATAACGGTAAGAACAATTTGAATTGATAAAAAAAGGCATTTAAAATTGAAATTAAGCTCTGCTGACAACGCCATGTCAATAAAGAAAGCTAAGTTGACATGTGTTTGAATTTTTGACAATATTCAGACAATCTCATATATCAACTGGTGCCTAAAATTATAGAATCCCTCATATATAACCTATGAAATCATTATTTTGATCCAAACATTTTTCTGTTGGCAGCATTTGTAACAGGAATGTGTCTGTGCCTCATGCGTCAGACCTTGACCAAACATAAGTCTGTGTAGCAAGGGAATTCTTTAAAAATGTGCAATAACTATTCCATAATCTTCAGCTTGGTCAATCTGGTCAAGTTAAACGTCATTACATGATGAGGCTGTCATGCCATGACAGAAAATATTGTCATCCCATGAATGTATTTTCATTCCATGACTAACGTTAGATAAAAAATCATTCCATGATCAGTGATGATGAGTTTTCTTTCTTTCAAAGGTCATAAAAGCAATTAATGTTAAAAATCAGCTTGAATATCGACTAAGGCAGTAGGACATCCACGACCTAACTGTTTCACCTGAGTGGCATTTTGGTAAAAGAAGTTGTTTTCTTTAGCCAATTAGTCATGGAATGACGTCCTGAAATTATAGAGTCCCTCATGTAGGCCTACGACTGAAAGACCATACCACAACCATACAGCTGATCAGATGACAATTATAAAAAGTAAGAATTTTCACATGAAAGGAATATGATTTGTATCTGAAAGACCGCTAAAACCTATAATTTTATTTAAAATAAACCTATAAGAGTCTATATTTTTATGAAAAAAACAACTATAAAAAATATATTGTGGCCTAATTAGACACTGAAGCCTGAAAATACATCCACGGCCAAAGTTCAAATAAGTCTACCGTTAGGCCTACGAGCTATTCAAAAAAATAACACAGTCCTTAATCGTGCTAATACGGTTCACAGCAGACAAAACAACGTTGTGCGCCTTTCAGCTCGGTCCGCTGAGGATATAGGCGCTATATTTTAATTGATTGATTGATTGATTAATTTAGTAGAAAACTAAAAATACCATATTCGAGCCGAAATATGTTCTAGAACAGAACATTATATAGCTTTACATTTCAACAGTTTCTGGGGGAGCTAGCTATCCCCGGACTCCAGAACATAGAGGACTCCGCGGAGCCTGCCCCCGGAGCCCTCTAGAGCACAGAGGACTCCGGGGAGCCTGTTCTCGGACCCCTCTAGAGCACAGAGGACTCCGGGGAGCCTGTCCCCGGATCCCTCTAGAGTACAGAGGTCTCCGGGGAGCCTGTCCACGGATCCCTCTAGATTATATATAGTCTGTCCGACGGTGAAGAATGGTCCAAAATGAAAGTTAGCTTTTTGGTATCCAGTCAGTCGATTCTCAAGCGATTGTCACGAAATTTTGCAACCATCTATTCTTTTGGCAACAACCCTGAAAATTTTGCGTAATTCCATTTAGTATTTCAAAAGATGCACCATTTGACATGTGACGTAATTCTGAGAATAAAACGGAATGAAGTTAATGGGTTTATATATGTTATAGATCGGCGTCATAAATGGACATTTACTACATGTCAAGTGGTCTAACTTTTGAACTATCCAATATTTTTTTACGAGATTTTCAAGATTGCTGCAAAATTTCATGAAAATAGCTTGAGAATTGACTTAGTGGATACCGAAAAGCTAACTTTCCTTTTGGACCATTCCCCACCGTCGGACAGACTGTAGAGGGGTCCGGGGAGCCTGCCCCCGGAGCCCTCTAGAGTATAGAGGGGTCCGGTGAGCCTGCCCCGGACCCCTCTAGATTATGGAGGAGTCCGAGGAACCTGCCCCGGACCCCTCTAGAGCATAGAGGACTCCGCGGAGCCTGCCCCGGACCCCTTCTAGAGTATAGAGGAGTCTGAGGAGCCTGCACCGGACCCCTCTAGAGCATAGAGGACTCCGCGGAGCCTGCCCCGGACCCCTCTAGAGTATAGAGGAGTCCGAGGAGCCTGCCCCGGACCCCTCTAGAGCATAGAGGACTCCGCGGAGCCTGCATCGGACCCCTCTAGAGTATAGAGGAGTCCGCGGAGCCTGCCCCCGGACTCCTCTAGAGTATAGAGGAGTCCGAGGAGCCTGCCCCGGACCCCTCTAGAGTATAGAGGAGTCCGAGGAGCCTGCCCCCGGACCCCTCTAGAGTATAGAGGAGTCCGAGTAGCCTGCCCCGGACCCCTCTAGAGTATAGAGGAGTCCGAGAAGCCTGCCCCGGACCACTCTAGAGCATAGAGGACTCCGCGGAGCGTGCCCCGGACCCCTCTAGAGTATAGAGGAATCCGAGGAGACTGCCCCGGACCCCTCTAGAGTATAGAGGAGTCCGAGGAGCCTGCCCCGGACCCCTCTAGAGTATAGAGGAGTCTGAGGAGCCTGCCCCGGACCCCTCTAGAGTATAGAGGACTCCGCGGAGCCTGCCCCGGACCCCTCTAGAGCATAGAGGACTCCGCGGAGCCTGCATCGGACCCCTCTAGAGTATAGAGGAGTCCGAGGAGCCTGCCCCCGGACCCCTCTAGAGTATAGAGGAGTCCGAGGAGCCTGTCCCGGTCCCCTCTAGAGTATAGAGGAGTCCGAGGAGCCTGCCCCCGGACCCCGCTAGAGTATAGAGGAGTCCGAGTAGCCTGCCCCGGACCCCTCTAGAGTATAGAGGAGTCCAAGAAGCCTGCCCCGGACCCCTCTAGAGTATAGAGGAGTCCGAGGAGCCTGCCCCGGACCCCTCTAGAGCATAGAGGATTCCGCGGAGCCTGCCCCGGACCCCTCTAGAGTATAGAGGAGTCCGAGGAGCCTGCCCCGGACCCCTCTAGAGTATAGAGGAGTCCGAGGAGCCTGCCCCGAACCCCTCTAGAGCATAGAGGAGTCCGAGGAGCTTGCCCCCGGACCCGCCTGCCCCGGACCCCTCTAGAGTATAGAGGAGTCCGAGGAGCCTGCCCCCGGACCCCTCTAGAGTATAGAGGAGTCCGCGGAGCCTGCCCCGGACCCCTCTAGAGTATAGAGGACTCCGCGGAGCCTGCCCCGGACTCCTCTAGAGTATAGAGGAGTCCGAGGAGCCTGCCCCGGACCCCTCTAGAGTATAGAGGAGTCCGAGGAGCCTGCCCCGGACCCCTCTAGAGTATAGAGGACTCCGCGGAGCCTGCCCCGGTCCCCTCTAGAGTATAGAAGAGTCCGAGGAGCCTGCCCCCGGACCCCTCTAGAGTATAGAGGAGTCCGAGGAGCCTGCCCCGGACCCCTCTAGAGTATAGAGGACTCCGCGGAGCCTGCCCCGGTCCCCTCTAGAGTATAGAAGAGTCCGAGGAGCCTGCCCCCGGACCCCTCTAGAGTATAGAGGAGTCCGAGGAGCCTGCCCCGGACCCCTCTAGAGTATAGAGGAGTCCGAGTAGCCTGCCCCGGACCCCTCTAGAGTATAGAGGACTCCGCGGAGCCTGCCCCGGTCCCCTCTAGAGTATAGAAGAGTCCGAGGAGCCTGCCCCCGGACCCCTCTAGAGTATAGAGGAGTCCGCGGAGCCTGCCCCGGACCCCTCTAGAGTATAGAGGACTCCGCGGAGCCTGCCCCGGACTCCTCTAGAGTATAGAGGAGTCCGAGGAGCCTGCCCCGGACCCCTTCTAGAGTATAGAGGAGTCTGAGGAGCCTGCCCCGGACTCCTCTAGAGTATAGAGGAGTCCGAGGAGCCTGCCCCGGACCCCTCTAGAGTATAGAGGAGTCCGAGGAGCCTGCCCCGGACTCCTCTAGAGTATAGAGGAGTCCGAGGAGCCTGCCCCGGACCCCTCTAGAGTATAGAGGAGTCCGCGGAGCCTGCCCCGGACCCCTCTAGAGTATAGAGGACTCCGCGGAGCGTGCCCCGGACCCCTCTAGAGTATAGAGGAGTCCGAGGAGCCTGCCCCGGACCCCTCTAGAGTATAGAGGAGTCCGCGGAGCCTGCCCCGGACCCCTCTAGAGTATAGAGGACTCCGCGGAGCGTGCCCCGGACCCCTCTAGAGTATAGAGGAGTCCGAGGAGCCTGCCCCGGACCCCTCTAGAGTATAGAGGAGTCTGAGGAGCCTGCCCCGGACTCCTCTAGAGTATAGAGGAGTCCGAGGAGCCTGCCCCGGACCCCTCTAGAGTATAGAGGAGTCCGAGGAGCCTGCCCCCGGACCCCTCTAGAGTATAGAGGAGTCCGCGGAGCCTGCCCCGGACCCCTCTAGAGTATAGAGGACTCCGCGGAGCCTGCCCCGGACTCCTCTAGAGTATAGAGGAGTCCGAGGAGCCTGCCCCGGACCCCTATAGAGTAGTCTGTGGGGAGTCTGTTCCCGGAGGCTGTGGTAACCAGGTAACTGTGACATGTATAGCTAATAGTAAAAAATTAAAATCAGTAAAATTCTAAATTTCACATTTGCATGTAAATGTATTTGAGTACTGTTCACAAGTTTGAATTAAACAAAGTAGTGGACGACTCAATTAGAATGGAATTATGCCACCCGCGGATCGTGACGCCGTGAGTGGTTGTGAATATCGGGTGGCATCGCAGATCAATCGTTAACGGTTTATAAACGATACGCACAGTGATAAAGTGAGTGATCTGCCCATTGCGTGTATGATTCCTGACGTCCGCACAATGTCATTGTTCCCTGTGAATTTGCAGATTCAGAGCCTGATGAATTAGTTAGAAGCAGAAACATGGACCTAAATGGACGGATACATGTAATGCATTGTAATATGTGCGGAAAATGTAGATGATTACGTCGCGCAGCTATTAACCAGTTAACAGTGGCAGAATTATTGGACGGGAAAACATTGTGCTTACGTGTATTGAGTCGCTGTAGCCCTGCAGAGCAGGTCACCACAGACAGCTGCGGAATTAGCTCGAGTCGATACTATTCTATTCTCTTCTGTATAATACAAAGCAACACCATACAGAATCATGAATGTATTATAGGCCCTATACTTGCTAGCCAAATTTTGCGTTTTTATAGTAATCAACGCCAAGTCCCAAATTATAAAGCGAGGTAATGCTTGGTACGATATATAAAATTAATTTTATTGTATACCGAGAGTGAGATCATTTTGATGTGCTAGATGACATGGTTAATCAGAGATTGAAAAAAATTGGGGGTAATGCCCCCGCATTCCCCCCCCCCCCGCCCCCAGCTTGGCGCACTATTTTCTGCTTTTATCCACACTGTTTATTTTGAGGTGCTACATGACATGGTTCATCAAACGTATAAAAAATATAATTTAAAAATGACGCTGAATTGGTAGGTTACTTCACATGTTATTATGTAAAAATGCGAAAAAAATCGACAAAAATATATTTTGGCACAAAATGTTTTATTGTTCAGTGATGCCAGCACGAGTAGGCCTACTCTGTATTTAATATTAGAGTTCACAGGAAGTCTGTGTAACTCTCTGAGCACTGGTGTAATATGGTCACGCTGACGAGTTCGTGTTATCAGGTTATCAGACGGGCGGCTTTATTTTGTATCCGCTTCAGACGCTAGAGTTGAAAAGATGGAAGGCCTGCCAACAATGAATTACAATATTCCAGGCGTAATGTAACAGTTTAATAGCACTGGTGGTTACAGGCTGTACATACAGCCGTCACATGGTCCATATTCAAGCGTTGGTCCAGCTGCATACCCAAGTCACGGTACGTCGTATACATAAGCCACCGGCACGATAGACTCAAAAGGGGCGGAGTTATAGGATGAGCATCCCCAGTCTGTCCCCCAAGAAATTTTGAAAAAAAACAAGGCATTTTTGGTATGTGCAGGACGGGTTACAGACACCCCACCCAAAACCCTAGATACGGCCCTGTTTGTTACCGACGGCCATGTTTGAGAGACCATATTTCTGAAAATGATATTTGGACATGAAAATGACCATCTCAGTCCTGTCATCGTTTAGTTTGAGCACCCACCAAGCTCTGAGCACCCACCGTGCCATTCACATACGTAGGTTTAATTCTTTAAAACAAGCCATAAGTCTTTGAATGGCTACTTCGCGGACACCAGGAACTGATGGATCATATTCGACAGACATCTGTGTGTCATTTGGTATTGTTCATGAAGAGGTGACATAACAAGTGTTATTGCCAAAAAAGAACACGTAGGCCTATATATAAGGCTACAGACTGCTCAGCAGCCTTGTTGCATGTACCTATTTATAAAAAGCCACATGGCAAAAAATCATTGAATAAAAAATTGCATAGTCCCTCACAATAAGGAGGCCGTTCATAGTTCCTCACAAGAAGGCTGTTCATAGTCCCTCACAAAGAGGCCGTGCTGAGAAAAGTCCATCACAAGGAGGCCGGTCATAGTCGCTCACAAGGAAGCCGTTCATAGTCCCTCACAAGGAGGCCATTCATAGTCCCTCACAAGGAGGCCGTTCATAGTCCCTCACAAGGAGGCCGTGCTGAGCATAGTCCCTCACAAGGAGGCCGTTCATAGTCCCTCACAAAGAGGCCGTTCATAGTCCCTCACAAGGAGGCCGTTCATAGTCCCTCACAAGGAGGCCGTTCATAGTCCCTCACAAAGAGGCCTTGCTGAGCATAGTCCATCACAAGGAGGCCGTTCATAGTCCCTCACAAGGAGGCCGTTTATAGTCCTTCACAAGGAGGCCGTTCATAGTTCCTCACAAGGAGGCCGTTCATAGTCCCTCACAAAGAGGCCTTGCTGAGCATAGTCCATCACAAGAAGGCCGTTTATAGTCCCTCACAAGGAGGCCGCTCTAAGGTTTAAATTGAAATATTAAATTAATTGTGATTTCAAGCAAAAAAAATCAAGATTTGAATTTGAAGAATTTGCTGCAAATTACTAACCATTATTATTTTGTTGTGTTTAAACACCATAACATTTCACCCTTTCATGGCTGACTTGTCTTTGAGTATTTTTTATTTACTTTTAAACAAGTCTTGGTTCGTCTGCTATAATAACTCCTTGATATTGTCCAGGAAATGTATAGGCCTATGGTGAGGTACGTCGCAGACTCCTCTACACATTTTTACTATAGGCCTACCTGGTTGCAATAGCAACCAAACCACCTTCGACTCGAGAATACGAAGAAAGTAAACATGTGTTTTCCACCGTCTGGTAATTAAATTACAAATTGACCATGCGTGTAATTTTGCATTTAATAATGTAGCATTTTGTCCGTCAATTATCAATCATTGGGCCTATGTCACCCATGGTCAAATAGGCATAAGCTCTCTCTGTAAGGTCACGTTTTACTAGTGTAGAGCCTAGGCTACTACTTGCTTTATTTTATCACATTGTGCACACAATTTTAATTAATTCTATAATATGACATA
The DNA here is from genome assembly GCA_964017125.1 of Flabesymbios commensalis. Lineage (NCBI taxonomy): Eukaryota > Metazoa > Annelida > Polychaeta > Terebellida > Flabelligeridae > Flabesymbios > Flabesymbios commensalis. The sequence continues at coordinate 86,267,593 of OZ024906.1, forward strand.
TGATGACATTTTATATTATACTGTCGTATTTTTTTCACGTACTCCGGAATCAGGTTACGGTCGGGTGAACACAGCCACCTGGTCAATAATCTATGATAGTGGAGTACCGATAGCTGAAGAATGGGGCCACAGGGGCAGGGGGTGGGGCTTGTTGTGGGCTTGTCTTTTTTTAACGAATTTGGCGAAAATACAGTGGGCTTGTCTTTTTTTAACGAATTTGGCGAAAATACAGCTCCCCCTTCTGGAACCACGTCTGTGATAAACATAGTGTTCTCTGTACGTTACCATTGTTACTGTTTATTGTGTTTCAGGCACGGTGATCAGTGGTTTCAGTGTGTTTTGCTGCGGGAAACCCCGCATTCACACCAAGGACGATGACGTGGGCATGACGTTCTGTGTGAACGTGTGGGTGGGGTTCGCCCAGATGTTCACAGTTCCCCTCATGATGGTCGGCTGGTTCTGGGCTTTTACCTGGGGCATCTACATGGTCATTCTCGCCAGTATGTATACGTTTATTACAAATATTGATAGGCAATGATTGATGTACATGTATGTATGTATACTGAAAGGTGGTTCATTCTTTTTTTACTAAATTAGAGAAAAATAAAACTAGAATTTGTATTTTTTATTATGAAACATTATTTGGCTTTTACATTAAAACTAAACAATGTAGGCATAGTGGCGGTTCCATAGGCCGGGGATCCTGACCCTCCCTTTTTTATATCTGAATTGCACGAAAAATTACTCAACTTGTTTGACACTCAACATTACATCTGAAGCTATAGTGGGGTCTATCATAATGTTGGGGGCTAGATGGGTTATCAGGAAGATTAGTAATAAATTTACAAAGTTTTACACCGAACAATTAGCCGAACATGAATAATAATTTGAATACATAATTCGTTCTACCTGCTAGTCTGTCTGACTGATTCGCAATTATGATTGATCGTAATTTTGACTTCATTTTCTTTTTTGGCTATATACTATATATACAGTAGACTCTCAACGGTCAGATCATCAATGCGGTCAGACCGCAATGACGGTCAATTTTCTGGGCCCGAATTTGTTCACAGTCAAGGCCACAAGTCAAGGCCACAAATGTGGTCAAACCGCCATTCCTGACAACGGTCATAATTTTGTGGCAAAAGTTCACTCTCGTCACTGCTGTCAAGATAAATATTTCCACTAAACCGGTTCACTAAACTCTTGGTGATCTTTTTTCAAGGTAAATAAAATATAAGCTGTCGCACAGCTTCCCATACATACAATGCAAATTTTGCCTCAGTTATATGTTGCGCTAGTGGCAAGTTTCCCAATGCTAGGCTTGCAAAAATACTATTCATCTAATTCTTTTGCATATTTAATGTTGTTTTTGTCCCATATTACAAATGTGTGAAAATGACAGCTTCAGGGGATCTTGTAATAAAAAAATATTTTGGATCTTGTCAATGGCAAAAATAAATTGCAAGCAAAATTTTCAAATGGAAGAATATTACAGATAATTTTTAATCTAATTATTATCAATTTCACGATCCTATCACATTATTAACAGAAAATATAATACAATGATAATATTAAAACAATAAATAATCAATTTTAGGATGTTGACTGTGATCATCAGCTGAATAAGGGTTACTTAATTGCTAATAACGCGTGCCGCGACTTAAGACCCTTTACTGTCTGCGTGCTGCAGTAGGCCTAAACGCAATCTACGAATATATCATAATTATACAACACACTATTCCAAGTTGTAGGAAGGTGATTTTGCAACTCATCTTAATCGGATAAAAGTAATTCTTAATGCATGTTCAATTTTAAAACAAACTAGAAAAACAGTTCCCGAACTCCGGGGCCCGGCTTTAGTCTGTTTGATTGCTTTAGACAAAATATTGGCCTGATATTATGTAAACATAGCTCTATTGGTTTTCCTCATTAGTCCGGCAGCCGATTGTGGATTTTTAGGGTAACCATGGTGACCTTGTTTTGGCTGATATACTTTTTTCTCGACTGAATATGCATCTCTAGCATCCTAGTGATGATATCCCGGCGGATGTGGGTTTCTAACCCTTAATGGATTTTTTTAAAAACGCAAAATTCAAAATGGCCGCCATGAAATCACTAAAGTTATCATATCTTCCTCAATATTTGAGATAGAGACTTGATTTTTTCATTAAACCATATGTTTTCGGTATCAAGGAATACAATTAAATACAAGAAAACTTTATTCGACATTATTATCGTGCAAACTTCAAAATGGCCACCATATGAAATCACTGATGTTACAATATCTTCCTCAATAATAGAGATTGAGACTTTGATTTTTTTCACCAAAGTCTATGTTTCCGGTATCAAGGAATACAATGTAACACATTAAAACTTTAGGGCAATCATTATCGTGCAAATTTTAAAATGGCCACTATGATATCACCAAAAGTTATCATACTGTAGTCAATAATTGAGATGGAGACAGAGATTTGTTCACCAAACCATGTATTTGATGTATAGGAATACAAAAAATACCTTTGTTTGACATCATTATCATGATTGAAATGTTATGTTAACACTTATTTATATAATATTTCAGCTAATGATAGCTACCTGGCAGTGCACACCATTATGTGTGATTTAAGCAGAACAGGTGTTAACTCACTCAAGCAAATAGATCCAGTTGAATTACGTCAATATAATATACTGTAGAACATTAGTTAGGACTTCTATGTGAACAAATGATCGTACAAGAGTGTAGGGCTATGAGTGTTCACATATGCCTACACTGAATGTGCACTTTACGACAGTGGCCTTACAAGATGAAGTTAAGGTTATTTAAATGACAAATCAGAGTGACTGTCAGTCATCCTTATGGCCAAATCATCTGATACTCATTCTGCACATCAATTTTGTATTTCAAGAATTAAACTACAGAACAAAGGTTAAAACTTTTCCTTATTCTTCAGCGATTCAAACATTTCTCTGGCCAAAATATTATGTCATATAATATAATAAATAGGAATAATGATGTGTGTGTTTTTTTCATTTTCTAATATCTCTTGCACTATAGGCCTGATAGTAATGATGTTAAGTGAAAATTATTCCATGGTACTCCTGGGAACTTAAACAAAACAAATTGCCTATCATTAGTTACCAATGCAATGACCGTATATCACTATAAATTCGTGATTAAATAGCAATCCATATACCTTTTGCTTCTTTAAATATTGTAAACATGTCATAAAGTAACAGCTATGTATATTTAATAATCACCTGCATTATAAATACATAAGGTCAACAACTAGGTCATACCATAACAGCCTGATAATTGCATACATTTATCGATCTGACAAGCCAGCGAATATGTATATACCCATTCACTCTCCAGGCAATCATGGCAATAAACAAATATTCCACAATACAGACTTTCACTGTACAATGTAATTTAGAGCTGGATAACAGCTTGTTACAGGGTTTTTAACATGATTGTTCCACTATGAGTTGTATTATAGCATTCCTTTAATTGTAATAAATTATTGTTTAATAATATTCATCATAATGAAGTACATCATACACTTTTAATTATAATTACACAAGTTAATAAAACATGCAAGGACATTACTATGTAATATTTAGGGAGCTGTTATCGCTATGATGATCTGATGTGGTATATATAATTCGTTAGCCCTGAACATATGTAGGCTTATTATTAATATATGTTTTCCACGGGATTAATATCGTTATATACAGGGGGGGGGGGGTAAATTCCATAAACTTGGAGCCTTTACTGAGAATGCTCTGTCCCCATACGATTTGAGACGGGTACGAGGCACTACAAGTCTTAGGTCCCCTGATGACCGCAATGGTCTTGCCGTTTGATAGACCTGGAGCAAATCAAGTTTTTTTGTGCTAGCCCATTTAGTGCTTGATAGGTCATAAGTATAATTTTATAACTATATTCTTATTTGACAGGGAGCCAGTGTAGTTTATAGAGGACAGGTCTCATGTAGTCATACTTGCGAGTACCTGTAAGAATGCGTGCTGCTATATTTTAGCAAGAGATGTCTCAGGGATACCAACCAGAAGAGTAACAGTAGTCCAATCTTGAACCAACAAATGCGTGGATTAGTTTCTCTGTAGCCTGTTGTTCTAAATAACGCCGAATATCAGCAATGTTTTCAAGTTGAGCCATCATTGATTGGCTTTGTTTCTGAAAATGAACGTCCATTTTTAATGTGTGAGCAATGTGGACTCCCAAATTCCGTGCGGATACTGTCGCCTTAACAAGGTATTTTCCCACTGTCAACGTTTCAACATTTCGTCACGGGACCAAGGAGCACACACCACTAGGAATTCAGATTTGTCGTCATTAAATTTTTATTTATTATATGCCATCCAGGTTTTAATTTCGGAAACACAGGATTTGAGGATCATGAGCGTTACTAACGTTAGTTGGGAGGATGGAATTTTCATTTTGAAATATATATACAGCTGTCATCAGCATATATATGTATTTTAACATTATATTTTCGCGCAATCTCATCAATTGGAGAGGTTATATTATTAATAATATTGGGCCCCGTTATAGAACCCTGTTGTACACCGAATTTAAGATTAACTGGCTCCGATGTAACACCATCAATAACAATACACTGCAACCTATGTTTCAGGTATGAGCAAAACCAGCTAATTAAGCGACTTGTCAGACAAACCAATGTTTGATTTGAGGCGATCCAAAAGAATGTCGTGGTCAATGGTATCGAATGCTGCTGATAAATCTAGCAGCACAAGAAACATCCCACTGCCTTCATCTATTGCCCTCAGTGGATCGTTCTGTACTTTAACCAGTGCAGTTTCTGTGGTATGATGGAGAAAGGTGCAGGTTTTTTTATAGTCTGATATCAAGTCTGAAGACCTATCATCGAACTTTACATTTCACCCCCCTGGTCACTGGACCTGTTCATTCATGTGCCATTTCAACTCCCCGGGGAGCATACAGTCCTGCAGCCGTTTCGGCGCATTGAACTTATCGTACACATTGCCATCTCTGTCCTATCAGGTACTCATATTCACCTGAGTCAAGTGAAGCGCTTGAGGGTAAAGTGTCTTGCCCAAGGACACACCATCTTAACAATGTCCCGCAGCGACACCGGCAGAGCGCCAAGCTCTAACCATTGCGCCATGTCCCCCTCTATAGGCAGATTGGTGTTATCATATAAAGCATGGACTTTCATATGATCAGTTAATTGTTCTGCTATTACTTTCTCTAGAATTTTGGAGTGAATGGCAAATTTGATACTGGTCAGTAATTTCGTAGAATTTGTGCATCAAGTGTTGACTCTTTTATCAATGGGCTTACGAGTGCACGTTTGAATGAAGATGGGAAGGTTCCTGTATTAATCGACTTATTAACAATATTAGTAATAGAGGTCACCACTTGTTTCGTATGCTTCAGGATATGAGTAGGCAGGGGGTCGATACTGCATGATTTAACAGACAAATTTTTAATTATCTTCAACACTATTTCGTCGTTTACACTTGCAAAGTCTAAAAGTGATTAGGGAGGTAATGTATTATTGGCATTGGAATTATTCAAATGTGAAAGTACTTGAATAGCATCCAGATCTGCTCTTATTTTATCTATTTTGTTAAGAAAAATTGAGCCGAACTGGTTTGCCATGTCCTTGCTTGAATTATAGGAGGGGAGCACAATATCACGTCTACGGTGTAAGAGTTCATTCATGACTTTGTAAAGTTTTTGGGATCTGAGCCACAATCATCAATCTTTTCCACATAGTATTCCCATTTCGCTTCTCTGCACAAGGTGGTAACATAATCTCTCTGGTCTGCGAATAACTCCCGATGCACGTGTCAGACGATTTTGTGATTGGAGGCTTCTTGGTTAGCACAGAGCAGTGGACCGCAAAATGATCAGAAAGTAACGTTGACACATCCAGCTCATGTATACAAAATGTTTTACGGATTATTACCCAATCCAGCGTGTTTCCAAGTATATGAGTGGGCTGGGATACCAGTTGAGTTAGATTAAGCATGCCAAGAGTGTCTTTTAGTTTGGCAGTGTCACTACAGTTTTTATCATTCCAGGAAATATTTTTGTCCCCAGCAAAAATAATTTGATTGTTCGAAAGAGTCAGCTGTGATATATAATCCTGACACTCGTAAACGTCGCAGTTGGTAATTTGTTCTTCTTAGATGGAGGTGGTCTGTATAGAATTACAATGTCAACTACCAAAGAATTTGTAACCAATCTACATTGAATGTGTTCGAATGAAACAAAACAATGAGCGTCAGTAGGCCTAGTACATTTCCGTTACAAATTTGTTTTATGAATAATAGCAATTCCACCCCCTTTTCCTGATATTCTTGGGATATTAATAAATTTATACCCATCTGGTATCAAAGCCGAGATCCATTTATAGTACTACTACGATATAGGACATCATCAAAAATAAGTTAATAATTCTGACTGCTAGTGTTATATCAGACAAATAGTGAGATGAGATTAAATATACATATATCGCTGATTAGTTGGTTATTGCGTGAATCTACATGAATAATAGTATTTTCTGATACTAGAAGAACTAAGCAAAGTAGATTTTTCCGAGTGGTAAAGATTTTATCATAATGCATTTTATTGTATTGTGACTGCTAAATGTGTGGTTTGGTACGTGACCTTTCCTTGCCTTTTTTGTGATTGACACCATCCATGGCAGTACCTTAAAATTCGCGTTTGAGGATTTGTTGAAATATGTGATATTGGCTGACATGAGCGATAATTATTGTGTAATATGAGATATTTAATTATTTAATATAAGTTCAATCTAAATATAATTACAATACATATTATGTGTGCTAGTGTAGTTAGCACTGTTTAAAAATTGCACGTCCATTACTCTAATTTACAAAAAAACGGTTCCCTGTTTAGATCCTTGATCTGCAAATGAAATATGTGTAACTGATACAACCATTGTGTTTGAAGTACATGCCTTCTTCGGTTCTTAGTCTTATATTAGTGGTGCTAGAAATATTTAAAAAAAATTGTTGATAATATAGCAATGCATAGCTCTGCAAATGGATGAATGGCCATCAGGAGAATAAATATGTGCACATACAGACTAAACTGAGGCATGATTACCCACCAAGGATAGCGAGATAAATCATATGACACTGCCGTCTGATAAACACGCTACTCACGGCCATGAAGACTACCCGCAATATTGAATTCCTCAGTGTGTGGAGGAGAAACATTTTTTAAACATTCATAAAATTACAGAGTGGGGGACGAGCCTATGCTTTTCGTTGTGACAGTCAAACAACATTTACCACTACACCAGGGTCACCCCTTCACGCTTCTGCAGTGTGCTTTGTTATGACTGTATGAAACAGAACATCTAGCGTAATCGTTTTTTATCAAATATAGTTCTGCAGGCAGGATCCTAATTTCAAAATAAGGTAAAAGCAGTGTCATTGCATTCACTGATAACATTCACTGATAACAAACACATGTGGTTTGGTGAAAACATCAAGTCTCGATGTTGATGACGGTATACACATAAGCAGATATACTTTCAGTGGTAACTATCATCAATATAGTATTGGGAAATTGGTGTTAATTATGATAAAATTTAAATTTCATGGCGACCATTTTGAATTTTGCATGGTAGTGATGTCGAATGAAATTCCCATGTGTTCTATGTGTTTCTTGATACCGAAAACATATTAGTCCTGCTGATTAGATATTAAGCCAAGCCAAAATATAATTATTTTTATATTTATGACCAATTTAAAAAACGTTATATTTCTACCATTTGAAAAATATGACTGGAGAATTATTTACACTTTGAATCTATAAAATGCACAACACTCACACAAAATGTTCTCCAGTTTTGTTTTACAACATCTGTCAAAATAACACAATCCTATTTTTTGAAATCCTAATAACGGATATAAGGATTTTTTTTCAAAATGGCCGCCATTTGACTGGCAAATTATTTACACATTAAATCTATGAGATTCTCTACAAGGACACAAAATGTTCTTCAGTTTTGTTTTACAAAAGCTGTCAGAATAAACCAGTCCCATTTTCTAATCCTAGATTCTAATAACAGATAAAGGATTTTTTTCACAATGGCCGCCATGTGACTGGCAAATTGTTTACACTAAGAATCTACAAAATGCCAAACAAGAACACAAAATGTTGTCCAGTTTTATCTTACAAAAGCCGTCAGAATAAAACAATCCCATTTTTTTAAAATCTAATAGCGGATTAATTATTAACACGTTGAATTAACACTTAACACTTTGAATCTATAAAATGCGCAGCAATTATACAAAAATTACACAAAACTACACAATAAAAATATTTTTTTATTAAAATTCTGGTGACGAATATAAAGGATATTTTAATAGCCACAATGTCAATAATGGTGTGAGTTTTAGTATGCCCTATGTTGTAACGACTTGTGAAACATACACGATAAGAGCCATTATTGAACTTGTCTGAGTAACTTATCGCGCCCACAAGTAAATGTTACCGCCGACGACGCAGAACTTTAATTGTAAGAGCCCACCTTTTTTAATTAAAAGGCGGGCTAAAAATGAGAACATTCATTTTTTAAAATGTGGGCCTAAATTAAAGGGGGTCCGTCGGAAGGCATCAAATGAAGAAGTGTATAACAATTTCATTTTTTTCTAAAAACATTTTTATCAGCATTTTTAAGAATCCAGAGAACACGAAAACAAACTATTTGTACACCTAAAAGATGGTTGAATGTTAGCACATCATTGGGCCACATGTTGAATGCCATCGGCCCAGCGTTGGGCAGACAATCGGTGCTACAGGGGAATCCCCCAATCCCACACTTTCACGCGCAAATTAATTTTGGTGGCTTTGAAGTGGCCCAAATCACAGTCTCAGACAGTGGGTATTTGTGTTGTATAATGCACACAATTTTGCTTACATGGCAATATATACGAATTGGAAATAGAAATCGTTTCAGTCTTTTTCAGTGATTTTGAATTAATTGATGATTTTTTTACATTTTAGTCAAGTTCAGTAGGCTATATATAACTTCATATAAATTTGTTTTTCAAAATTGCCACCGCAGTATATGGAGTTGCCTTAAAAAAAGTAGTAAAATAATGATTGACGTCATTTTTCGGTGGTAATGGTCACTAAAGTGTGATGTATTAAAAACAGCGCAATCCATTGATGAAATCAATGAAGGTGGGGTGATAGGGCATGTTGGGTTATTAAGTGTTTCTTTCACTTGTCCGAAAAAGGGTTCCGGGAATGTCTAGGGGATTTACCACCAGATATGTGCAGATGGCCAGAGCTAATTGGTTTCGCTGTTCAACTTAATGGTGAAATGCTGTGGTCTTCCGTTCAGCTCAGAGGGTAACTCTATTCATCGCACATGAGAGACCTAATGTCAAACACTCTATTGTCGGTAGCTTATAAGGCCCTGCCTTGGGCACATCAGCGGGCACATCAGCACAGATGTGATAGCTGCATCTAGGTCCCCTAACGTAGGCCATATACCGCGCCTTTTTCAGAAGACCTCTTTCAAATGTGGAGGATAAAATTAGAAAAAAATAACTTCTAATAGGTCTAGTGTGGTGGTCCCAGCTAAGTGCTGTAATAAACCATATAATCGGTAATAATAATCAGTCTTATTTTCTTATATACATGTACATGATATATAAGCCTGATTGCGCAATGGATTATACTTTGAATTTAATTCTGTGAATAATAGGTACCGGTAGTCAGTGTAATGATTTGAAAAGAGAATTTCTGTGAGAAAACGGAGACTTGCGCCGAGCAGTTCTGTGCACACTGCAACGTTTATTTTGAATTTTCAGGGTGTTGCAATAGAGAAAGTTACAATAATCAAGTCTGTTTCCCATCAGCGATGTTGCAACGGTCTTGGCAAGATGGTGTAAAACAAATTTCCCATTCCATTCCTTCGCGGCGTTCAGAGGTGTTTTTTAAATTGGTTTTGCTCATTTATAAATGCATGCACTTCCAATGGAAATACTGTTTTTCTGCATCGCTATATAACTCGCCCACAACACAGATAGCAACACACTTACGGTCCGCTAGCTGTGTCTAATTAAGACGGCTGCTAGCGTTTTTTCTAACGACACAACCACTGCCATCGGGCACTGGTGAGCCACCACGCAAATTCTGTCCGCCCGCCAGCTGCTGTATATGGACTGCTCTCTGTACAATCTATGTAATGATTAGTGTGTTTTATCTGTCTTTTCAGCTGATAGTAGGAGAATAGTGAAACAGCACAGAGAGAAGCAGCTTCAGGCGATTGCACTGACAGCGTTCAGCACTCAAGTCAGACCATGGACGCTGAGAACTTAAAAAATAATATGTATCGTCACCCAAGGATAAAAGGGTATAGTGGCAGATTTACCTCCCTTTAATCTGAAGGTGGAAATGTCATCACGAACTTGGAATTGCGTATTGATCGATGTGAGCTAAATCAATTTAAGAATAATATTTTTTTGATCCATACAAAAATCAGACTTTAACTTTACAATAAAATTCACGACGAGAAAATGGTATAATCCATCAGAGAAATATTGCAGGCCCACTTTAAGGTCAACATAAAAGCTGAGAACGTCAATAAGCCATTTTTTACCGGATAAAATTTATCTTAAATATATGTCATGTGGTGTATTCATTTCCCGTACTCCAATAGTGACTCGGTACATCGTAGGTTCATTTCAAACAGCGATCAAACACAAAATAAACATAAATTACTTGACAGAACATCAGATATATTTTTCGCAGAAGTAGCCATTGAGACCATATGATTGTTTCAATGCCTGATATGATTTACTACAAAGAAATTATGCGGCAGTCTACGACGCTGGCCAAGCATTGGGCAATGGCCCAGAGCTTCGTAATTGTCATGCAAAAATGACAAAATTTAAAAAGGTAACTACTTTCCTCCTCGGCAGAATACATAATCTAAACATTTCAAGGATGGGAACAAATTTTCACGCCATTTTATGCCACAAAAGTTGGTACACGCACAGAAAAGGTAAAATAACCGTAATTAACCATTATTAAATTGCTTTGTTGCATGTAAGAAAATGATTTAAAACGATGTGTTCTGCAAATGTGATTTTAGCCCTTTAACCGCCGGTACCGATTATATTCGTTTTTACATTTTTGATTAGCACTACATATTGCATATCAGCTTTTAAGCAAGTTGAAGATATAAAGTGACATAATCAGCATGAATTTAAAAATAGGTAACCTGCATTTTGTGAAATGTGAATATTTTCAACTCATTTGAAGTTGTGGATCGTGTCAGCGAGACACAACTTCAAGTGGGTGAAAATGCCAATTGATTAATTTGGCGGTTAAATCTGCTTCTTAAAATATATAATTAAAGAAGACATTGAAGGTACGGCAATAATTCCAGCCACAAAAAAAAATCCAAGAGTTCTAACCAGATGTAGACAAAAACATAGAAACTAATTGTGCAATGGTAATGATACAATTTGAAACTGTAAAGAGTTACATGATACTCTCTTTATTGTGGATACTTGTATTACCTGTTTATACCATAAATGTGTTTAATAAAAATTATGTTGATCGTGCTTTTTTTAATAAATAAGTTACAAATATGTGACAGACACAATAGTGTCGACACAAATGATTTCTATTGAAATGTGTGATTAGGGTGCTATTTTGGAACAGCATTTAGTCAGGATTAACTTGTATCGCATGTTCTTCGCCGATTTCTCAGTCAATTCTCCACCGATTTTCATAACATTTTGTATGGACAATTTGCGAGTAACTCGGCGACTACCGTGAAATTTTCATCGGAAAATAATGTTTAGCTAAAAAGTTAGACCATCTAGCATGTAATGCAATTCAGGGCTGAAAACAAACTTTAATTTAACCAGTTTAATGGGTTTATAGAGGGACGTCGTAATTTCAAATTTACTACATGTCAAATGGTCTAACTTTTGAACTACATAATATTTCGAAAATAGTCCTTGCAAAATTTCATCAAAATCGGTTGAGAATTGACTGAGAAATCGATGCGATACAAGTTAATCTGACGGCGGGTATAGTACTTATTGAAAATAACAACTTGGGACTTATTCCTATTTATTTAATATTTATGATAATAACAGCTACAGTAATGTATGCAAAAAGAAATATGATTAATGATGTGATGATATGATGTGATGTATTGTAAATTGATGTTGTAAATCAAGGGCTATGCTAGGATTTGTCTTCCTTTATTGGTTCATACCCATCCTTTTCCACTTTTTCTCTGAACTTTAGATAATTACGTCTCCTGTCAAAATGCTTTACCTGAAAAAAATAATTATAGAAATTAAAATTAACTCAACAAATACAACTCGCATGTTTATTGTATATACATAATCATTAATTATATATTGATCCGTTAGCAGTTTAAAGGGACTGGCTCAGGCTAAAATCACATTTTTAGTGGTATAATTCATGCATTTGTCAGTTTCAAATCTAAGGAAAATATGCCTCAGTTTGAAAACTAGATCTTTTATTATTTTTCAAATTGGTGCTTATTCAGAGGAATTCCTGATTTCTTATTTTGGACACACACATCTCACCCACACCAACTTTTTTAACCCTTCATATGTCTGAAACTTGCAATGAGATGTTAACAGCGAAAAATAGGGATGAACTTTATAAGTTGACCTCTTATAGGGGGATGACCCCAAACGTGTCTAAAATTAAGGGGTAGGGTTACGCAAACGTCTGTCGTTGCTATTCTGGTTTACCAATCTCCAATCTACAAATGCAATATACCATATAAAAGGTAATTAAATGTCCGTTCTAATGATGTATTGCTTGATGCAGTGGATCTCAACAAATACGTTAAAACATGTTTTTTATTACAAAATAATCACAATCAACAACAAAACAAGCTAGTTAACATGGTCAATGGAAACGACTTAATAAAACATAATTATCGGCCAATTCTATATTTGAATTATGTTTTCTGAACCCAGACGTGTACTTGCTTGAAACTGAGAGGTATTTAGATTTGTGTATGTGTCGGTTAATATTCTATTTTTTGTGTCATTCACCTTCAAATAAGCAAAACAAAAAGTGGCCGCCAATTCTGTTCTATATTTTTGTTACATATGATTGCACGATTTTTGGTTTCTGCATGATTCAGAGTTGATAAATTTATGTCTTCATCAGGCCTTCAGATTTGGCGTGAGTGATTGCTCAAGCACACCATAACTCACGCAAGTGTGAAGTCAGGTGAGCGAAATACAGCTCACCTTAATCTTGTCAGATTTTTTATTAATTGCAAATTTATAGGTTTTATTCAATTTTCATCAACCAGTTAGCCATTGCATTTAACTATGGTGAGTGATCACTCGCCTCACCACTTTGAGGTGAGCTTTATTTCACCCGCCACCAATTTTCAAATCTGAAGGCCTGCTTCATGTTTCTCGATCAAAATGACCAGTATATTTGACATTCAAGTTCAAAATGGTTACCACCAACACACAAATAAAAGCTGTTTTTATGCATGTGAACTATGATATCATAAACAATATTTTTTAAATGGAAAACTAAAAATGTAATAGCGTAGATTAGGTTGCAAGGCATTGAAACTGCGTTTAATCACAGCTTTGATGTGCTTATTATTTAAAATAACGTCATTATATTAATAGTAAATATGTAAAATGGCGTTCATCTTTGAGTTTACGATAAACTGGAAGTCAGACGATGAGCAATAAATATCGAAAATGTTTTTTTTGGCTCCCAAGTCATACAAAATAAATAAAAAATGAGCAATTTCGAGCCACAAAAAAGAATGTTTTTCTACATCTTTATAGTAGTTTTGTTTCTTGTTCATATGAAGGTGAATTTCGCGTCCATTTTAGATTTTTTCATTTAAATTTACTCATCAGTAACTTTTATTTCTGGTCCACTAAGTTAACACAAACAAATTATATTATCGTCAACATTTTTTGCGGTATACATATAGTAACAGTAAAGACATAAACAAGAACCCTGCGGTTCTGAACATTATTGAGAGTAATTTTTTTGTATCAGACTGAAGTTGGTATTTATATCAAGCAATGGGCCATGTAAAATTGTAATCAAAACAAATATATTTTCCGCCAATAAATGTTTTAGATTTAAAAAAAAAATGCTAAAAATAATTAGATGCACAAGAACGGGATGTTTTCTTTGTTAGTTCACATGATAACAGTAAATTAAAATACTGTGCAAGCACTCCCAACACCCCGTGGCCGATGGTAGTGACTCAAAATGGCCACAAATTTAACACAACTGCTGGCAATACTCACAGACCACAAAAACGCATACAGTTTTTAATCATTATTACATTGCACGATATAATGGTGATTCAAGTTATAAGACGATGTGCCATACGAAATGGCCAGATTTGATCCAGTACTACCACTAGGTCCATATGACAGGAGATGTACGTGGGATACGGTAATAGCTTGAAGGGATACGGTAATAGTTTATAGCATAACGGTATTTACCGGACAAATGTGAAACGTTACATCAATTATTTGCAAATAATAAAAATGTGAATTGGTTAAAATATAAACAAACAGGAAATGCAGTATAGAAGCTAAATTAGTGAAATCGCGGAATTCCAGACTCACGATCAAAGTCAGTGAGGATGTGTAAACGAAGCCATGTTATACGCAGTGATTAATTAGGTCATCAATTGGAGGAGGGTACAGGTGTACTTGTCCACCTCTCGTGAAATAACACTGTCAGCATGAGATCGTATGAGACGAATGAGATGGGAGGGAGATGTTGACCAATCATTGAGTTTGAGCACGCCTGTCGATCAGACCTGTCAATATGACAATGATTTGTGTCAGGAAGAAGAATATGATTTTTTTGTGAGTTTAAAAATCGCATAATAAATATTATAACACAAATATGATGTTTTTTTAATAAATCTTATGATCAGATATTATAATTATCACTGATACATGTATTCTATTATCTGTAGGATAACTACCAAGCTTGTAGGCCTGAAATGGCTGAACACACTCCAATAAACTATTCCAAATTTCATTCATGGGTAGATTTTTACTGAGGAGGGGGGGGGGATAAATTGAGGCCAAAATAAGCTGAACATTACAAACAACAAACCTTCTACAAGAAACTTTTCACTTTGCTCGTAAACTCAATCCAACTCACAAGACCAATACTTAATATATAGGCATACGTGGCTTATAATCTATCATTACCACTAGGCCTAATTATGAAAATCGTCGACCCCATGTCTGAGATATATGCGGTGCATGGTCCCTCAGTGATCTGATTCACTGTCATGGCTCTATTTCTTCACTGCTTATCGCGGACCGTCATAGTGACAGTCGCCGAAATAATATGAGTTTCATTTGCTCCGCTGTTATTCAATACTTACAATAAAGTGATTTTGCGAGTATTGGGTGTGAATTGCAATGTGGGATTTGGCGAGACCGGCAATGGGCGATAAATTAAATCAGGCGATAGATTAAATCAGATGAATCAAGTTAAATCAAACAACAGCTCAGCTGACAATTGAACACTTTTTCAAAACCACTGATCTTGATTATATAACCATGAACGTTAAAATAATGACAGTTATATTTAATATTTCACGTTACTTTGTTCTTGTTTTTTCCATGTCAGATCGTCGCAATGAAAAAGTTAACTTATATAAACGGGCATTGCTATGTTTCTGTATGAACACGTGCATTGATTCACAATAACCACTGGGCCAACACTAGCCCAGCATTGGGTCAATGAGTTGTGCTTGCCGGGTGATAGCTGATCACAGCCATACCACATACGGCTTTCCGTCTCTGTACTGAAAATAACAAATATATATCTTCAATCTTTAAATAGATTTAGTTCACGGTCAAGGTACCGAGTCTTCGCGTATTACATAATCACAGTTAGCCTGGAGCAAGGTGTGTATGATGTGTATACACTGACATACACAGCCACGATTAACAAACACAGTAGCTGCTTACATTACAGGTAAGCAGATACTGCTTACCTTCAGTCGAGATGACTTTCTAGACCAATGATGTGCAATGATTGACATTGCACTGTATCACTGTCACATGTCTGTCTTACATGTTGAAATAATAAATGTGAGTGACGTAGATGTTTCGTGTGTGATTGGTCAGGGAAGACCATCTCGTCCAATTGTGTGCCTAAGATGTAGATCAGCAGCATTAAGAATTTTTTATCACAATAGTGGCTATGGCGCTAGATGGTAATAAGACTAAGGGTTAGATTTTTAAAGGCAAGATATATCATTGCAAAATATTGCATCTATATCAAAATATATTTGCTTTGGAAAGTAGAACAGCTGCTAGCTTCTGCCAGTTTCAGACTCTCATTGTGGCAATTTCTTGAGATTATACTGGACTAGTTAGATCCCAAGGTAGGCATTGTTAACAGTAAATTCTATGGGCTATCTACAGGGTATAAACTGATGGCTCAACCAACAACTTAAAAACTAGAGACCACAAACTGTCGTAAAATTGACAACGGATATGTATGTTTATTCAGGAACAACGTTTGGTGGGCCTACTATAGGCTATGTGATGACAGAAAACATTAACTTGATCTATGGGTGTTGTCGTTTTTGAGAAGATGTGAGTGATAGTCATTTGGGACACACGGAAAATGGACACAAAAAAAACAGTTCCCAGAATCCGTTTTGTGAACCATATTAAAACATTATTGGAATGAGCTCCAATAATGTAAATAATTTAAAAGGTTATTTCTTTCCTAAGACACTAGAAAAAAAAAATGAAAACCTTGCAAAAACCATCAATTATGCTTTCATGTGCAAAAAAAACATAGAAAATACAGGGGTTTCTTTACATTTTGACAGTCATTTTGTGTTTTGCTAATTTGAAGGTGAAGGTCACCAAATATAGAATGCTATCCAACAGAATCGAATTCAGCACACACACATTATGTAAAAACAAGTGGATAAAAAATTACACACAAGAATTCAGAGTAAACAATTTTGTTTCAGATTTCAGCCCATGCTAAATACACATATTTTCATGTAAGGTTTCAATATTTTTATAATAAAAAAAATATAGGACATTTATAAATGTAAATAACACTCATTTTTAAGCATGCAAACATCTGGGTTCAGAAAATATAGGCCAGATATGAATATGTCCAATAATTAAATTTTCTTTAGTTGTTTTCTGTCACCATATTGAATCGTTTGCTTTGTTGTTTATTTTGATAATTTTGTAATAAAAAATCATGCTTGAACGGATGTGGAGAGACAACTACTTACTCTACTGCAATGTGGCATATATCACTAGAACGGGAATTTAATTATCTGTTATGGTATATCGCAAGTGCAGATTGGTTGATCAAAACATCAACGACAGATGTTTGCGTACTTAGTAATCCTACCCCTAATTTTAGACACGTCACAGGGGTCAAAATATAAAGTTTGTCCAATGCTCAGGGTGGGAGCGGGCAGAATTTTAACTAGAACCCTGCAGTTCTGAACATTATCAAGAGTTATTTTTTTGCATCAGACTGAAGTTGATATTCAAGCAATGGGCCATGTAAAATTAAAATTAAAACAACTATATATTTTCCCCCAATAACTATTTTTGATTTAAAAAACAAAATTGCTAAAAAAAAATTAGATGCACAAGTGCGATGTGTTTTCTTTGTTAGTTCACATGATAACAGTGTCCTTGTCTATATCCCGTAAAATAATACTGTCAGCATGAGGTCATATGACACCAATGAGATGGGTGGGAGATGTTGACCAATCAGAGTTTGAGTACGCCTGTCAATCAGCCCTGTCGTTGAACTATCCATATGACAATGATTTGTGTCAGCAATACGAATATGATTCGTGTAATAAATATTATGATACTATATTATCCATAGGATAACTACCAAGCCTGTATGCCTGAAATGGTTAAACATCCTCCAATAAACTATTCCGACTTTCATTCATGGCTGAACAATACAAAAAAAAACTTCTGTAAAAAGATATGCTCGTAAACTCAACTCAGTTTATACATGTACGTGGCTCATCATATATTATTACCACTAATTATGAAAAACGTCGTCCCCATGTCTGAGATGCGCGGTTGGTCCATCAATCTGATCCACTGTCATGGCTATATATGTCTTCACTGCTTATTGCGGACCGCAGCACAAAAATTTATAAAAAATTGCAGTTTTAGTCTATGTACTAAGTACATCATATGGTCATATTAAGAAGCAAAAATAAAATCATTTTTAGCCTGATTGAGTCCCTTTAAGTTTTAAAGACCACTTTATTGTAGATGTTGTTTTAACACTGGGACAACGTCGTAAAGGTAGACCAGCATGAAATCAGCATTGAATAATACATGTGTCTGTTGCATAAATAATCAACTCCACAGATCCGTCTGATGTGAAAACATTCCTCAGTTACCAAACTATTAACACTATACAACAAGTTAATGGCCTACATTCGACTTGTAGGATTTGATGATCATCTACTTTCAGAAACACGCAGTCAGATAGTAAATTATTGAATAGATATATTTTTTTAAATACTTATTTGGTAATCGTATCAGCAATCAATCCATGTGGTTCGCATAAGCGTGGTACACGACGGCCAACTTCGGAATTGGTTGACAGTCAGCGTCACGTGTTCACTGAGAATGCGTGCATTTTCCCATGCCCGCGCCGACCCTGTGACTGTGGCGTGTGGCAGCTATTATGACTGAAATACCCTAACAAAATATAATGGCGATGGTACTCAATAGGATATTCTGACAATTTAGGAGTCCAATATTTGGTTTAACAAGACTACATAAGTCCGGGAGCTCCCGCTCCGAATTATAATTTGATTTAGGCAATTTTGTGTAGGGTTTTTAATGTAGTCCTAGGCTAGGTCAAAAATCAAGACGCAAGACAACTAGGTCTAAGAAGCTCAGTCTAAGAGTAAGATACGAACTAGACAGTCTGTCAGAGATTGCAAACCTCCATTGAAAATAATGATCCTAATCAGTATCCCAGTAATGGTCTACCTATCTGGCATGGTTTACCCGATATCAGGCCAATCGAGGTAACTAATAGCTGATTTACGGTCATTTTGAATTCGATATAAACTAGTTAAAAAATTAGAGTGCATCCTCCCCAAAAACCTCGAATTTTGTTTTATAGTAATGGACTAACATCTAACACAGTTTGCAAAATATCGGGCATGTTAAAGTAAATAATGGCCAATAGGGGGCCATTTTGAATTTGATCGAGTCAGAATTTTTCAAGATGCATCCTCAGTTGAAATCTCACATTTCATTCTATAGTAATCGTCTAGCTATCTAGCACGGTTTACCAAATATCGGCTATGTGAAAGTGAATAATGGCCTAAAGGCGGCCATTTTGAATTTTATCAAGTGAAAATTTTCCAAGATGCATCCTCAGCTGAAATCTCACATTTCATTCTATAGTAATGGTCTAGCCATCTAGCACAGTTTACCAAATATCGCCCATGTGAAAGTGAATGATGGCCGATAGGAGGCCATTTTGAATTTGATCAAGTCAAAATTTTTCAAGATGCATCCTCTCCTGAAATCTCACATTTTGTTTTATAGTAATGGTCCAGCTATCTAACACGGTTTACCAAATATCAGCAATGTGAAAGTAAATAATGGCTGATAGGCGGCCATTTTGAATTCGATTGAGTCGAAAGTTTTTAAAAGGCATCGTGTCCCGAAACGTCACATTTTGTTTTATAGTAATGGTCTAGCTATCTAGCACGGTTTACCTGATATCAGGCCTATCGAGGTAAATAATGCTGATTGTCGGCCATTTTGAATTCGTGAGTTAAAAATTTTCAGGGTGCATCCTCCCCCGAAAACTCACACTTTGTTTTATAGTAATCAGGTAATGGTCTAGCCATCTAGCACGGTTTACCAAATATCAGCCATGTGAAAATGAATAATGGCCAAAAAGGCGGCCATTTTGAATTTGATAAGTCAATTTTTTTCAAGATGCATCCTTATCTGAAATCTCACATTTCGTTTTATAGTAATAACCTACTCATCTAGCACGGTTGATCAAATATCGGCCATGTGAAAGTGAATAATGGCCGATAAGCGGCCATTTTGAATTTTATTGTGTCGAATTTTTTCATGATGCATCCTCTCCTGAAATCACACATTTTGTTTTATAGTAATGTTCTAGCCATCTAGCACGGTTTACCAAATAACGGCCATGTGAAAGTGGATAATGGCCGATTGGCGGCCATTTTGAACTTGGACGAGTTGAAATTTTTCAAGATGCACCCTCCCCTGAAACCTTACAATTTATTTGATATTAATGGTGTAGCTATCTTGAGCGGTTTTCATGATATTCCGCAATATCAGGCCTGTCGAGGTGAATAATGGCCGATAGGCGGCCATTTTTAATTTTATCGACCTGAAATTTTTCAAGATGCATCCTCTCCTGAAACCTCACAATTTGTTTTATAGTAATGGTGTAGCTATCTTGAGCGGTTTTCATGATATTACACAAAATCTTTCAGTCGGATTTACCGATGTTATAAATTAGGTCAAAGTGCTGGGTCAACTTCAAGGTCAAGGTCCAAAAACCTGAAAAGGCACAACTAGGGACCTTAGAGAACATGCATGTGCAATATGACTGTCATCGGCCTAGTACTTTTTGAGATCTGTTCCGGAAACGAAGTGCGCGTCAAAACGTCTAAATAGATCATTCTGAACCAAAAGTAAGTCAAAGTTCAAATACCCCAGAAGGCACAACAAGACCCCCTAGGGGTGTTTGTGTGTAAAATTTGAAGACAATCGGACAAATACTTTCAGAGATATGCCCAACATCATCATTTTCTCCTCTGCGACCTTGCGTATTGAATTCAGATTAAAAATATTTTAACCTGTCCATTATCCACCTGGAAGTAGCCGACATACCAAAAATTGTTATCCTAGCTTATTTTCTTACAAAGTTATAGGCAAAAGAAGAGGCAAAAAAAAAACCGAGGCGGAATCCATAGCTCCCTCCGTCTCACCTACGGTGACGGCGGGAGCTAATAAAAATATTAGCAGCATTTCATACATTTTTTATACTGCAATTAAACGTTGTTGGCATGTTTTGGATCGTTGAATGCTGAAACTTACTACTCTTCTAACAACGCTGAATACTCCTATGAAACTATTAAATCCAGCGATAAACATCTCACAATTTGACAGCGTGGTCCGTAATGGTCACATAGGCCTACTGGCGGCACTATTTAGGTTAAACCGGCACTAAACGCATGCCAGGCGGTTCAAACGCATGCCAGGCGCTGATGTGAATAATCTTTTATAATAGTGAATAATATTTTGTCGGCTTGGAAATATAGACTTTTCTTTAAGAAACTCTAAAAAGACTGACTGGTAATGAGCGGGCGATCTGTGATTTAAAACTAGTCAGCTAATCAATGATAGGCCTATATGTCGCCAAAATGGCGATTCGCACGCCATTAGGCCTACTGCCATTACTCCCCTCGCCACGCGTGAGAGTGTATTTCTACCCCTGGGTACAGGCCTACCCCCAGAAAATTTTCCGGGGGTAGTAATAATATGAGTGTATTCTGAGGCACTTGAGATTGGTCCGCTGCAAGTTTACAGTTAAGGCTTCTTTTCAGTTCTGGACGATCATCGTCCCGCCGGACCGTTGCTAGGGTGTCAATTACAGACCCTGGATCCAAATTACCAGTCTCAGGTCGGCTTTAAATCCTTCAATGTGTATACACCACACAGCGACCACGAGACAATGACGCAGTGCAGGTTCAATGCTGGACCACAACCAACAACGCTGGTACAACATTAAGCCAGCATTGGATCATCGCCATCACTCAGAATAAGCAATAACATAATTACTATATAACATACAGTGATTGATTTATGCTTGCTGGGAAATAAATTGTCATTTGCTCAATTTTCTAGCTGGAGGATTATAAAATGTATCAATCTGGGCTAGTTTTAGATGAAAAGAAAAAATATGTCATTTTTAATCCTTAGATATTTAGAAATAAAAAGATTTGATCCACAGTCAGTAGCCTAGTCATGTCAGAGTGTAGCCTATTACATAATCGCAGGTGGGTACGCCAACAGGATAAGCTGCTCTGTGCTGTGACAGGAGGTATGACAGTGTTTACAGGATGACAGGCCTACCACAGACATGTCTGTATGCAGGTATGTAAGCTGGAAGGTTCACTATCCCAACGTTATCTCCTCTGCAAAGGAAGTATTTACTTACTTGTAAAGTCAGCGGATACTGCATTTTTGATCCACACGGCATTTCGTTATCACATGTGGTTGCGAGAAGCGGCCACTGAGCGGACCCTATCAGAAATAGGACACTGACGAGCCGTTGGCCCACCATTGAAACACTACTGGATCAATGCGAGTTGTTTATTGGTCTATTTCTCTAGCTATGTGATCGACCCAGATAACGTGTGCGTGATTGGTCAAGGAAGGCTATATCGTCCAATGGTTTGCCATAGATGTAGGTCAGCCTCATTAAGAATTTTTTCACCATGCTTGTGGTTGTGGTGTCAGATGCTATTGAGACCCATGGTTAGATTTCAAAAGGCAATATATATCATTGCAAAATATTGTATCGATATCATAATATATTTGCTTTGGAAAGTAGAATATCTGCTAGCTTTCCCTAGTTCTAAACTCTCATTGTGGTGGTTTCTTAAGATTATATTGGCCTAGTTTCATCCTAAGGTAGGCATTGTTCTCAGTGAATCTACTGGCTATCTACAGGGTATAAATCAATAGCCCAACACACAGCTCAAAATTTCGAGACCCCCAACTGTCATAAAATGGACAACGGAAATCCTAATAGCTCAGCAAATACAGATATTTATGCTTATTCAGAAACAACGTTTCGTGTGCCTACTGTAGGCTATGGAATGACAGAAAACTGAACCTATGCGTTTTGCCTATATGAGAAGATGTGAGTCATTTGGGACACACATCATATGGACACAAAAAAACAGTGCCCAGAATCGGTTTTGTGAACCATATTAAAACATTATTGGAATGAGTTCCAATAATGTAAAAATTTCCGGGGATTTTTTAAAGTTTATCTATTTATACCCCCCTTTATCGAAAAGCTGCGCACTAAAAACATGCGCGGGGCGGGTATGTGGGGACCGCTGAATCCACGGGTAACATTTTCTCTCAGCCTTGTATTGCGGGGTGGGGGCGGTTCAGGCTGAAAGACATATGGCGGGTGCGGGCGGATGTTGGCGCGGGTGTCTGAGGGCATATGAATGTATACTTAGGAGTTTTAGTCAGATTAAGGAATAGATGAAGAAAAACCTTGGGCAGAAGCCTTGGTAGAAACAGAACCACAGACCACCCTGCTTCTTTCTTGAGAGGTGCGAACAAGAGGTATTGACCACATTGACACCATTCTGGAGTAATGTTGTGTAAGCATTGAGAATGTTGACCAATATTACACCAACATTATCGAGAGAATCAAAAAAACGTATACGAGGTATGTATTTATGATAGTAATGAAGTATTATTTTGCGCATGTATTGATTTAACTAGATGTGACTGTTTTCGGAACGAAAACATTAAAAGAATCCCCGTAAGATGACTCAAATTTGGGGATTGTCACAATAAAATAATCTAGGTAGAAAAATTCCCCCCCCCCCCACCAGGTTTTCGGATGGCTTTTTTTTAAAATGTCCTCTGTCGGCCATCTTGTTTTTAATGGATTTTTCCAAAAAATTATCCGATCATCAGAAATACCCAGAGAACCAATATGTCAAATTTGAATGCGATCCAACCAACAGTTCAAAAGATATCACGACCACAAGCTTTCTGGGCGGCCATCTTTTCAAAATGTCCTCTGTTAGCCATCTTGTTTTTAATGAATTCTTCCCGAAAGCTAATCAGATCATCAGAAATACCCAGAGAACCACCCTATAAAATTTGAATGGGATTTATTCAATGGTTAATAAGATATATGCCCATAAGCTTTTTGGGGTACCATCTTGGAAAATTGCCGCTTATGGCGTGGTGCCCGAAAAATATATGGGAAGAATTGCCCAGGCACATAGGTGATGTCTGTATATCTCTAATAAATAATCAGAGTACATCAGTCAACTTCTTAGTGTAATAATAATGCTAAACACTATTTTTGTAATTCACGAATTCAAGACTTTGCGAAAGGCCCCAAAAGCACAAATTTGCGAAAAAATTTACACATAAATATTATGGCTGGAAATATGATTAAAGAAAGCAGTCCTGACGAATTTAAAAAGTAGTCATATCAATAACATTTTGCTGATAAACAGCGCACCAAACAGTGTGCATATTTAAAATGACGAGCAGAAACAGAAATGATGACAATATATTAATAGAAATATATATTGATAGAAATTTAAAATAATTAGTTAATTATATTTTTGAATAACTCCAGCAATTTGTATTTTGTGTGGAATGCTGCGGGCTCTAAAAATGGTGCGGGCAAAAGCAGGTGCAATCAATAGCTGGCGATAGCAGGGCAGGTGTGGCCATGATACAGAAGCCACACCCCTGCCATATATAGGTTGATAGCACGGTCAAGCAATCAATAACTCCTAGGGGAGGTCACCTCTTGCATTCCACACACTTCAGGGAATAATTTGTCTGGTGTAGCGGTGCAGTTTGCTACACAATTTGGGGCAAATGCTACACAATAGTATGTTGGTGTAGCAGTTTTTCGCATGGAGAATGATAGCTTGGCACATACCAGTATGCTAAACTGCTACACAATTTTTCTGAAGCAAATTATTCCCTGCACTTAATTTGTTAAGTGGACTGTACGCAGTTCGACCAAGGAATGATTTCCTACAGCCTGCTGCATTAAATATGAATGAAAGCATTTATAATGCTCAAGGGAAAGTCAAGACAATGGACATTCGTCTGTGATGGTTCACGAAGTGATCCCTAGGTGGCTCTGTGGTATGCTAGTGCTGGCTTTGATGGTTCACAAAGTGATCCCTATTTGGCTCTCTGGTATGCTGGTGCTGACTGTGACTGTTCACAGAGTGATCCCCAGGTGGCTCTCTGGTATGCTAGTGATGGCCATCAGTTACTACCTGGTAGGACATCATATGGATATAGGTTGCTGGCAAGAACATTAAGCTCCATTGTGAATGTGGTGAGAGCTAGTATAATTTGCATTGGAATGGGATCCAAGTTCCAACCATTTACTGCATCATATAGCGATCAAAACATATTCCTCAGGAAGGTTAGCCCTATATCTGGGCAGGATGCCATTGTCGGTTGAGAGAGGATATGGAGAGAGGATATGACGGTGTACAAAATGATCACGAGGTGGCTCTCTGATTTGCCTATTTAATATGCAAGCGAATGTCGGCATATTAAATAAACATTCGCTGCATATAAAATAACCAACTCTCTGGTATGCTGGTGCTATCAGTCGCTAGGCGGCTGGCCTATGTAGCTATAGGTTGCTAGTAAATTCAAGCCCTGTGTATAACTATTTATAAGTTTCATGTAAAGACTGCATAGAGCCACCGTTCCACACAATAAATTGTTAGGTGAGCTGTACCCAGATCGGCCAATAGATGAGCTTTAAATTAAAAATATATGTAAACCGATTTGTATATGGACAGTACACTTGTTTATTGCCCCTCAGCCCAAAAAACATCCTATCCACATTTTTCAACAGTTATCCCTTTGCATCGGATTGTCAATTTTTAACATTATGTTCAGCAGCATTGAAAAAAAGGCCTTTCAGGTTGTCCGAGACAATTAGAATTTGTGTCAAACAATGAATAGCTGAAAAGGATTTTCATAATTAACTTAGGGACATTTTGGAAAGTCAGTGACTATCAGAGCTTCTGCTACATTGGATAACTAAAGCTACCTGCAAGGTGTGGGAACAGGCTGGAAATAGTTACATATAATTTGAGAACAACCTGAAATTTTGGTGGACAACATGAAATTTTGTTGGACAACATGGAATTTTGCCCTGGTTGTCAACTGAACAACCTCATTTCAAACCCTTATTTCGAACACTGCTGAGCTATATGGGTAATACATGTAGCCTGGTGAAATTTACCATCTATAAAAGACGACAGATCCCTTGTTTGGAAGGAAGAACTGTGAATCAGAGACATTTAATAAGAGAGCATTTTTCAACCCTTTAAGCCCTCACGATGCATTAAAGCATCATTTTACATCCCTGAAAGCAGACCCAATTTTCCTACCACTAAGGGTTTTAAAACAAAAATTTCCATGACACTGGTTTACCAGTACATGGACATTTTCTTCAATTTTTAAACCACATCAAATCATCTTCATTCACTACAAGTCGAGACAGCAACTCGCGGCTTGTAGTGGATGAAGATAACAATGAGATATTCAGGCTTGAAAGGGTTAAATAAATAAAAAATGTAATGATAATTACCCAGACATGTGGACAAAGTGTCTCCATCGGAGCTCTTAATTGTTTGCACTTGGCTGCATCTTCATTATTTGCTTCTAAGCAGTCGTAATAAGTATCTCTAGCTTTCCAACATATTGCTCTTTCTTCTTTACTTGGCGCTTTACTTGATACCTCTGTTTTATCTGCAAAACAAAATAAAAAGCTGTTTGAAAATGAATTCAAAACATCAATGAGACAATGAGCAAAATTGAGAAAAAACAGCCAGTCGGCCATCTAAATTTTATTTGCAAAATGCCAGGGTTATCGTTGACTTGTGTGACATTTTTTTTATTAATACTATAGCTATTATAGAAGGTTCCTGAGATAATGAGAAAATTGCGAAAAATAGTCACAATTTTGTTTTGTTTATACATGAATATTTATGGTCCAGCTACTTTGAATTGTTTTCAAGATACACAAATAAAGTAAAAAATCAAAATGGACAATAAACAATCCTTTTGAAATTGTTTTCTCTCATGACATTGCTGAAAAAATGCACAAATTGAAATTAAGATTTGGTGGGAGCTTTTTCCCGCAAATGCGCTGAAGAGCATTCTAAACCTCTACTAAGTACTATGGTAATTGGTGTGCTGAACATATAAAGATCAAAATGTTGTCAAACAAATTTGCCAATGTATGTAATATTTGTGTGAAGTATAATAAGCCATCTTCCTTCACAAGGCTCGCTACTCCCAAGGACGGTCGCAGACCGACCATGCTGAAACGGTATTAAAACCACTTATTGGAGTGGGGACTTTTTAGAAAAAAAATTCTGTTTGACACAAGTTTGACCTCTGGCATGAGTGCTGCCTTAATGTGGGGCCACTGTGTACAACACCGGCCCTACATTAAACAACACATGTCTGCTGGCCGATAATTTCACCGGAAATGTGACAGACAGCACCTACCACATCCCACCACAAGACTTTACCTGTGTTAGGGTCGGATCAATGTTGAATTAACGTCGGGCCAACATTAAATTGACATTTTGGATGAATGGACTGATACGGCAAGGCTTGTCCTGATGGCCTCGCTATGTCAATTTAGGAAACAAATCACCACGGCGGTGGACCACGTGGACTACAGTAAGCAGCTCTCCTCTGGTGAAGGCTGCTTAGACGAGAATTAGGTAATTAATCGGTTCTCAATAATGGAAAATCAATTAAAAAACTAGAGCCTGACAGCACTGAAGTATCTAGAGCTTGTGCCGGCCATCAGACAGGGTTGGGGCCAAGTACATCGGTACTTGTACTTACATGTACTTAAGTACATTTTTTCGCGTACTTGCTTGTACTTTGTACTTCAGCTTCAAAAATATACTTGTACTCGAAGTACTTGGTACTTCAAGACAAGTACATTGCAAGTACACCCAGTTTTGTTCAAAAAAAATATATATTATAATTTACTTTTTCAGTTATTGAGTTATTCAGTTATAAATTTTAAAATAATTCAATTGTCGAACACAAAACAAATTGAGTTTATCTAGATGTATCAATGTGAAGCGTTATCACACATTCTTGCTCTCTGTGAGCTCGTTGTCCCTTTGATCTTTCATTCATACTCCTGGTGAGCCGTCCAAATTGATAAAATTGTTAAAACAACACACCGGCGTAACAGCAATGGTTATCGTCCATCGTTATCAAACACAGCTATGCAAAAGCCTGACCCGGCAAAAACGAGATATTAACCCAGTGTTGGTTTATTGTTGGGTCAGGGTTGCAGATGATGACTCAATATTGAATCGACATTGGATTAACGTCTCGTGTCTGCTGTAGAAGGGGTGCGCTTTCATTGTTTGCGCGATTACCTCCTTTAAAACCCTTTAATTGCGAGGGTCATCTATGTTCACATTTCGAAAAGTACTGTTCAATCGATGTTGTAACATAAAAACATTAAAATGATATTTTAATTGGTTTGGGAAATCTATAGTGTCACCTGTTGTGCTTAAATGATTACAAACACGCCGCATAATAAAAATACAATTTTAATTGCAGACATCTTAGAGTTAGAAGGGTTAGAAGTGTCAGATTCATCGGGCACATGTGAGAGCAATTAACAGCTGCGTTAATCACGCCTTCATTGACACTTTCAGTGCGGCGAGATATTATCATGATTATATTCAAGTGTCAATCCACAATAAATACCCCTCAAGATCAAATAAATGTGCAATAATTTTGAAAATATATACGCGGAATTTTTCTTATTATTTAAAGTTACGACATCAAACCATTTCAGCACTAAACACATTATTGACATCATGATAATTGTATATCCTCTAGTTAATTATTTTAAAATAATATTAGATTCTGCTGAATTACTTCATATTTGTGTTTAATTGAATGGAAAATGTGGTTGCCCGTGGTGTTTTTGTTGGCAGATGAAGAATAATAACAAATGAAGTTCAATCGTATTCCTTATTAAAGGTACATACTGCGAAGTAACCAGACTATAAAATTGGCTACAAGGCCTAGTTTTTCTATTATTGATATTTATTTTGATAAATATCGCCGCCAAAACGACTTTAAAATGCAGTATTGTCATTCAACAATTCACCACTGTGGCCCACACTTAGCGTGGTATCATAGATCATGCATGTCATGTGCTGATCATGTGATGTAGGCCTGTCTATTTCTGACAGTTCAGTAAACAAACAAGCAATGACAGAGCCATGATATAGCCCCCTAGGCTTATGATTTTTCAAGTAAGCCTAGCGTTTTTCAAAGTCGAGCAATCTGGAGTACATTATTACTGTTAAATGTCATTATATGTCTTACTTGAACTAAGATAGGAACCTATATAGATCATGTGGCCCGGTGATATTTTCGATGAACTTGATGCCAATGATGTGTGGTCTACAGCTGCAGCTGCAACTGTGTTGGCAGGTTAAGCCCGCGCTGCCGCCAGACACCACGTGATATTATGTACACGCGGTATACACGCGCCATATATGTGTCGTGTGTGGCTGACCACCCTGATCGAGCCGTCAAAACTCTTAGAGATGAGTTGTTGTCTGGTGGCATTTTCAAGTGGGTGTTATAGTAGGCCCAGGCCTATATTATAAATTAGATAAAAACACAATTGATCAGAGAAATCATTCACTATCGCTCCGCAGAGACGCACTACATGCAGCATGCCTGTAGCATCTCGTCACCTTTCTGTGACGGGCTGTGACCTGCAACCTCGTCAGCTATCTCTGTCATCACCATATATGGTAGGCATATCAGTTACTGTGCGGTTTGACCGTATAGTAGACTACTGGCCACTACTGTAGGCCTACACATTTATGTACAATTATCAGTTGAGACCCTACCTTAAAAAATACACTGTGTGCGTTGGAAATAAAGAAAACACCTTAGTGCAATAATACATAGGCCTAGTCTTTTGAAATGTGTTGGTTCTCAGTAGTCGGCTTTGTCACGTGGGTTGATTTGTTGTGTCTGCGTCTCATGTTGTTCAATCAGGGGAAGGGATGTGGAGTTATATAGGATATTGTGGGCGAATATAATTGTAATTGTTGAATAGGCCTGGGGCTAGATGCCCATTGACGGATTTCAACACACCCCACATTTTATAATAGCAGAGATCTCCCTCTTGTACATGTGGATGGTGTGTTTACAACTGAACTGTTGCGTCTGCTCGCTCAGCTTGCATACGCCACGTTCACGTGACTAGCGTGTTTACACGAATTCAAATGGTGACAGTTTGAATATCATTCAGCGATACAATCATTAAAACATATTATATGAGAGTCAATTTGTATCATAATTCAACTGAAAGACATATTTTGGAAACTCTATAGCAGAATATACTTCAATGTAGGAACCTTTAATAACTAGATGATATTAATATCTAGTGAGAAGAAATAAATATTTTGTCGCAACACATTGGTCATTGTGTTTAATGTCAACAGACCTACCCTAGTTATCAAAAATAAGGGAGCGCTTTTTACACCTCCCTGTACTGCACTCAGCGAACACGAGACGTTATCGATAATTACATAGCAATGAGCTAGCATTGGGCCATTGCGCCGTGCCCGCTGTAGTCAACCCACAATAGACCATAGTAGTGAACCTCTTCAATACTGGGAAGCAAATATAAATGTTTTCCCCAAGTGAAGCAAACTGGCGCTAGAGTACCTGACTGTCTCTGCATTATCTGTTGCAGTGGGGAGACTATCTACTATTGCAAGACATTTCAACCAGAGAGATGCCAACTGAGCGATTTAACGTTTCAAAAACATATCCATCTGATGCAATTCACAGAAATGAATAACCGTATAATATCATTCTATAATTCAATACTACAATATGCAATGAATAAACAAGTTATTCAACTCAGGATGACCTTTGTTTCATAATTTATATATCTATACATCTTTTATGCGTTATATTATACATTTGTACTTGGTACTTGGTAATTGTACCCAAGTACATTTGCAGTGTACTTGGGTAGTACCCAAGTACAATTCGCAAAACCCTGTACTTGTACTAGTACTTGACCATTTTTATTGTACTTGTCCTTGTACCTAAGTACTGAGTCAATGTACTTGCCCCAGCCCTGCCTTCAGGGTCAGTGTTCCAAGGAGATATTAAAATGCAGCTGTTTCGCCATTAAACAACAATGTGTTAACTAATATCACATGACTATTCATATAAAATATACTGTAGCAGACAAGATGCTAATTTAAACATATGTGCTAATACTATTCACATGTAGGCCTATGGGGATATGCTCGTAAATTTAGCTCATATCAGGCTATACTATAACCAGCTCAAGTAATTATATTACTGTTAATCAGCTCAGGTAATTTATGCTCTTTGACAGCTGATGCACGGTAATATGTTTTGTGTCTTATTCAGCTCATGATTCACTGAGTTTTATTGATAGCTGTTGTAAAGCTCTGATACATCAGCAAACACGAGGAACTGACACATATTGATGAATATTCTTGAAAAGACCATTTCATACTCATGTTATTAAAAAAAATTCAAGGCCTGGAATAGAGCTAGAAAATGAAAATGGTGACGATAACATCAAATCACACATTGCTATAAAAACATAGCATATGAACGGTCCCATTAGAAAACACACATTATTACTGGCTGCCCACTGACCGCCTCCAAACAACTCAAAACCTTGCATTTTAAGATAGTGTCTATATGGGCTATTCTCAAAAGGTGCGTCGAAAATGGGGTATTTTTTTGAAATAGACGAAAATGATATTTCTCTATGCAAACTTGGGAATATTTTAATACTTTTCAATTCCGAAGAAACTAAAGAAGCTGGAAGTGCTATTAAATCTAAATATGATCATTTAATTTAATAATTATGACAAATTTTACTGTTTTTTGATGCATTATTTAATGCACATAAATGGGACATTTCAAACCGTATCCAGAACAATTGTTTATCACAGGACACCAATTATTTTTTTCCAATCAATTTTCGGACACATCTGTAGAGGAAGAACTAATTTTATATTAAAAACATATATTAGCAGCTAAATTATAATAATTAGAGGCTTTTTTATGAAATATATTAACCTATGGTGGTCGTAACATTTCGTGTCCTATTGACAGATACTACTAAATCATGGCATAAGTTTTAATACTTTGCCACAATCGCTTGAAAAGTAAACTAAAAAGTCAAATAATATGATGCAGATTCAAAAATAATAGTTGAAAACAAAAGAAAACCAAGTCAAAGTGTTTAATTATTACTTTTACTGAACATAAAATTTTCGTGTCCTACATGCATTTTCTTTTGATGTGCGACCGTTCGACCGCTCATATATAGTGTTTTTATTTTACAATGACTGTACAAAATAGCAGAATCAATGCCGAATCTCGTCTGTATCTATATTTATATAGTTTTGTGAAAATTGGAGATTAAACCTACAAACCAGTGAAAAGTTATGATCACAAAACATTGTGAGACACGAAAGTGGTCGTAACATAGGACACGAAATGGTCGTAACATTGAAAATCTATACTATACAGTAAGGACACGAAAAATTTCGTGTCCACATGGTCGAACATTTGGTCGAACATGAGACACCAAAGGTCGCACACAGGACACCAAGAAAATAATTCACTGCGGTCGCACATGGCATTATTGAGAGGACACCAAAAAACATTTGGTGTCCTCTGTTCGTCCGTTCTAAAAAAGACGTATTTTTCACATTTATCCCCCTTTTTCTGCTTCCAAATTTAATTGTATGACTAATTATCATTAATTTAATCGATCTGTTAAGTAAATAAGTTTAAATTTTGCTTTAAAAAAACGGGACCAAATGTCCCACTTGTTCGACGCACCTAATGAGAACCGCCCATATAGATTTTACAATTCACAAAATTTCATGTAATTATCATCACATTGAAAAGAACGTCAGCCCTTGACGCCATCGTGACGCCAACTCGACAAGGCGGACGGCGAAGGGCTGGTTTTCAATCTAGACTCCAGGTTCTTTCAACAACTCCTTTCTTCTAGGAAAAACGTCGTGTTTATTTCTCCTCTTCTGTGTAGAACACATATAATATACAGATACAATTACATAGTCAGTTTACCATCGTGCCTTTGACAGCACTCTGGCCCACCTCAACCTCGCATCTAGGCCTGCTCTCGTACCGCTCTCCTGTGCCCACCGACGTCTGTCCCTTATATCAACTTTACATCAACATAATCACAACACTGATTCCACATATACTTAGGCATCAGCATAATCGGAACATTGATTCAACATACATTTACCCACACGTAGGCTTCCCTCTGCCCAGCCCACGCGGACGCCAGTCCGTCTGAGTGGACAGCCTATCTTGATGATCCCGCTGACCTCTGGCGGCATCTGCCGGGACCGCCTGTGTTACAGCCTGGATTACAAATGAGTAGTTCATTGTAACTCATTGCAACCCGCCAACCCGCAACGCGATCAGCCCGCGCGCAGCTTGTCCTGTTTAATGGTGTCCCGGTTAGAAAGATCAATGCAGCCTGATAGCTATGCATACTTTTACAACATGTTAAGTTTTGATACAAATAATAGACGTAGAATTTTTTTTATATCGGGAGGCAGAGGGTTATTGATCAGATGAGTCTGCGCTCGCACCTGGCGCGACACGTCAGGAGTGAGAGTACACATATTAACACATAACTCTAGTACAAACACTTTAAACAATGCGAATAAGTAGACAATGGTAGGTAGGGCTGTTAGTTTCTTATCAGAACTCTTCTTTGAACTTGCATCACCATTTACTGTTCATGATTAGCTCTCTAACCTCAAGAAAATTTCAACTCTATGAAAATAACATCTCAACAATGGAGTAGCTATCACGGTGACAAATAAACATTGGGAAGTTTTGAAGAGGGCTCACGGGCGATATAAGAATACGCTTTTCAAAGTGAAAAATCATTCAATCATTAATTTTTATGCTGCACATAACAACACTTCAATCATGTCTGCGCGTAAGCATACAGAACTTACCCCAAGTGATAAAGTAAGACTTATCAAAGCTAGTTCTGGCAGATGATGATGATGATGATGATGATGATGATGATGATGATGATGATGATGATGATGATGATGATGATGATGATGATGATGATGATGATGATGATGATGATGATGATGATGATGATGATGATGATACAAGTGACAGTTTGTCAGTGATTAAAAAATATACTCATTTCATGACACTATGAAAATGAAATGAATCGGGCTTTAGGCCACCTTTGTGCACATATAGGCTAAACTGGGCCAGGAGAACCTCCTGAGGATGGTGAGATGATTGAGATGACACTGTCCTCCAGACACAGGATTCGAAATTCGAGCCCTGGCGGTCTGAGGCCGAGCACGCTACCTCTCGGTCACGGAGGCTCCCCACAATACTAACTTTCACACGTGGATGGGGAAGAAACAATTTTGTTTCTTTCAAACCGCCTCATGACACTATGACTACGGTGTCTGTCCTCAAAAACTTCACAGCAGACAGTTACCTAGATTCTACATTCTATGCACAATATTGAGGATAAATTACAAGAGTCTGATGTGAAAATAAAATCCACCGGTCAACAATCCTCCATCAATTTATTTCTCCAACTGCAGTAAGCTGTTCTGTGACATTCATTTTGAAAAAAATATGTTTTTAATAAACTACTTTTTTATTTAATTGTGCATAATTATATAATCAATTTTAACTTTGCACTAAATACAAACACTGCTTTTCTTAACAGCTGCAATAACGCTGAACATATTTACTATTGTTATTATTCATTCATTATTTGGAGCATATTAACATAATTGATTTATATCAAAATCAGGACGTCAAGTGGTAATTTATTGCACGATCACTAATGCGGTCGGACCGCCATTACGGACAAAATATTCTGGCCCGTACTTGACCGCATTGGCGGCAGTCTACTGTATTAAGTTAGGTCAATACGCAGATGACATTCAAATTTTCTCAGATAGATCAGAAGAAGCATTAGATTTAACATTAAAAGTTTTGGAAGAATTTAGATTACTATCTGGATTGAAAATTATTATGGAGAAGACAAAGGCTGTATGGATAGGGTCAAGGATCAACTCTATCCTGAGATTGTGTTCCAAATATAATCTAGATTGGGTGATATCTGGTAGTTTTAAGGTATTAGGAATAAATATCAACGCCACCTTATCGGATATTTGGGAGATTAATTTGACAAAGAAACTTATTGAAATTAGTTCTTTATTAGCTAGATGGGGGCGGCGACGATTATCAATTATGGGTAGAATAACTGTAATAAGAAGTTTAGCTCTTTCAAAGCTAGTATATTTGTTTTCATGTCTTTCAAACCCCACTTTACACTTTCTTTATCAATTTATTTGGCAGGATAAACCAGATAAAAGAAACAAGACTACAAAAGTCCAGGAGCTCCCGCTCCGAATTAGAATTTGATTTAAGCAATTTTGTATAGGGTTATTAATGTAGTCCTAGTTTAGGTCAAAAATCAAGACGCAAGACAACTAGGTCTAAGAAGCCCAGTCTAAGAGTAAGATAAGAACTAGACAGTCTGTCAGAGATTGCAAACCTCCATTGAAATTAATGATCCTAATCAGTATCCCAGTAATGGTCTACCTATCTGGCATGGTTTACCCGATATCAGGCCAATCGAGTTAACTAATAGCTGATTTACAGTCATTTTGAATTCGATATAAATTAGTTAAACACTTAGGGTGCATACTCCCCCGAAACCTCAAATTTTGTTTTATAGTAATGGACTAACATCTAACACAGTTTGCAAAATATTGGGCATGTGAAAGTAAATAATGGCCGATAGGGGGCCATTTTAAATTTAAACGAGTCAGAATTTTTCAAGATGCATCCTCAGCTGAAATCTCACATTTCATTCTATAGTAATCGTCTAGCTATCTAGCACGGTTTACCAAATATCGGCCATGTGAAAGTGAATAATGGCCTGAAGGTGGCCATTTTGAATTTGATCAAGTCAAAATTTCCCAAGATGCATCGTCAGCTGAAATCTCACATTTCATTCTATAGTAATGGTCTAGCCATCTAGCACGGTTTACCAAATATCGCCCATGTGAAAGTGAATAATGGCCGATAGGAGGCCATTTTGAAATTGATCAAGTCAAAATTTTTCAAGATGCATCCTCTCCTGAAATCTCACATTTTGTTTTATAGTAATGGTCTAGCCATCTAGTACGGTTACTAAAAACCGGATATGTGAAAGTGAATAATGGCCGATAGGCGGCCATTTTGAATTTGATCGAGTCAATTTTTTTCAAGATGCATCCTCTCTTGTAATCTCACATTTTGTTTTATAGTAATGGTCCAGCTATCTAACACGGTTTACCAAATATCAGCAATGTGCAAGTAAATAGTGGCCGATAGGCAGCCATTTTGAATTCGATTGAGTCGAAAGTTTTTAAAAGGCATCCTCTCTCGAAACGTCACATTTTGTTTTATAGTAATGGTCTAGCTATCTAGCACGGTTTACCTGATATCAGGCCTATCGAGGTAAATAATGCTGATTGTCGGCCATTTTGAATTCGTAAGTTAAAAACTTTCAGGGTGCATCCTCCCCCGAAAACTCACACTTTGTTTTATAGTAATCAGGTAATGGTCTAGCCATCTAGCACGGTTTACCAAATATCAGCCATGTGAAAATGAATAATGGCCGAAAAGGCGGCCATTTTAAATTTGATCAAGTCAATTTTTTTCAAGATGCATCCTCATCTGAAATCTCACATTTCGTTTTACAGTAATGGTCTAGCCATCTAGCACAGTTGACCAAATAACGGCCATGTGAAAGTGAATAATGGCCGATAAGCGGCCATTTTGAATTTTATCGAGTCAATTTTTTTCAAGATGCATCCTCTCCTGAAATCACACATTTTGTTTTATAGTAATGGTCTAGCCATCTAGCACGGCTTACCAAATAACGGCAATGTGAAAGTGAATAATGGCTGATTGGCGGCCATTTTGAACTTTGACAAAATAATTTTTTTTCAAAATACATCCTCTCCTGAAGCCTTACAATTTGTTTTATAGTAATGGTGTAGATATTTTGAGCGGTTTTCATGATATTCCACAAAATCAGGCCT
The DNA here is from genome assembly GCA_964017125.1 of Flabesymbios commensalis. Classification (NCBI taxonomy): domain Eukaryota; kingdom Metazoa; phylum Annelida; class Polychaeta; order Terebellida; family Flabelligeridae; genus Flabesymbios; species Flabesymbios commensalis. The sequence goes on from OZ024906.1 coordinate 86,304,729, forward strand.
GTCGAGGTGAATAATGGCTGATAGGCGGCCATTTTGAATTTTATCAACTTGAAATTTTTCAGGATGCATCCTCTCCTGAAACTTTACAATTTATTTGATATTAATGGTGTAGCTATCTTGAGCGGTTTTCATGATATTCCGCAATATCAGGCCTGTCGAGGTGAATAATGGCCGACAGGCGGCCATTTTTAATTTTATCGACTTGAAATTTTTCAAGATGCATCCTCTCCTGAAACCTCACAGTTTGTTTTATAGTAATGGTGTAGCTATCTTGAGCGGTTTTCATGATATTCCGCAAAATCTTTCAGTCGGATTTACCGATGTTATAAATTAGGTCAAAGTGCTGGGTCAACTTCAAGGTCAAGGTCCAAAAACATGAAAAGGCACAACTAGGGACCTTAGAGAACATGTATGTGCAATATGACTGTCATCGGCCCAGTACTTTTCGAGATCTGCTCCGGAAACGAAGTGCGAGTCAAAACGTCTAAATAGGTCATAGTTCTGAGCCAGAAGTAGGTCAAAGTTCAAATACCCCAAAAGGCACAACTAGACCCCCTAGGGATGTTGTGTGTAAAATTTGAAGACAATCGGACAAGTACTTTCAGAGATATGCTCCGGAAACGAATTGTTTACGGACGGCCCAACGGCCCAACGCCGTCACATCATCATTTTCTCCTCTGCAACCTTGCGTATTGAATTCAGACTAAAAATATTTTAACCCGTCCATTAGCCACCTGGAAGTAACCCACATACCAAAAATTGTTATCCTAGCTTATTTTCTCACAAAGTTATAGGCAAAAGAAGAGGCCAAAAAAAAACGGAGGTAGAATCCATAGCTCCCTTCGCTCACCTACGGTGACGGCGGGAGCTAAAAAGAGATACGTTACAACAACCATCTATTGGAGGAGGGTTAAGTATGGCTAACAATCACTCAAATTAACTTGGCTGAGAAGAAATATTAGTATTAAGGAAAGTTTTACAAGATGGCAATTTGCATATCACCAAATTATTCTAAACGACCCCCTAAGGTTCAATAACCACTTTATTGATGGCCATATGGATATAAATAACTGGACTAAACAAGGCAAACTATTTAATAAAGATATTTCAACAGAAGAAGGTACTTGTCAAAAGCATAGCATGACTTATTAATTAATAAATCGATAGAGAATAAATCCTTGCTAAGAATACCACCTATTTTAAATTCAGTCAAACTCTTACTTAAACATGTTAAAGACCCAGCCGGCAGTAAGACAATATATAACGTGTTAACCCAATTTAAAAATTATGAGCCAGTATGTATAAGAAATGGAACATGCTCTTGCCAAATGGCAATATATATTGGTTAAATATTTTTGGATTGTCTTTTAAATGTGTTAACCTGATTTAAAAATTATGAGCCAATATGTATAAGAAGATGTGACAGGCTCTTGGCAAATGGCAATAGATATTGGTTAAATATATTTGGATTGTCTTTTAAATTAATGCACTAGTAATGTTCAATTGAATTTATTTCCATATAAACTAATTATTAACATTTTAGAAGATAACTGATAGCTTTTTGAAAAAAATTGCCATATCCCGAACAGATATATATGCCGGTTTTGTAAGACTGACTTTGAAATAATATTACATGTATTTATTAAAAGTCAAGTATTATCAGATATGTGGGAAGAGTTTTTTTATTTGGCCTAATCATAAAGTGAATGTCGATATCAACGGCTTTTTCCAGAATATATTATTTTTGGTACTGACCACGACTTTGCTACTGGAGGAATTATATTATTAATTAAGTCAACTATTTCTACCCATTTACAGAGAGGAAGACTAATTTCGTTTGAAGATAGCATATCTTTAAACGAAAAGCATAACATTTTCAAATATATACAGACCCTGTTCTACAGTGCCTCAGAGTATAACACTGATGATAAATGTACACAGAAGTGGGAAAAATATATAGATGTTGTAGAGTCTACACGATACACGATACACGTGGGCCTTATTGTTATCATGCGTAATCAGTGCGTGATCCAGGTCAAGGGTCAGTACATACCTACAGAGATTTTTCTCAGGCTTAACATGCAACTTCCGCTTTAGACCATGGAGGCTAAAAAAATACCGGTTTACATTTGTCACTGCGCATGCCCAGCATCTGGGGACAACTGAAATGGTAATGAGGTCAAATTATCATGTCAACATTCATGACATTAAGGTCTTACAGCACAAACGCCTACAGTTATAGTACACGCTACACATCACTGCCATCTAGGATGTGCAACATGATATAGTCCTAGCAGCAGGTCAATCAATGCCACATTGCTATGTACATCATATTCTAGATTATTTTTCCATCTTCCCTCAACATTCCTGAAAGTTTGGTCAATTTTTTTTGTGTATTTGCGAAGTTAGACCATTTGGCATGTAATATATTTTCAAAATTACAGCTCTCTTTAAAACCATTGCTGTGAAACAAGAATCCTATTACATGCCAAATGGATTATGGTATAGCTTCCAAAATACACAACAAAATTGCACTAAATTTTCAGGGATGTTAGGGGAGCATGAAAAAAAATCCGAGAAAAATTTGGTTAAAAAATTTCAAAGAGCGACCGGGCAAAGTAGAAAAAGGCTACTCCCAGGTTCTGGTGAAACAGACTGTAGGTCTATTATTAATCTAGGCTCGGTCACCCGTCTGCGTAGCCTATTGAATATGCCTCGTTGTTTGCGAAGCAAACGAAGCATATGAACGGTCCCATTAGAAAACACATTATTACTGGCTGCCCACTGACCGCCTCCAAATAGTAATCATTAAATACATCCAGCCCTACCTCGGTCACCTGAGTTTGTGATACTGATAACACTTTACTCTAAGATATGTGTCATTTTTCAACAACATTTTTTCAATTGTAGGGTAAGTAACCATGGCGACTTTTTATCACAATATAGTGGCGAGAATAGCATCTTCATTCAACTCTGCAATGTAGTCTCTGTATCTGTATTTTACGTGGCAGTACGCACTATTGTGCTATCGCGCCACGGGAGTAACTTAGCAAGGCCTGTTATCATTCATGATATAATTCATAGCCTTATGTGCATGCTAAGTACTCTACATTGTGGATTTCTGGGGTATCGCCGGATGGAAACTGCGCCTACGTCCATTGAGGTACTTTTACGTCCAACTCGAAGTCAGTCAGACGAGCCATCTGATTTACGTGGTTCCCACGACACGACATGCTGCACGATGTCCTAGTGTATACGGCACCTGGCAGTCCCAGGCTGTCACCCATCCAATTATGAACCGGGCGCGACGTTGTTTAACTTCAGTGATCAAGCCGACACTGATGAGACAACGCCGTATTCCGTATATCACTCTAGTGCGACATTCACAAAAATATGGCTCATTTTCATAACATCAATGATTTTTCAAAGTGATCCCAGTGCAACAGTTTTAAATTTCGGTCTATCTACCTAATTTAAAAAATATATTGCTCAACAACAGCTTGAAGGTTCATTCTGTGCCAAAAGAAAATAACCCGAAAAACGTATATTCTTATATCACATAGTAATCACATAGTAGACAATCACATAGTAAAGGTATGTCTATATTTACTCCAATACATCATTACGTTGATATGTATTGGACGACTGTGCATGCTTATTATTGTTTAGCATGCATCTCATATTTTTTTTTTGTACAGAGCAAACAGCTTTCTATCATGTTAACATTAAGAATTTATCACCATGTTGTTATGTTTGAAATACAGATTGCGCAGAATAACAGTACTGAAAACAAAACAAATATTTTAGGCTTCACGCCTACAATCATGTACTACTGCATGCAAATGCTATTTTTATTTCACAGCAGAAAATATGGATAATAACGACTCATTTTTATCCAATTTTGGAGGCATTGCAAATAACTCACTTTTTCATTTTATCAGTCCCAATGATCATAAAAGTATTGTATATGACGCTGAATTAAGCCCAATTCAAGAATGTCATTATTATAGCGACAGTAATCTAACTAAAATATTATCAGTTCTCAGCTATCGCTATATGATCCTTTCTGCAACATAACAAACTGTAAATGTATGTCACCAGTAATGTTATTTACTGAGACCAAGGACTATATTTGCAATTGCCTCATTGACTGTTCATATTTACAAACGTTATTTTAATAATTATTATTGACTGTTATTCTGCATATATCTGAATATCCATCAAAACTAAATTATCACAAAATGTTGAAGGTGGCTCATACGACAGCGGCAGTAATGCCTTGGTGTGGGTCTCCTGGCCAAGCACAGAGCACAGATATGTATGTAATTATTATTATTTTAAGTTGTCATATCTAATAAACGAGTCAAGTGTATATGTGTTCGTATGCTTGTGTCTGTATATAGGTATATGCGGACATGTGTGTCTATGTATGCATTTCACTCAAAGGCTACAGTATATTATACTCATAAAAATAGTTCTTAACATGTGATTTAGATTATGTCAGCTGTAGTAGGCCTACGTATTTATATTTTATATAGCATACACTTAGTAAAATAATATATATTGTGCTTTCATCATATATATACAATTTTTGTTATCATATAACCCTTGTTATCTTTTACAAGATGTTGAATAAACTGTTCTGAGTTTTGAGTTATATATGGTCTCACCACCCTAAATAAGTTGCAATCCGGCCAGGTGTCTACTAATAAAGAAATCATGACACAAAATATTGCAATTTTTTCTGTTCTAATCTGTTGAATTAAAAAAAATACAAACAGGTAAAAAATAATTCTGGGGCCCTTTATGAGTAAAAACGAGGAAAACGAAGATGCGAGGATTTTAAAAATCCGAGGATTGAGGATTTAACAAAATTCGAGGATCGAGGTTCATAGAACTAATAATCGAGGATTTGAGCCTAAAAGCGAAGATCAAGCTGCAAAAAAGAGGAATCTGGGAAATAAAATGTTCATGTTTTTATGGCCTCGTAAAAAGCCAAAAATCTGGCAATCTTATGTCACATGTGTCAACTTTTGTGCGGATGAAAAGTGAGGATTCTGAAAAGTGAGGATTAAAAATGTGAGGAAAGTGAGGATTTCGAAAATGCGAGGAAGGTGAGGATTTTGAAAATGTGAGGAAAGTGAGGATTTTAAAAATGCGAGGGAAGTGAGGATTTTGAAACTGTGAGGAAAGTGAGGATTTGCCTCTAATACGTGAGGAAACTGAGGATCTGACCCGCCCATAAAGGGCGCCAATTGTGTGAATATTTAATTTATAAGCACATGTTGTGTCCGTCATGCAGGATATCAGATATAACTGTTTCTTGATAATCTCGCATGGGGTACAGAGGGTTAAAAAGATGTGTGTCTTGTCTGTAACAGAGGGTAAGAATTAGAGCAAATTTTGAGCTGTTCTGACTTCTGACGTCTATCAACTGCATGGACTGTAGCTGAAAATCTGTCTGGCTACCAAACATATGTTTTTGAAAAAAGACAGATCAGGTTTTGTCATGAAATGTGACACTAGATGTGGATATTGTCGAAAAGAAGTGAAATCGGCCCATGGAATGGAGGCAGTTTACATGTATTTCAATAGGAGCGGCATTTGGGGTGGTGACACCTTGAGGTCTCACCACACGAATACCGGTGATCTCGGCCTTCAACGATCTCGGCCCGGGTGATCTCGGATGGCCTTTGGTGATTTCGCCCGGTGATCTCGCCCGGTGTTCGGTGATCTCACCCGGTGACCTCGCCCGGTGATCCCGGTCAGTCGGCCCCCAACTGGCCTGACCACCTTACCCCTCTATCAGAACACATTGACGGCAGGCTGCCGGGAGATCTCGCCCGGTGATCTCGCCCGGTGATCTCGGACGCTTACAGACGTTATTACCGCGGGGATATTAGCATATGTAGGGCCTATTAAAAAAATACTTAGATGCTAAGACACAGATGAATATAATATAATGGAACTATGTGGGCCTACATTTTCAATGACATTGCTCCAATCTGCTCCCCATATCTGTGAACCGTACAGTAGTAATAGGCATTACAATTTTATTAAAGGCAGGCCTATGTAGATCTATAATTATTAGGCCTATAAAAGTATTTATTTAAATAGGCTAGATAATCTAATATCACGACCCCGGGATCACGACATGGCTGATTTATATAGGCTTGTCTAAAACCCCAAATGTATGTAGGCCTATATCTCACAGTTGTTTTATCTATGATATAAAGAAGCAAATTCAATAGTCGATTGATCGTGAAATTGTAGGCCTACACTATTTTCACACGATTTGTATAATTAATCGTGTTATAAAGAAGTAAATTCACCAGTTCATGGAATATTTGTTCTTGTATATTTAGCGCAAAATACGCTGAAAATTATTTCCAGAAAATAAATTAGTTATCTGTATTGTTATTGTATTACCTGTTTTACGATGAATTGGCTACTTAATAGTGAATGAGGATTATCTTGTACATTATAGGTAGGCTCATACGTTTAGAAGATTTTGGGATGTAAAGGTTAATAGCCTCATGGGCCATGCGGAAGCATGTTGTAGCGGCGGTGGTTATTTTTAAGCCCGGAATATATTATGCATATTATAGTTACTGCTGGTCAGGCACAGGTCACTGTCACAGGTTGATTGACAGCAGTTGTCATACACTGATTGGTCAACTGTAATAGGCCTACTGATGATTACAGCTCACGCCCACTCTCGCCCCAGAAATGTTATTTCGCGAGAGGTGGCATCCCGTTTACTAATCGCTATGACGTAACGCCTCAAGTGAAAGTAGGGGAGAACACCCTTAAGCGCACCCCCTAACTAAAGAGGGAGACATATTTTTATAACATGATTGAAACAACATGACCACATCGGCAGGTGGTCCGAGCCCGTCAGGATTCTGACGAAATATAATTAATATTTTTTTTCTTGTGATAAAGTCCTTTTTACTAATTTCATTTGGAAAAAAAAACTTTTTAGCAAAGGGGGCGCTTTGGGTGCACTGTGCACAGTGGCGGATCCAGAATGTGCAGGAGGAGGGGGCGTAAGCCACATTATGGCTGAGAAAAGGGGTGTTAGCTTCACTTTATTAAAAAAAAAAATTTCACAAAAATGGGGGGGGGGCGTACGTCGGGTACGCCCTATGCTGGATCCGCCACTGCTGTGCACAAAGCGCACCCCCAGTGTTCTTAAAGGGCACCCCCTAATGTTCAGTGGTTGTTATACGATACATGTATAGGGACAAGATTAAATTATATTTTAGTTAGATTATGAATAACCATAACCAGAATAATATTTTTGTTAACTTTTCACCCAAAATTTACATGAAATATAATATAGTCTATATAGGCCCAGTTTATTCATTTTGACGGAAAGTAGCCAGACACAACTGGCTGGCTGTGACTAATCATTGACATGGACAGGGCGGTGCGCTTTAGGACAAGTTGATATCCCAAAGGAGACATATGCTCCCAAAGCGCACCAGAGAGGTGCGCGTTGGCAGCAAGACATATATAAATACGGTATTGTTATTTGCAAAATGGAGAAAATATTTTAAATCATATAATAAAGTATTGAATCCCTGATATTATATTATTCATAAGATAACTATACAAAGCCTGTAGGCCTGTAAAGGTTTAAAACGCTCCAATAATCCATCCCGACCTTCATCCATGGCTAGATGTTTACTAGCAACGGCCCGGAGTGTGATGGGTGTAAAAAGGTTTACGTGGCCAAGCGAACGGACAATATTGTCACAATGACAATGTATTTTGCATTAAGGTCTCACCACACAAATTCATTCGCGCATATCATTAAAAAGTTTATTAGTGAGAGAGTTACGATCTTTTTTAAAAATGTTGCGATTTACAGCAGGCTTGGGTTCAAATATCAAATTGATATCATTTTGTTACCAATTCATTTAGATTGGGTGACTATTTCTTGCTTCAAAAGCATCGAAATCGGGAAAGATTGATATAAAATGTAGTCCCTACGCTGGTAGTAACAAGGCATATGCTGCACTCGATAGTTCCCGTGTATTTGCAACTCCCAGAGAATAAATGAGGACGTAACATTTCCATGCAAAAATAGAAAAAAAGCCAGACATTTAAGCACCCCTTTTTATTTTTTATAATGATGGAGAATGTCATGAGGATTAAAAAAATATATAGGTTTGTATAGATATTTTCATTAAAAAATGCTGGGAGGCCCAAGCGTATGGGCCATAATACATGTAAGTCTATTGGAGCGGTATTATGTGTGGTGAGACGTTATTTAAAGTGCCCGTCTCTGGAAACAATTTTTCAAGCCCACAGTGAGTTTTTTGCCCCTAGATAATTTTCTTTGCTATTTTTTTGTTAATAGTAAGCCCATTTAGCAATAAAAATCATCTTAGCAGTTTTTGTTACAAAATTGACGAAACTGACATGATGAATATTCAATTATGGCCTGTACACCCAGAAATCGCCCATATAGCGCCATTATAGTTATAAGTTCAAATGACTACAATCATTTTTCTGGCATGACTTATCTCCCTTTATTATCTATACCTTTCATTTTCGTGTGCATAATGAAGGGACAACACAATTCTATGAAAATACCATCGTTTATTGCATGAGATAAAGTTGATTCTCTGAAAAAATAGACAACTGGTAGACATGCCTCCAAGAAAGAGAAAACTATATTACCATAGAAAACAAGGTCATTTCTCGACATCTAATAGAAAACAGGGAAACTTCAATTTGTGTTTGTGAGTTTGCTAATTATCAGAATTGAACAAGGTTTTCTCCTTTCAATACAGAATTGAATGTATTTTTCAGATCACACGAAAAAAATACATATAAAATGTATTTTGCATTAGGGTCTCACCACACAAATTTATTCGCGCATATCATTAAAAAGTTTAATAGTGAGAGAGTTACGATCTTTTTTAAAAATGTTGCGATTAACAGCAGGCTTGGGTTCAAATATTAAATTAATATCATTTTGTTACCAATTCATTTAGATTGGGTGACTATTTCTTGCTTCAAAAACATCGGAATCGGGAAAGATTGATATAAAATGTAGTACCTACGCTGGTAGTAACAAGGCATAAGCTGCATTCGATAGTTCCCATGTATTTGCAACTCCCCAATGATTAAATAAGGACCTAAAATTTCCATGTGAAAATAGAAAAAAAGCCAGACGTTTAAGCACCCTTTTTTATTTTTTATATTCATAGAGTATGTCATGATGATTAAAAAATATATAGGTTTGTATAGATATTTTCATTTGAAGAATGCTGGGAGGCCCAAGCGTATGGGCCATAATACATGTAAGTCTACGGGAGCGGTATTAATGTGTGGTGAGACGTTGAAGTGCCCGTCTCTCGTAACAATTTTTCAAGCCCACAGCGAGTTTTTTGCCCCTAGATAATTTCCTTTGCTATTTTTTTGTTAATAGTAAGCCCATTTAGCAACGAGAACCCTGCGGTTCTGTGCTTTACATAACTGGTTTTGTGATTTTGTGTATAAACAGTATGTGGAGATAATGGCATGAAGATCTCATGTTAGTGAGTCCTTTTTAGCCTACCATTTACATTCTGTGGTAAAAATGTCTGGATGAAAAGGAGGACTGGAACCTGGAAAGTGTTAAGTGAATCAATTTGGCCTTGGAATTCTAAGGGTGGCCTTAAGAAAGAGTTGTTGAAACAAACCATAGCTATCCTCGTATAGCTCTGATCTGGTTTGCACCCTGGTGTTGAATCACTTACCAATCCGCTGCCAGCCACACACACCTGCACAGATGCATACAGGTTTGTGGGGAAGAGGGGGAAGTCCCCCCCCCCCTTCAGTGGTGAAATAGGGGGGGATGGCAGTGGGAAAGTCGGGGTCTCCCCCCCCCCCCCCCGCACTGACAAATTAGGAGGCCTTAATAGCAAACACTCAAGATCATGATGATAGCTCGTAAGTGAAAGAGTAAAAGTAAACACTTTTATGTAACAAACATGTAGGCATACAATACAATTTAATGTACCATACTAACAAATTCCTTTGAACATATATATTACATGACATCACTGACATTTACTTAAGCAAGCTTATCATCTTATGTGTTAAATTTGAAAGTGAATACATTTGAAAGTGCTGCTGTTACTTGTAGGCCTATCCCAGCAGACAAGACGTTGAATCAATGTAGGTTTAACGTTGGTGCAGCGTCGTAGACGGTGGACCAACGTTGAAGTGTGTCAGTAGGCCTACAACTCATTGTACCCTATACAATCAAGGCAAGTGCCTCAGAGGTGCAACACGTGGGGGATAAGCTTCATTGGCTAAGCAGAGGCCAATAGCTAGGCAGATTGCCAATTATATCATTCCCCCTCTGGTTAATATTGACCTCAGCCGTTACGCTGATTGGTGGAGTACAAGCAACGTCATCAGCTTCCTGGAAATTGTAAACAAACTCTCATGTGCCCGAACTGGCTGCCGTGATAACAAACTCGTGCCCTGGGTCTGTATGCATCTCTGCACCTGCCTGCCAAGAAGAAGCCGAGAGAGTCATGAAATGATTTGAATAGATTGCCAAAGTTCCGAAAACTGTATGTCTTAATTTGGAATAATAAAGGTTCATGATAGTTGCGAGTGAATTGATTGTGGAATCAAGTCACTTGCATTGATTAGAATTCTTTTCAAAGCCACCAGAGTATAAAGATACCCTAACCTGCGCTCTGACAACCAGAGGGTTATCATAACTGGCATTCTGTACGTTACCCCACAGACCTCTAGGGTTTGAATTTCGAATCCTGTGTCTGGAGGGCAGTGTAGTCTCACTCATCTCACCATCCTCCGGAGGTTCTCCTGGCCCAGTTTAGCCTGTCTGTGCACAAAAGTGGCCTAAAGCCCGATTCATTTCATTTTTTACCCCACAGATATTGGCGTGTATTGTATAGACCTACATGTGCGTCCCAGAAAACACGATACACTGACCCAATGTTGGTTGCATACTGGGCCAGCAACGCAGACGGTGCGCCAGCATAAAGCTAACATGTTGCCGGTGTATTGTGCTGACTGGGGTGGTGGGAGTGTTCCTGTGTTGTGGCGACCAATTAAGGTTTGAGTGTTGCCACTGAACAGCCTAATGATGCCGGTCCAATGCTTATAGCATTGGACCAGCATTGGCCCGCTACCGGTCTGGTGTATTGTATACCTTGCTCTGCTTAGACCTACCAGCTGTGTGTACATGTATACGCCCTGCCTATGCCAGCGTAATGGTATCAATCCAATGCCCGCTCAACGCTTAAAGCGTTGTGCAGGCATTGGCCCGTCACCTTGACACATATACAGCCAAACACCTTTTTTGTCTAGACAATGCGGCTAGCATACCGTATCTGTTTACTCTACAAGTAAGCAGATACTATCCTTTGAAACAGCCATTGTGCATTGTGTACGTTCTATACAGACAGCCACATGTATAGTACTGTACTCACCACTGCGAGAACATTTAGCTGTTTTAAAGTCATTTTTCATTCAAACTATGGCAGTCTCGCAATTCTCATGAACAATTAATGTTCAGACCAGGTAGGCGGTCATTAATCACTTAATGTAGAGTGCCCGAGCTCACTGGTTTTAGACAAGAAGATGAAGATGTCGAAATCACAGCGACCACAGACCAGACCGATAACAAACGCTTTACTGTGTAAAGCGAATAAAAATCATCTTAGCAGTTTTTGTTACAAAATTGACGAAACTGACATGATGAATGTGCAATGGGCCTGCACACCCGGAAATCGCCCATATAGCACCATTATAGTTTAAGTTATAAGTTCAAATGACTACAATCACTTTCCTGGCATGATTTATCTCCCTTTATTATCTATACCTTTCATTTTCCTGTGCATTCAGAAGGGACAACACAATTCTATAAAAATACCATCGTTTATTGCATGAGATCAAGTTGATTATCTAAAAAAATAGACAACTGGTAAGTTTTAAAATGTCTCTGACACTGCACGCTTAGATATCTGATGAAAGTGTATCAATTCATAGTATTGTTCAAAAATATAGATTTAGGTTTCTATGCCTTTACACAGTACCTGTCCTGTACTTACTCCAATAATATATAATGAAATCAATTTTGTGTACATACATCATATCTCAGGTTTGTGGACGGAAAAGGTGCCATAGTCGTTAACGTATTCACTGTCTGTTCCTATTCGATACAGCGAGGGATGACCCTGCAAACACGAGACGTTCGCCCAAGTAATTATCACCGGGTACAATCATTTCTATACATTTGTTATTTGCTAAAAACCATTCTTTTCAACACCAGCCTGGAGAGCCGAAGGTGTGAAGTTGTGCTCAGGGTAAACTGCTCCATACGTGAGGTGTTTGTGGTGACCAGCAGCTTAAACAAACTAGGTGTGAGGTTGTCATTCCCAGAAATAGTTAGAAGTGACAGATACGTGTTATCACATGTGATTTTTTTATTCATGCTGGAAACATTAAGTATTGTGCAGATAATTAAAGTTCATAAACAGTCTAATTACGATGTATGTAAAACCTCACAACGAACAATTATATTATTCAAGTCGTACTCGTATATTTATTTTAAGATCAATATCACAGTCAGTATAAAAAAGCTGCAAGCATAATGAAGTACATCTATATATTTGAAATAATTAATTATTTCGCCGTCAATAAATATCCATCCATCATTGAAATAGGTTACTTATTGACCTAGATCCGGGAAACTAGAAGATGTGACGCTGTGCTCCCTAGTAAAAATCCTTAGTAAAAATGACAATTGATTATTTTTCTTGCACAATCTGCCCGTCATTTCAGCGGCAATGACCATTGGTAAATATATATTACATTATTATATAAGCACACTTCGTATCTTTACTAACTTTTATCTAATAGCAGTTTGTTGTCGATGTATTGAATAATTACCAGTAAAATATAAATCGTTTCTAGTGAGCCTCCAGCCTGGAGATCAGAAGGTGTGACGCGTAGCGTAAACTGCTCCGCGCGTGAGGCGTTTGTGTTGACTAACAGCTGAAGCATATACATGTAGTGTGGGTGATAATATAATTCACATTAACAGATCTAAAATAACATAGGGCCTACATAAAATAACAAATATATAACAAGTTGATAGCAAGGTTACGGTGCATTAACCCTCGCTCTGGTATGAGATATTCCAATATACATTGTGTCACTGGCAAGGGATTTTGTTTAAAAAAAGCAAAAAAACATATTTTGGAACAATGGCCAGCACTTCTATTACAGCTGATGAAGCCCAACCCCAGTACACATAGTGACATGGTCTGGGGTCGGGCTTCACATGAGTGCTACCCCAAGGTCATGACAAGGTCATCTCAAGGTCACAGCAAGGTCAAATCAGCTGAAAATGGATGAAAATAACATATTTTTGTTCCTTTTCCTCCAATTATGTCCACTGAAGATGTCTATGGTGGTACAAACCTACCTAGAACTTGACACAGAGTTACACCAAACACATTTCCAGATATTACAGGGGTTTTTCAGGGGTTTTTCAGGGTACTAACCCAATCAAATCACCCTTATGTCAGCCCTGTCTGATGTGATAGAAATTGACAAAATATTAGGCAGATTGTCATTTTTCTACCAATCTCTAAATATAGACCTACCATTAGAGTTGATGGAGCCCAACCCAAGCAGATCGACACATGACGACATGCTTTGGGATTGGGTTTCATAGGGGTGTTCGTAAGGTCATGACCAGGTTATCTAGAGGTCACAGCAAGGTCAAACCAGCTCAAAGTGGTTAAGAATAGGATTTTTGTTGTTGTTCACCCAATTATATGTACTTGGGATGTCTACGATGGTTGAAAACCTCTTATGCCTACAGACCCCAGCACAGAGGTACATCAAACACATCCCAGAAGACTACATGGGTTGAAGGGCTAATAACCCCATCAGACAACCCATATATGGTACCCTGTCTACTCATAGCAGAAATAAAGCAGACTATCAAATTTTGATCAATCATCAGCATTTCCATTACCCCTATTGAATCCCAACCCAAGTCCACAAAGTTATGGTGATATGATAGGCCTTCAGAGCGATTAGCCCAACCCAAGTACACATGGTGACATTACTTGGGGGTTGGGCTTCATACATGTCCTACCCCAAGGTCATGAAAAGGTCATCTCAAGGTCACAACAAGGTCAAATTAGATCGAAATCTAATATAAATAAATAATAATCTAATATTGAGATCATACCCAACACAGATTACAGGGGTTTTATAGGGGTTGGAGGGGTATCACCTCTCTCAAATCACCCTTATGCTAGCCCTGTATGATATGGTACAAATCTACAAAATAACAGGCAGATTGTTGTGCTTCGACTTTTCGCTAGATATTCCATGGAGATTATGAAGCACAACCCAAGCAGGTCCACATATGGCGACATTCTTTGCGGTTGGGCTTCATATGGGTTTTATTCCGACGTCATGACAAGGTCATCTGAAGGTAACATCGAGGTCAAAACAGCTCCAAATGGTTGAAATATCTTTCTTCTTTCAATTACATTCACTTGGGATTATCTAAGATGGTTGAAAACCACATAGATCTCAACACAGATACACAACACAGGGGTGTAGAGATGGGGGGCGCAAATTTTTGCTGTACCTGTCCAGCCTCGAATAGGCCGACCGGCCCGAGGGGGCGGCCATTTACGGGGAAATTTTGAAATATTATTTGTTTAATTGTGCATTCTGGGGTCATCTGGAGCTCAATTCATTGGTTAACTATGCCTACCACCGAAAAATGACATTTTTATAATTGTCCTTTTATTAATGTTGAAATATCGTGAGCCCACAGTCAAGTTGCACGTGACAACGTTGGGGGTGGGAGATGTATGAGTTTAATCACACACCCAATTTAATAACCATATCCAGACGTACATCTTGGGTGAGAGGCAAATGCAAAGCGCATGTCAAAGAGATTGGCCTGTTGTTAGCAGCAGTATACGCCGATCTCCCTTTTTGAAAACAGGGGCTATATTAGCCTCGACCCATATAGGGGCCTACCATGAACAAAAAAAATTGATGTAAATAAACTAATATTTAACAAAACACATTAATGTACGTTCATCTTAATACATGTTAGTCAGTCATGGGACATAAACAAATAACCAGGAAACCAATATAGAGCTATATAGACTGAGGCTAGGTAGGTTTACTGCTAGGCCTAGGCCTACATATCTAGGCTAGATGCTGTTACTAGGCCCTACAGATTTAGTACCAAAACTTGGGTTCTGGCTCACACTCACTAGCTATAAATAACAAAACATGAGAAGAAACATCTCAAAGTGTGTTTCAAAAAGAAATATCGATAGAATAACGTCACATTATATTGTGAAAATGTAATTGCAAATGATAGGACTTCAAGATTGACCAGGTTTCATGACTGCCGTAATGGACGATAATACAAGTAAATCTGATTAAACTACTATTCTTATAAACAATATCGCAAATATGGAATATTTAAATATAATTTTAATTATAATATTTTACTTTAACTATTCACAAACTTTGGGTATTATTTTAGTGTAGATCTTCATAATATTAGGAAATTACTTGAGCATTTCAAGGCCAGCTGAAAAATTTTGACTTAGAATCTGGCATGGCCACGTTTTGTTTCGAATTACTTGAAAATTCCTAATTTTGGGGTGAATAAAATCAAAATTCAGGTCAGATGCCTTTTATTATGCATTTTATTATTGTAACAATGTATTTGAACCCTAGACTTTTAAAATACTAGAACTTAAAAGGGGTCATAACATGGTATGTTTGGCCATCCGAAATATCGGATTTAGCCAAGAATCAGCCCATCCGAAATATCAGATTTAACCAGAGCGAGGGTTAAACAAGTAACAATACATGTATTAAATAAATTGTTTCCATACATATATCCATATAGGGCCTATATCTATAAGCATATTTCTCCCGTCTTTTCGGGCCTACTGATAATACATTGAAATGTAGAGCGTTAATTGACGCTACTTACTTGCAATAAGCTATATATATTTTTTTATTTCACATTTATTCTCTTTGTGGTGTATCAAATAAGTAACAATAGTAAATAACTAGTTTCCGTATAATCCTGACGTCTTTTCGTTTCTTTTCGGTGAAGCTGAACTTGTATTGATAATACATTACAATCTATAGAGCTCATTGAGGCACTTTAAAGTGCCGAATTCGGCTACTTAACTTTAATATTTTTATTTTATATTTCGTACATAGTCTGATGATCACGTATTAAACACGCTATAATAAGAAATAATGTGATATCGTATAATCCTGCTGTCTTTAGGTGTCTTTTCGGAAACGCGGGCCTGCACTTTGATAATACATTGCAATGTATAGCGCTCATTGACGGACTCTTAAGTAAGTACTTATCTTTAATATTTTTATTTTATATTTCCTATATATATTGTGATGATCATGCATTAAATACCGCACATCAAGCAATGAGGCGATCACATACAATCCTGCCGTCTTCAGGTGTCTTTTTGGTGAGGCTGAACTTGTATTGATGATAATACATTACAATGTATAGAGCTCATTGATGTACTTTAAAGTGACGAATTCGGCTACTTATCTTTAATATTTTAATTTTATTTTTCGCATATAGACTAGTCTGATGATTACATAATAAACATGCTATAGTAGGAATATTGCGATCTCGTATAATCCTGCCGTCTTTAGGTGTCTTTTTCAGTGACGCGGGACTGCCCATTGATAATACATTGCAATGTATAGCCCTCATTGACAGACTTTAAAATGCCGAATTAGGCAAGATATAATTAACATTTTTTTATAAAATTTGGTATATACACTGTGTGGGGCGTACTAAACACGATACAATATGAAATATTAAGTTTCATTATCGTCCACCCCGTCTTTTTGTGTCTTTTCAGTATAATGTCTGACCGGTCAAATTGGCCTGGGTGGGTTGAATATGACGTAACAACAGTTCAAAGAGGAATTTCACTGTCTGATTATCAGAGGGGCAGCATGGCACACATGAACTGATGAAGGGCAACATGACACCCAAGTCAAGAAGGGCAACATCCTGAACATGGCGCTCATGAAGGGCAACATGGAGCGCACAAAAGGCAGCATGGCGCTGCGCCATGTTAGAAAGAGCTAGACGAAACACTGCGTACGGGCCATAATACATGTAAGTCTAAGGGGGTGGTATTATGTGTGGTGAGACGTTGAGACTCTAATCTAATTTTGCTGATTAATGATATTATCGCTCAGAGTAACAATGCAGACGACACAATCGAGATGAGCATGTGTTTTCCTTGGTAATATCAATGGTTTTAAAATATATATTGATTTCGCTTTAAATGTTAGAAACACTTGCAATGTTTACCTCCCATGTTTAGAACAATTTGTGCATTAAAACTACAAACAAATAATCATTTTGTGTATCAAGTCAAGATGTCCACCTGTTTGTTTGTTTGTTTGTTTGTTTGTTTGGGATAGCTAGCCCTCAAGTGGGGCTGCCCGGGCCTTTCGACTTTGTCGTTCGCTCTCTAACTCCCGGCAAGGATCAATGTATCTCTTAGAACCCATGAGTGCCGAGCCGATTGCCTCACTTTACGAATCTGCCGACCAGCCACTCCCCTTATCTTCTGCTTCTTATCAGGGCACCTCCAGTCTCAACTTCGAAGAGTCTCAGATCGGTGTGGTGATGCTGATGATGCCGGGAAGCAGTGGTCTAACCAAGACGAGTGACCGCGTCTTCTCGCACTCAACAAGCCCGCATTGATCCGCTGCCAAGCGGAGAAGCCCAATTAAATCATATCGGCGACGGACTGTCTGTCTGTTTCCAGAACCCTCGAGTCTGTTGCCAGACTCGGCGACAGCGGAACCGACTTTTGTTGATTTGTCATCACATCACTGATTGCGACAAAGGAGGTGAGTATCTGCGTCCATGGTTTGCGACTGCCTCAGACTTGCCATGGTGTGCTGCATGTTATGAACACCCATACTCATCGCCCTATCCACAGTGTGACAGTGGTTTTGTCTGTTGCCAGACTGTCTGTTTGACTGTTGCCTGAAACTGAGTCGTAGAGTCTGCTGTGAGAAAAAGGCCGATGACAGAGCCACCCTTTATTTGTCTGTTTCCAGACCGACTGCTTGTCTGTTGCCAGACGCTTAGTGTCTGTTGCCAGACTCGGCGATGGAGGAGCCAACCATTTGTTTGTCTGTTGCTACTTGTCAAACTGATCACGAAAAGGGAGGTGAATATCAGTGCCCAAATGAATGCGTCTGGTTGCTTGCTAGATTATCAGGATCGTTCTGTGGGAAACCCACGTGCCGAAATTTCCACAATATTAACAAAATACAAAACTATAATTTGCAGCAAGATAAGTCTATTATGACTATTCACACTACACAAGCGTTTCGTTCTTACAAAAAAAACAGCTAAATTAGCCTCCTCTTTCGGTTCGTCATCTACAAAGAAGTACTTTTCTACAAAATTTGCCATCGAAAATTGCCATCCCTATCCCACCCTATTTACAAATACCCCTCATAACTACACGCCACGCCTCAAACATAAGCGAAAACAGCTAGGCCTACATATAGGCCTACAGGCAACTCAGCACATCAACAGACACATACAAATACAGCTACTTCCCTCAAACAATCAGAGACTGTAATTTAATGCCACCTGGCTAGTCTGTGTGCGACTCCAACGGTGCAGGCATTCAAGGAAGGCCTAACCCGCCATCGCCTCCTCAGCCTGTAATTCACATGCAAACCCCACTGATATAACCACTCACTGATGCACTCTCTATCCACTGTAAATACATTTCTGTACTGCACTGCAAATGTCAGTTCTTTTTTCACGGGACCATTTTTCATAATGCCATTAATGCATTAGGCGCTGATCGAAACAAAATCATAAAGTCATGTTGCAAATATTGCAAACGTTGCAAATACAAATATTAGACTGGGACCAAAATTTCAAAAAAGGCTTAAAAAACATTTTAGGGGGGACGGAATGTTAGGGGTTGTCATCCGGTTAAGACAATAAATATAGGTATTCCTGAACACGTTTTTGGTGGAAGGCATTAAATGTGACCAGGTTATCTACATAACCACTGCATTATGAAGTAGAAATATGCCACTTGGCTTGAACGATAATCGGACCAACTGCAATATTTTAATCAGCAGACGTTTTCATTTGTGCTGCTATTTTGCCATAGTTCAAGGTCAAAAGGTCTATTTCAAGGTCAAAAATGATTTTTCAGCAAATAAAGCAAGGAACAAGTGTGATACCTCCTTTCAATGTGATTTTCAATGAAACATCAATTTACGGGATTATTTTGAGAATTGGATGTCATCTTTAAGGTCAAAAGGTCAACCTAAAGGTTAACCTTCAGGTTAAAAGTACGATTACGAAATAGAACTATTTTTATTATTGCGTTTTTGACTGGATAATTAATTCATGGTATCGTTTTGGTAATAGCTACATGTATACATTAAAGAGGACTTCGAATAACTGAAAAGAGGTATTACACTTGCTCCAATTTTTTTCTTGTTCTTGCTTCATTTGTTGAAAAATCAATTTTGATCTTTGCCCTCTTTTATCTTGAATTGTGGTAAAACAAAAGGAAAGATCTATTGAAAACGTTCGCTGTTTAAACTATTCCACTTGGTCTAAGTGTATCATTCCAGCCAGTACTTTGAAATGAAATGAAGTAGTGGCTTTTTCGTGTGATTTTGACTTAATAATCCATTTCTATAAGGCTACTATTTTGATGATTAAAGACCATCTTCAAGGGCAAAAGGTCAAATTCAAGGGCAATATAAGGGAAATATAATTTTAACAAATAAAGCTAGGAAAGTGTGTTATGACACTTTTTCGTGGGATTTTGACAGAAAAATCCATTTCTCCTAATATTTGGGTAATTTGAGTTCCTCCCGAAGGGCAAAAGGTTAATTTCAATGTCAAATAAAACAAGGGAAAATCTTTAACGGTCGATGTGGAGGTGGTAAAGGACAATGAGAAGGCGCTAAAGAACAATGAGGATGCATTAAAAGGCAATGATGAGAAAATTAAGGGCAATGAGGAGGTATGTTGAGAGGCATCCAAATATTTAGCTGATGTTATTTCAGACAATTTGGACAATCCCCGTCGCCTATTGAAATCTATAAATAACATTCTGCATAGAATTCCAACAACTACTCTACCAGAATTCACAGTAGTAAAATCACTTTCTGACCATTTTTCGAAATCTTTTACAGATAAAAATGAAACTATTTGTTCCAAATGTGCAGATAAAGTGCAAAATAATCCATCAGTGCAAAAATCTCATGGCAAATCCAAAATGAAAGTTTTTGAATGTGCGACAGAATATGCAATTAAAAAGTTTATTTTGGGTTCATTATAAAATTGTGTGATCTGAACCCCATTCTTACAAGCGTGCTGAAAAATTGTTTGACATACACGTAGGCCATAAAAACTCCTATCACTCATAAAATCAACATTTCAATTGAAACTAGTAGGCCTATATTTCCTCAAAATTTCACAGATGCGCATGTAAGACCATCGGTTAAAAACATCTCTTCCTAAAACAAACTGAAAAATTACAGTCATGTATCCAACTTGAGTTTCACTTCCAATATCTTACAAAATGTACAATGTAGTGGCTAATCGTCTGCAACCTCATACACCATACCTCATACACCACTTAAAGGGACTGGTCCAGGCTGAAATCATCAAAAAATTCAATTATTTTGTTCCCCTTAAAACTAAGACTGGGTTAAGAGCTCTGTCCAAAGTTTAACGCCTCTTCATATATATATGAATATCTCCCTGACTTAATTGTTTGGCCAGAATGCCCCAATTATCTACACTCCACAAATTCAATTATTTTGTTCCCCTTAAAACTAAGACTGGGTTAAGAGCTCTGTCCAAAGTTTAACGCCTCTTCATTGCAATTAAAGGCCTTCCCGTCACTCTTTAACTCATCTTCTTTGCAACAAACGCCTTTCCATTGCCATTTAGTGCCTCCCCGTCACCCTCTAACACCTCTCCATCGATCTTTGACATCTCTCCATTGCCATTCAACGCCTATGTGGCACCTTTTACCAGCTCACAATGCCCTTCAATGCTTTTGCGTCGACCTTTATCATTTCTTCTTCACCTTTTACCGCCTTCTCGTCACTCTTCTCGCCTCACCTCCGTCATTTAACGCCCATGTGTAGCCCTTAGTGACTTCTCCTAGCCCTTAAAATGCCTACCCATCACCATTTTATACTCGGCATCGTTTTAACAGTTTACCATCATCATTTAACGCTTCCACGAGACCCTTCAATACCTCCTCATCACCCCTTTACCGCTTTGCCATTGCCATTTAACGGCTCCCTATCATTCTCTGATGTCTCTCCGTCGCCATTTAATGCTTCTCCGTAGCTCTTACACTCTTTGACCTTTAACGCCTTCTTCTCACCCATAAACGCCTAAGCATAACCCTTAACGCTGCCCCTTCATCCGTTACATACACACATTGTTATTTAGCTATTTTTCGTTGCCCTCTAACGCTACTCCATAGCACTTTAATTCCTCCCCACCACCTCTTAACGCATCCGGTCATGCTTTAACGTCTCTTTATCGCCCCTTAGGGACTGCACGTTGCCCTTTAACGTGTCATCATTGCCTTTAACACTTCTTCATTGACCTTTAACGCCTCGTCGTTGCCATTGAACCCCTTTCAGACGCCCTTTAGCTCCTCTGGTTCGCCATTTAGCGCTTTTTCCCGTAACGCCTCCCCATTGTTTTTTAATGCCTCTTGTCGCATTTTAATGCTTCTCCATAGAACTGTAACGCTTTTCCATCACCTGATCATTTCACTTTGAGTCTCTTTAATCAATGACCTTGACCTTGCCTACCCATCACCATTCAGCTACTCCCTATCACTCTTTAACGCTTTTCCATCGTCATTTACCGGTTCATCACCACCATTTAATGCCTCCTTGTCGCCCTTTACCGCCTTGCCATCGCCATTTAACGCCTCCCCATCACCCTTTAACGCTCTCCCATCCCCATTTAACGCATCTGCAGCGTTTTTAACGCCTCTCCATTACTCTTTAATGCATCTCCATCGACCTTTAACACATTTTCTTCGCCCTTTAACACCTTCCCATCACCCTCTGACGTATCTCTGTCGCCATTTAGTGCTTCTCTGTAGCTAAATAGTGACACTATCTGGCCTTTAGCGCCTTCTCCTCACCCATAAATGCCTACGCATCACCCATTAGTGCCTCCCCATCACCCGTTAACATACTTCCATTGTTATTTAACGCTTACTCATTGCCCTCTAGCGCTGTTTAATAGTCTTTTAATGCCTCCCCGCCACCTTTTAATGCATCTGATCGCAGTTTAACGTTTCTTCTACGCCCCATAGCGCCTATACATGCTGCCCCATAACATACCCTCATTTTCCGTAAGCACCTCGTCATTATCCTTCAAGGCCTCAGCAGGGCTGGCCAATTGTCAATATGTCGCGCATCAGAGCGACAGACAAGGTCAAAATGCACCAAAGGGTTATATTGCGTGAAAAGAAATGACACCAGAAATCGCCCACATAAATTTAGGCAGGCTTCATAATACAATTTAACTGCTACTAATTTAATTTCTTAAAAATTATATTTTTTAAACTTTGACATTGAAATTGACCTTTGACTTGGATGATGACCTTGTGACCTTGACGATGGCCTTGAATTATCAAAGTAATAACAACATTAATTTTCCAGTTCAATGTAGACGGAAAAGAGGTATTGCACTTGTTCCTAGCTTGACTTGTTGAAAAAAAAATCATATTTGACCTTGAAATTGACCTTTTTATCTTGAATTATTGAAAAATAAAAGCAGGAATCGAAAAAATCCAAGCCTAATATATTCCACTTGGTGGAAATATCATTCCTACCAAGTTGCACAATTCTACTAAAAAATGTGTTTAACTTGCCTATTATATAGAGTTTTTTCTATAAATAGCAACTTTGAAAAATGGCGGCCATTTTGTTTTTTTCGTGTTATTCTATGAAAAAAGGTTAAATTTAATGTCATCCACCAAAAAAGCATTCAGGAATAGACTACCCATAGCTAATGTTTAAAATGGATGACAGGCTTGACAGCCCCTAACATTCCGTCCCCCCTACTGATGAAAATCACAATTTTGGTCCCAGTCTATATCATAAATTTTGCTAATTTTGCAATTGTTGCAATAATTGGTTACTTCACACTACTACTAGAATATTACCTTCATATAATTTATTTTAGCCACCAAATTATCAAATCCGCTTTAATTCACTTTTGCTTCGGCTACAGGTGCCTTAATAAGCTAATAATATTATTATGGTTTATTTCAACGGTAATTACATTGAGTTCTTTGCCAACTTCCATGACTTCCGGAAGCTCTGCGCATCATGGCTTCATCATAGAACTAGAAGACATATCTGTCAAATGAGACACATTTTCTAATTTGTGTGTATTTCTGTGCATAATAACTACTGTTATTTGATATTTGAATTGCAATGCTACATATCGTTGTTGTTGTACACTAATTTCAGTCATGGCAGACGAAGAGAGCATAGGCGAATCTCGTGTTCTCAACCATGTCAACAAAACTGATGCTGATTCCGACAACAGGTCAAAAGAATCGGCAGCTGTCAAACATGTCAAACCGCCTTGTGCATGTCATTCATGCGATGACCCGGAAAATAAAGTTATACACATTTGTGATAAGTCATTGATTGCTGCTCCTTCAGATTGCAAAACAGAGGCATTTGAATCAAAACATTTGAATAATGTATTAAATAATGATGTTGAAATAATTTATGAAGAAACTGAAAGTAACTGTACCAGTAACACTGCAGTTATTAGTGAAGATGGGGATAAAGAACAACAGAGTATGAAATGTAATAAAATTCTTGATACTAGTCCTCCTAATGGTTTTGTAAAGCCTCTTGTTGAAGGCAATGGTTTGGTGAAGTTAGCAGAATGTCTTGCAGCAGTAGAAGGTAACAAAGTCACTGTTCCAGATGCTTTAATTAAATGTGAAGATGCAGACAGTAATAACTGTGATGGAGCATCAAATTTAACTACTGATTCTGAAGAATGTGCAACACCTTCAACTGAAAAAACACATGTTTCTGATTCAGAAAGTGCATGTGAGGAAGAAGGAGATTCATCTAGTGACACTGTGGCACCTTTATGTGATGCTCTTGCCAAAACAAGCATAGCAGAGGGAGATTGCAGTACTTCTACAGACACTGTATCAGACTTGCTAGATGTGGAACTGGGAATAAAATATATTGTATATTATTCAGAGAAGCAGATGCCGGATATCATGAGACTGATTACAAAAGACTTGTCTGAACCTTATTCTATATATACATACCGGTACTTCATTCACAATTGGCCGAAGCTCTGCTTTTTGGTAATAATCATTTAAAAGTATTAACACCCTCTTTTATACTTATTGTGCCATTTTTTAGCCCAGTCACTTATTTTGCCATTTTTTAGCCCACTCCACTTACTGTGCCATTTTTATCCCCCGCCCACGGAGTAGGGGCTGGGAATATTGTCATCACCATGGCTGCAGTGCTTATCATATGAAAAATCGAGGATCTCAGTTAATGGAGCTCCTGAACACAGCCAGGAGCTCGATAATCCAGATGGGGGTAAGGATAGAGCCCCCTGAAGATTTTTTTAATATGGTGGCTTCTGAAAGCATCTGAGATCAATTCTAGACAAATGTATGAGCTTTAAATGCCTGACTTTTTTGTTCATTTTACTAGAATTTTTCAATGAAAAGCCCCAACACCACCATTATTTTCTCACTGAATTTACATGACTAAAATAAATTATATTTTGCCACTGAAAAAACGAAAGCTGAACTCAAGAAAAACTTTAAATACCACACACTTTGTGGATTTTATGGCTTTTGAGATCTCCTGATATGAATTATCCCCTTTGTCTAGTGGATAACATTGAGTTATTTCTACCTCTGGAATAACTATACTGCAATAATTCAAGATAGATTTATTTGTAAAGTACAGAGTCCTCAAAAAAAAATTGGTGCCAAATTTATCAACAATGTTGAAAAGTGAACTGTCCTCAAAAACAATGCTAGACAGTAGGCCTAATTGCCAAATTTATCAACCGGTACTAGGCCTAATTAAGTGACTATCATCATCAAATCACAAAATTGTTGAGATTATCATTTTGTGGGGGAGGGGGTGGGGTATTTTTTAAATTATATATAAACTGTTTGGCAAAAACTAATCACTTCTTCAGCATACTCTGCTTTAGATTTAGCAGTGAAGCATAGGGCCTATAGATAATAGGCTAGGTCCCCTAGTCTATAGGCCTAGTTTACGCATATAAAGGACTATCAACTAATCATCCAGTGTCCATGCAGATATTGAATTCATGGGGGAGGGGGTTGGGTTTGTAAAATATAGAGTTGGTGTGGTCTTCTTGTATACATACCAGGCAGACAGTCTAAGGCGACTAAGCAGATTTTATAGGCTGGACCTAGGCTATATCCTAAATGCTTATATTATCACTCACCCAGAGTCAGAGGGTTTACTTCATATGCCCCTAAATGCGTCACTTTTGCAAGCGTGATATCTCGGCCGTATATCAACCAATCTTGCTGAAAATTTGTGACTTCATTGTACTAGTATGAGTTGCTAATTTATGAGCTAAATTTTAGGAAAGATCGAAGTAGAATTGAATGAGTAACGGCCCGATACAAATTGGCAAAATTAGCGCTAGTTGGGCTATTCTTAGTATCAAGGAGCGTGATATTCAGCGCACCTAATCTCAAAGGAATGGGCGCGACGGAGTGCGAGCCTGATAGCGCTCCTTATAATGACAAACACTGATGTCTGGCGATGCGGCATTGTGTCCGTGTTTCGTTTCTTGACGATATCTCAGAAACCGTTAGCCCGATTGCTTTCATATTGCATACAGACATTCCTTAGGAGATGTAGATGTGCCTTTTGGGGGTTATGACCTTTGACCTAATTCTTGAGCTGTGATTTTGAGGCGATTATTGACCTTAATTGATTGCGAATGATAAGTTCAGATTCCAGACGATATCTCACATTGCGATTGCTGGATTGCTTTCATACTGCACACACACATCCCTCAGGGGGTATAGATGTGCCTTTTGGGGGTTATGACCTTTGACCTAATTTTTGACCTTTGATTTTGAAGGATTATCGACTTTAATTGATTGTGAACGATATTAAAGTTCAGTTTCGGGACGATATCTCGCGAAGCGTTTTCTGGATTGTTTTCATATTGGATACACACATCCCTCAGGCGGTGTAATGTAGATGTGCTTTTTGGGGGTTGTTACCTTTGACTTAATTTTTTACCTTGAATTTTGAGGCCATTATTGACTTTAATTGATGGCGGATGATAAGTTCAGTTTCCAGACAATATCTCAGAAAACTTTTGCTGGATTGTTTTCATATTGCATGATACACACATCCCTCAGGGGTGTAGATGTGCTTTTTGAGGGTTGTGAACTTTGACCTAATTTTTTACCTTCAATTTCGAGGCCATTATTGATTTTAATTGATGGCAGACGATAAGTTAATTTCCCGGATGATAGCTCGGAAAGGGTTTGCTGGATTGTTTTTATATTTTGGGGACCTGCCCTTTTTCCATCCTGAATCCGCCCCTGCAAATAACACCTTTCAATTCAGAGGGGCAGATAAACTTTAGGCCTACATATATTTGAAGGGTTTTCATTGAGACAGGCCTCCATATTAAAGATTTGGGCATGTCAACTAGATGGCCACTTGTCTAGATTATCATTTTACACAGTTTGTCAAAGTGGAGCACAGTTGGAATAATTAAATTTTAACTTAATATTAACTTTCTGTGTTACCTAACATATATATTGAATGCCTTATATATGGTTTGTATTATTTTGTTATCCGAGTGAAACTACTGGTATGCTACTACAGCCTACTTGGCCAGGTTCCGAAATTAAAAGTGGTCCGGTGGCTAGAGGCCAAATATTTCGCCGAACCACTAGAACACTTGGTACATGTAGCAGTGGTCCAACAGGCTACTAAAATTTTTCAGACACTAAATTGTAAGATAATAAATAATTGTCTCTATGTTCCCGTAGAACACTGGATGGCATTTGTCAGCATGCCAAAAAAGTGCTGAAGTTTCCCAGCCCAAAATAGTTTAAAAGATTGTAAATAATTAAGCAGCCCTTGCCGAGGCAGGCTGCTTACTGCATTCCACATGGTCTGCCGCCGCCACAGTTATTTGTTTTCAAGATAGCTACTGATCTATCAACTTCTGCTTCCTCATACTTCACATAACCATCACATACCACTAGGGAATTGTTTTGGTGACATCTTGATCTCCATGCAGTGAAGGATTTAAAGCCGACCCGACACCGGTAATGAATTTGTATCCAGGGTCGGTAATTGACACCCTAGCAACAGTCCGGCGGGTCGGTGATCATCCAGAACCGAAAATAAGTCTCAAGTGCCTCAGAATGCACTCAGACAGCACCATCTTTTTTTAAATTTTCAAGGATGGAAATATACGCTCGCCCGCGGCCAGTGAAAGTAATGGCGAGCGATGTGAATTGGCCGCGGAATCGCCCTATGTTTGCACAGATCTGATATATAACATCGAAGGGGGATTAGTTTTAAATCTCAGATCGCCTGCTGTAGTGCCGCCAGTATGTAGCTATTACAGCCCACGATGTCAAATTTTGTGAGCTGTTTATCGCTGGATTAGTTTCACACGAGTATTTAGCGTTGTTAGAAGAGAGGCTGAGAGGGAAGGTTCAGCTATCAATGATCCGAAACATGCCCACAACTTTTAAATGCAGTCTGACAGAAAACCAGCTGCTGCTTCCAAAATAACGTTACAATGCTGTTAATACTAATAAACCAAATATTGGACTGCTAAATCATCGGAATGTCTGATTGAGTACCATCGCCAATATCTCGCGATTTTGTTAGGGTATTTTAGTCATGATAGCTACTACACGTCAGAGTCACAGGGTCGGCGTGGGTTGGTCGACATGCGCGCGTGCACACTCAGTAAACACGTGACGCCGACTGTCACTGAATGCCGGTCCAATGCTGGCCGTCGCATAACACGCTGGCCGAACATGCATAGCAGCAAGATTAGGCCTATGCAGTATGCTGCCGTATTATAACATAGGTCTAATGCATGAGTGCTTATAACCCAGCAAACACGAGATTTTGACCCAATGCCGGCCTAATGTTGGGCCAGCGTCACAGACAGAACGCAGGTAGGCGTAAAAGTAGGCCCTATTGATTCTGCTCTATATTTCATAAACAAAATAAGAGTATAACACCACCTTAATCAGTAATTGATAAAAACTTTAATATAACATGCATAAGTTAATGATTCCACCATTTAGCGCATCATTTTGCACTTCAAATAGGCTCACTAGAATGTTATTTTTTCGTTCCGCTAATACCCGTTTCTCATCTACACTGATCTACATGTATTTCTACTGTATCAGGCTGTATCACGTCTTTTAATCATAATTACCGCAGTAAGATGCCACGTGTTGCGTGTACAAAAAGCTCACCGGATGTCAGTATATTGTCAAATGCGCGTACAAAACTCACTAGCAATGGCCAGAGGCAGTTAAAACATCGTTTTAGCTAAACCACTCCTAAACTAGCTTCGTTCATACGACAAGGTTTAGACCAATGTTTTCCGAAAACGATTGTTTATCAAGAAAGATGGTCTCGGTTAAACCACCAAAATTTAAACTAGCTTTATGCATAACTATATCAACTATAGATTTCAGGAAAACCGCTAACTGGTGGACAAATGCAGTCAAGTTTAATGAAAATAGTTCTGTCCATGACGAAGTCACTGCATGCTGATCCTTATGTTGCAAATAAATAGTGAGAGTGCCCATGTTCATGAAGTCATACTTTCATGTCATTTTAATGTTTTATTTCAATTTATCATATTAGTGGAATGTTTCCCAGTATTGAATGATAAATTGGTTGCAAAAGGCATCTACCGCTTGTATGAGTTATCCAGTATGTCGTGGGCATGCAAATGTGTTATTAACTGATCAGCAGCAGTTTAAAATCTTCTGGCAATTTTTAATGTTATAATTATATAAGAATAGAAAAGAATTGGCCTATCTTACCGGCACCCTTCATTTCCACCCTCTACCTAACAGTGTTCCTAAAGCTATCATACTGCATAGTTCTGATGGGCCCCCTTGTAGCGCCTTGTACAATCGTCCTGCATTTTATATGTAGGCCTAGCAGGGTCGGTGATTTTGTATCATGGTCGGTGAATCATAAATTTCAGTGACCCAGATGGCCGGAGAACATTTAGTCTTAAATCATCAACCCTTTAATTACTATGGCCACTAACGAAGAAATGCGCGTTTCAGGAAAAAGTTTCTGTCAGATCTTCTTTTAATTTGGAAGATCTATATGTTTAGCTATGTCAGCCAATGACCTGATTAGCTTTTGGGAGCGAACAATTTCAAAATGGCAGTTTAGCGACCATTTTGAATTTTTATATTTTTGTGATATTTACAACTAAAAAAAATGCAAAATAGCTGATCTATGAACTTATGCTTCCTCATACTTCACATAGCCATGAGATACCACCGGGGGATTTTTGGTGACATTTTGATTCCCATATAATCAACCCTTTAATTACTAGGGCCACTAACAAAGAAATACTTGTTAGCGCGTTACTTTTTATTTGGCAAATATGCACAGCTATGTTAGCCAATGACCTGATTAAATTTTGGGAGCAAACAATTTTGAAATAGCGGCCATTTTGAATTTGAGTAATTTTGCAATATTTACTCAAAAACAAAGCAAAATAGCTGGACCATGCATATAGAACAAAATGTAAGGACTCACACAAGGATAACCCATGGAAAATTTCGCAGAAATAAAATCCAAAATGGCCGACTTGCTGTCATTTTTATTTGTTTTTTCTCATTTTCTTGGAAATCTTGCATAATAGCTAAAGCGGTAATAGAAAATAAACCTTGAGAAAGTTTGCTGATCTATAATAAATTTGAAATGGCCGACTGGTGATAACGGAGGGCTGCTTTCGTGTTCGTTTCCGAACAACTCTTTCTAACCCTTTCTAACCCTGTGAGCCTTAATGTCGAGCCCTGCTAATTTTTTTTTTAATTAATTTGTATTGCTCAGGCACTAGATGCTAAGTTAATATTTTTTGTAAGAATAGAACTCAAGTCAAGCACTTGAAAGCTATTTAAAAAAACTGAAGATTTGAATTTTTAATACTTTTTCAAAGCAACATTATTTTTACAGAATTTGATGTTTCCCTGATATTAATCTCTTCTCTATAATTGCAGGCAGTGGATGGGGCGAAATGTTGTGGTGCAATTGTTTGCAAACTAGACTTACACAAGAAAATGGTCCGCAGAGGTTATATAGCAATGCTTGCAGTGGATCAAGGGTATCGTCGTAGAAGAATAGGTCATCATCTCTTTTGTCTGTTATAAATACTAAAATAGGCTCACTGAAGAATGTTTTGGGTGCATACTCATCACTGTGTTAGCTAGCAGGGCTTGTTGGCGTGTTTTGCATGCCTAAAACTGTCCCAACATGCCCTAGAATTTACTTCCACACCCTGTCAAAACTCCTGCTTATAGTAAAAGGGTTGTTACACATCCTGATTTTTTTACACACCCTGTCAGCCCAATCCTAGCAAATACTGTGATACTCATGCATACATTGATAAAAAAATACTATAAACAGCGATACCCGGTACATGGCATCTTTGCCCTTTCTTGACTAGTCACATCTAGAATAATTGTAATCTTTTTTTAAAAGATTCTCATGAAAACTTGTATGAAGTATGGATATTCATTATGTTCACATTTATGCAGCACTACTAGTATAAGGTTACTACTCAAAGTTAGAGAAGTTGTTTCTTGCTACCGCAACTGACAACTTCAAGTGGGTGATTACTCTTTATTTGTTAATATATTTATTACAAACCTTGATGATTAAGCACTCATTTCATTCCCACTTTATTTGCCAATGAAACAAATTACACACGATATATAGTCGTTTACACAATGCAGATCTATGCTTTTATATTTGTACTGCACATATGTACCGTAACATAAAGAATCTGTAGAGAGGACGTCATAAATAAGGCTATCCTAGAAAATATCTTTGTTTCCAATTTCATGGTGTGAAAATTTCAATGCAGTGGGTTGGAAAAAGTTTACTTTTAGACTGCTAAAAATTCCATGACGAATTGAGGCAAAATTAAAAAAAAAATTTTTTTATATAAATCAGTTTTGCACAAATAATTATATTTCGTACACGACACGTTGTTTTTTGACAAAAAAATTGAGAATCATAGAAAACAATGCTCGGCATGGGCGGCTATTTTCTCAACGTGATCCAGGCTAGGCCTAGGATTTTAGAGACAGACCGCAATAAAAGCATTGTATTTGACTGCAATAAAAACTTTGTTCATGCGCTGATTTTGACATGTGCGGGCAGAAATGTATTCTTTTACTACACAAAAGACCATGCAGTATCTTTTACCGCTATTTTCACCCATGCGATCGGAAACAAACTTATTTTTTAGGATGGCTTAAATGGTCAACTTCAGTTAGCTCTTTGTGGTTTGTTTGAATACCTTGTTTTAAGGGTATACAACAATTGTAAATATTAGCCCTTACACTGTGATACAAACTTTTGTGATCATATTCTGACATAAAAAGTCCGCTCTTTACCTGGTCGGCATACATAGATGCGTCATATGGCATATATTTATTAACAAAAATACCCTGGTTGTTAAATAGAATACCCCCGAGACTAGGCGGTATGGTCTCTTATCTGGCTAGTTTTTTAATGGCTATGTATACTTTACCATGATTGAGGTTTTTTTTTAAATCATGAGAGTGGGCGTTTAGTGGTATATGGGTGTTTATTAGATAAAGAATAAAATATGGTATTTAATATGGTATTATACTTATAGTGTAGCTGATGAATTTTGTTTATTTTTCACAGATATGTGACTGGGCAATTCTTGCCATATGTATTTTTTTGGCATTGAGCCTTAAACATGATAACCAGCCTTTCTCCAAGATGGCCGTACAAAAACCCTGTGGGCATGATATCTTATGAATTGTTGGATGGTTCACATTCAAATTTAATAGTGTGGTTCTCTGGGTATTTCTCATGATATATCTTAGCTTTTGATTATAATTCATTAAAAACAAGAGGGCTGACAGAGGACATCTTGAAAAAAGATCACATGGTCGGGGTAATTTTTTTACTTGAGATTTTTTTTATTGTGGCAATCTCTTCAAGTTTGAATAAAAAATCCCAGCAGGGGTGGTGTAGATGTTTTCGAGCTGACCGGGAAATATCTAACAAGATGCATTCTTTTTTCTGTACCGAAAACATTAACATCTAGTTTTAATAAATAGTTTGATAGAAAATGAAACAACTCATCAAAACAAGGAATTTTTTGGATATTTTATAAAATAGGATGGTTTTAATTCATTTCAAGCACCGAAATATATAATTGGTTTATCATTATGGTATATGTCTGTGTTATCAGAATCTAGCAATACTTCAGCTTACAACGTCAACATTGTTTTTTTTTTAAGATTTAAAAAAAAAACTCTGAATTTCTTTTTATCTCCCTGTTCACATTTATTGCCATACCTAGTAAAATTCAGAATTTGTCATTGAAATATCCTGTAATTTAATTATTTCTAATATACAGTGCACACTCACTACATCACCCCCGGATATAATGCCAACCTCACCTACTGCCAATTAAACTCTTGAAACAGATTTCCGCCAAAGTTAATTACCTCGGTACAATGCCAACCGCGGTGTCCGCCATATGTCAAAGAATTTGAAGTCCCAATTTCATTTTTGCAATGTATTTTCCCACGATCACCAGTGTTAATGGCTCATATACATGATCTATGGCCATGTCTGACATAAGAACGATTTATTACATATAAATTATACTCATCATCTCATCTCTATCTAAGTTAATAATAAGTGATCAAGCGATATAATGGGATAATACAGTAACTGATGAATGCGAGATTGCCACCTGTGCACACACACAGCAGTAGACCTGTGAGTTTAGGCCTATATCGCTGACTGCAAATTTTACATGGCCTAAGCATGCTAAGTAAACGACTGAATTCCTCATCCACACGTTTTATTTCGGGATAATAATAAAAACAATATTATGTCAAATAGATGGTGAATTTAATACCTAATGTTTAGCCAAAGAATTTTGGTTGTGTGTCACACCAGAGAGACACAACTTCAAGTTGGTAAAATATCTAATTTCTAATCAATTTATTTTGCAATGATATTTTTTTTTACTATTTCAGGTTCTCACTTAGTGCTCAAAGCTATCAAAGCAATGGTTGCTGATGATTGTGATGAAGTAAGTTTCAATGTGATCAAAAGTAGCAATTTTTTTACTTCTCTTGCCTAACTATCTAAATACAATTTTGAAATGGTAAAACAAATTTAATCAGCCAGTGTATACTGATCATTTTTGTTTTTGCAGGTTGTCCTCGAGACTGAAATAACAAATCGACCAGCACTTCATTTGTATGAAAATTTGGGTTTTGTGAGAGACAAGCGACTCTTCCGGTACTATCTTAACGGGGTTGATGCTCTCCGTCTTAAGCTGTGGCTTAGATGAGAATTATGTGATTCTTCTGATATTTGTTATCAACTACATTTTACTATGGTCGCCAGTGGCTATTTTTTGAGGAGATCTTAAAAACGTTGACACTGTTGGCTTAATGTTAGGCCAGCATCTGCGATGCTGGCCCAGCATTAAACCAACACTGTCGATGAGCAAATCTGCAAAAATTTCACTACATGAATGTACTGGTTGAAGCTACTATGTATGTTTCTGGCTTTAGTTGTACCCCAGTAACGGTTGCCTTTATCTCTTTAAAAAGCATGGTGCATTCTGGGTGCAGATGTCTCCCGCTTTTCGTACATGGTGGACTTAGTCACTACTCATTTAAGTCAGATCTAGCTATCATATGGTCGCCTCAGAATACAGTACGAGTGCTTTACTACTTGTGGCCCTTCCCAAACACAGCCTTTAGATTTGCACAAGTAGAATGTATTTTCTAATAATTTAAAAGTTAGCGTTTATACCCATAAACTACCTGACCGCTTGTAATGTTTTTTATTTACTAGTCAAAGACTTAATCTATGTTTAGTCATCTCAAATTTTCAGAAGCAATTTTGAAAGCTGTTTCCATACTTTTGCTTAATTGCACATCAGTTTTCTTCTTTTCCTGCACATATTTACAAATATGCCAAAAAATTTCCAGTATTTTTAATTCCCTGAAAAAACACTTGAATTATTTTAAATGTCAATTTGAATTATTTTCTAAGTAGAATCATTTAGACAAGTTTTGTAATTTTATTCCTGTGGAGATAACAGCTATCAATCTAAAAAAAAGCCGCTATTTGAACATTGAGATAATTAGTACCAATGTCTTGTTGGGTTTTGCATAGTGATATCTTTTGTGTTGGGATGATCAACACATCACAGTAAACACAAAGATGTTGACCTTATGCTGGTTGAATGTTGGGCCAGCGTGTACAGTTGTTCAACATTAAACTAAAACTTGTTGCATGATCATCTCGTTTATGCCAGGTGTGAAAATATTTTTATCAAGTAGCTCATGTCCATAGCAAGAGTCACCTCCCTGTGACATTCAATAAATAAACATATTTATTTATCAAATCTTTTGTATCAGTATTTTATTGAAGTGCCAAATTCTTTAGTATTTGTATCTCTTGATAGCTACTGCTGCGATTTTGCAATTCAATTTTTAAAATCATTTTTGTATCTTAATAATAATGTATATTACCTTCTTGCCATTTACCAGATTATATTTAATCAGTTTTAGGTGAAATTGGTGGCAATTTAACTGCTATACACTGTAACAGGAACAAATTTGTTTGAAAATTATTGATTAGAATTTTAAAACTCCTCAAGTCGTAACTTGCTAGGCATCCTTTGATTTTTGATGTTTAAATATTTTGCTAATCAATTACAAATTGAATTAGCAAATGGCCAGAATTGCATAGCATTTTGCTATGCGATTCTGAAGAAATTTTGCCCTGGCATATTATATATTTAAGTGTACAGGCCTGTCATTTAGGGGGGGGGGGAGGGTCGAGGGGTCGCACGACCCCCCCCCCCCTCCTAAGATCACAAAGTTTAAAATTTACCCCTTCAACATTCTCCAAAATACAACATTTTGCACTAATTTGCAGTTGAAAATACAAAAAAATTCCCGGGGTCATCCCAGACCCCCGTAACCTGTGACTTGTCAAAAAAGATTATTTGGCCCCACCAAATATCAATTCAAGCAGTATTTTACAGGGGGTCTAATTAAAGGGACATGCCCAGGTCTAAAATCATAAAAAAATCAGTGATTTTATTTCAGCTTAATAATATGACCATATGATGTAAACATGTCCATAGACTAGTACTGAAAAAGTTTTTTAATTTTTGTGCTGCGCACTTACCAGTTAGGCTAGATATAGAGACGAAATTAGAAATCAGGAATTTCGTCTCTATATTTAGCCTAACTGGTGAATGCGCAGCACAAAAATTCAAAAACTTTTGCAGTTCTAGTCTATGGACATGTTTACATCATATTATAAAGCTAAAACAATATCACTGATTTTTTTATGATTTTAGACCTGGGTATGTCCCTTTAACTTATTTCGAAAATACCCCAGCAATCCAAAATTCCCCCCCCCCCTTTAAAAATTCCTGGGGCACGGGCCTGGTGTTTACCTCTAAGTACATTTCCCATAATTATTGAAAAACACTCACAAAAGTAACTGTCTGTGCACTCGCAAAAATATTTACGACTTGTGTGTATTTTGTTTAGCTGGGCAGTATTGGGTCTTGTTCTGAGGTTGACAAAATACTGCCACGGAGACACAATATTAGGGATAGTGTCCAAAACACAAGGTGAATGATGTATTTATTATATGCCAGGCCGTTACCTGAATCCTATAAATTGAGGTGAGCACACCAAGATTAGCAAGATGTATGAATGTCATCTTTCTCTAAATCTAATTCCGGGCTGCATAATTGTAAAAAAAGTTAGTCAGATATTTTTGACAATTGTGTACAAAAAAACGGCAATGTTAAAGGATGTCAAAAATCACAAACTGTTTAGAATAGTGAATGGAAAGGGCTCAGTTCTTGACCACCGGTTAGTAATGAAAAATATGGCGACTTGGAAAAATACAGGTCATACAGGTTTGCAGTGATAACCATGATTTCTTTAATTTATTAGGTCATATTTTTATAAGTACTTACTTAAAGGAGTTGTTTTTGAACATGAAGAATGGTTGCCTAATTGTGTTTTTACTTTAAATTTATAATATTTTGTGTCTTCAATGACATGAGATATTGTATAAGCCCAGTAGTTGACCGTAATTTAAAATTGATGATATTGCCCTTTAGTGGTATATTTTGTTTAGATTTTGTGACTATTCTACAAGACTGCACAACAAAGTTCTGTGACAACAATTTTTGCTGCACAACAATTTACTGTTAGGAATTACAGAAAGCTCCTTGTTCACAATTTGTCTTGATCAGTTGATTTATTTTCATTGTTCAACTATTTCTTTAAATTACCATAACCTGTAAGTTCATATAGATGAATAAAATTCAGACTAATGTTCCTGATTTGTGTTGCTTGGAAGCATTGTACATGTACTAGAGTAGCTGATGGTGGTTTTGTATGCACTTTTATGTCCATGCCAAAACTCTTCAGTAATCAATTTATTGGAATCCATTGAACATTTTTCGATTGGTATCGCATTTTCTACTGACGCAGAAAATAATCTTTCGTTCATTTTGCACTTTTCAGCCCGCCTTTCAATTTTAATTAAAAGAGGTGGGCTATTGCAATTGAAGTTCGTCGGCGTCAACATTTACTTGTGAGCGCGATAACTTGGAAAGTTTTTCATGTATCCTTCCCAAATTTGTTATGCATGTTACTAATGACCAGTTCAATAATGGCCAAAAAAAATTCAAAATGGCCGACTTATTGCGATATTTCGCCTTTTACGGCAATAATTTGACCTTGTGGGCGCGATAACTTGAAAAGTTTTCCACGTATCCTCTTCAAATTTGTTATGCATGTTACTAATAAGTAGTTCTTGGACAAGTTTAATAATAGCTGAAAAAAAATTCAAAATGGCCGATTTATTGCAATTTTTCGCATTTTACGTCAATAATTTGACCTTGTGGGCGCGATAACTTGAAAAGTTTTTCATGTATCATCTTCAAATCTGTTATGCATGTTACTAATAAGGAGTTCTTGGACAAGTTCAATAATGGCTGGAAAAAAATTCAAAATGACCGATTTATTGTCATTTTTCGCATTTTACGTCAATAATTTGACCTTGTGGCCGCAATAATGACTTCAAGTTCAATAATGGCGGCGGGCTATTGTCTGCAAATACATAATCGTTTTTGTTCCAATACAAAATATAGTTCATTTGCATGGAGCGAGCAAGTCATCATGCCTGATTGGAACTAAACATATTACTGGTAACTGGTGTAATTTAATTATGTGTAAAAAATGTTCAAAAGAGAATAATCACCTTTAGGCCAATATCTTTTAAACCATTGATGTTGGGGTGCAAAAATGTATTTTACATATGTCGGTGTCAGTTACCAGCAGAAAAATGTTCAATTGCTTCCGATTAGTTCATTTCTGAAGAGTGCAGGTGTGCACATTAAAGTGCATACAAAACCACCACTAGCTGAGTAGCGGAGTGACGTATTTTATACAAATAATTACCATGAATGACCCCATATATAAACTTGGGTTACATGAAAATTGAAGTTTGGAGATTGGATACATTCACTTCTAAAATTGCGTTGATGTTGTTTATAAACAAACATCACCAAATCTGATCTACTGTAGATCAGGTTATTTTCATGTGTTCAAATTTCCGCGAATTTCTGATTTTGTGACTTTTAAAGAAATTTAGGGTTCGTGAAT
Source organism: Flabesymbios commensalis (assembly GCA_964017125.1). NCBI lineage: Eukaryota > Metazoa > Annelida > Polychaeta > Terebellida > Flabelligeridae > Flabesymbios > Flabesymbios commensalis. The sequence goes on from OZ024906.1 coordinate 86,342,888, forward strand.
TTCCATTTTTCTTTAGTAGCGCTATTATAATTTTAGCGAGATTCTTGAATTCGTGAATTTGTCCTTTTCGCGAAAAATAAAACCTGAGGAATATTTCCAGATCTACAGTATACCAATTAATGTTTATTTATGCTTTTCCTTTTTGTATCAGTGCTTTACTGCTCTGCATAGCCAAAAGGCAGTATCTGCTCACTTGTAGAGTAAGCAGACACTGTCTTTTGGCTTTGCACAGCAGTATACCCAGCTGCAGCAGAGTATATAAAAAAGTTGTGACATTATGATGTATTCTTGATGTAATCTTTCTTTGAATTATTTTTGTTTTTCAAGCTAAATTAATGCTCTGTCTGTGGATTATCTCATGTAATTACTGTGGATCAGATCATACTAATAGTTGTATTGTATTGTACTGTTCCAGTTTTATAAATCTGCCGTTTGCTCATGCTGGTTCAGACCATGTGTATTGTTATCAAATGGTTACTGACAGATTAACAAATCATTCATATTATTCAGATTTTCATTTAGGATTTCATATTTGGTTCATATTAGCAGCACAACATATCTTTCATAAGGCTTAATTCTATGAATTTATGTTACCTTTTCAGTTACCATGCTTCAAGATCATACACGTTAAAATTGCATGATGTTAAATGAGTGTCACTTTATCAAGTGGCCCTTATAACTCCTTAATCCCAGTGTATGTAAAAGACAGATGAGCCTTGTGTTTGAGTGGTCACGTACACAGCAAAAATATATATTTCTATAGTTGCTTGTGTTGAATATTCAACTTTTTGTGATCAAGTTACAGGTTGTTCAGGGATAAACTTGGTATTTGCTTTTTGTGATGGATTATAGTTTAGCTTAAGCCACATTGCTAATAATTCCATGGCTTCATTACAGTTTGGACAGACATAGCCCAGGATTGTGGGGAAAACTGGTGGACTGTTATTGACAACAAGCTGAAGAGAAATAGGCTGTTGAAAGTGTATAGAACTCTTTCTTGTGTGTGTCAATTGTTCAAAATGAAGTACACTGTGGTTAACAGATGAATCCTTTTTTAATCCTGTTGTAATAAACTAGTGGTAAATAAATATAAGGCTCAATTTGTTAGTGTAACTTTTTGCCAATTGCTAACCAAACCTGAAATTAATCAGTGAAATAATGACTCTTTAAATGTTAGGAAAAACCCAAGGAATGTTGGACATCATGACAAATCGCTACACAATATCATGAATATTATTAAAACAAATTAAACACTGATTGAAATATAAATTGTTTTCAACCCCAAGGACATTTAACTATATTATTTAGTAGGAATCTTTCATCTTTTTGGCCTGTTTTTGGCTACCTAATGTGTGGGAACAGATTGTAGTGATACTACATCTACTTGATTACTGATAATTACTGGATGGAGCCACATCACAGTACTTTATTGTCACCTGTATCATCCTCTTTGTGTTTCTATACTGTCCTCTATGAATTGCTATGAGTCTCTGACCTAACTCTAGTGACAATTAACCTCTTGTTTTTCCATGGCATTTGAAGTGACCTCTCAGGCCCCATATGAAATTGATGTCTGATTCCTATTAGAACCAAACTTACAAAATTGGCACACCAGGACATTTCCTTGGGTTTTTAAATGTTATTCTAAACACTTCCAGCTACCTACTTCATATTTTCAGCAGTTGCTAATTTAAGTTGAATCACCTGGACTGGCAAGTGAAATTGTTAGTATGTATATATATATATATATATATATATAATTATATATTCATCTGTTTATATGGTTATGATTTATCACTCTGCATGCTGACTGGGATTACAATTAAATCTGTATTTAAAGAATGATTGTTGGAGCAAAGTAAATTAATACCAGAACTGAACTGAAAGTTAAAGTGAAGTCCTAGTTGCAGGTTTGATAGGATCATTGGGAGTTATATTTGTCTAAAGCGTTGACATTAGTGGTTAAATTTTACTGGCTTTGGAACTAGGAGGTAAATAATTGCGACGCTTCGACCTGCCTTCAGCAGATCTTGATCACGAATCTTGAATAAAAAGACATTTCTCATTAAGTGCCAAACATTTAGTATAGCTACTGATGCAGGCTTCTTAAAACCATTTTTTTGGTGAAATCGCTAACATAAAAAAATATTAGAATTTGCTTGACTTTCGCCTTACCATCACTCAATGTTGAACAGCCAGAGTGGCCAATGACATTTTTGTCGCAATTTGCACCACAACTTGAATGAAAATTATCCAATTTGATAAAATGTAATGTCTGAAATAAAAGCTCAGAATGTCCATGACTTGATGGACTGTAGTCCTACCATTCCCTATAAATATTTTTTTATTCAAGATGTGCTATGTGGTTCATAGGTCAAGTCATATGATCAGACAATTCGAAAGCATTGGAAAGCTTCTGTCTCTATCTCCCAACATGCAGAGTGTTAAACGGGAGCTTGTAAACAAAATTTGTTTTATTGTTATCACAAGAATATGCCCTCCCACATGTATTATAATCCCAACAATGTAAAGCACCATTTTGTAAAGAAAGTGTAAAGTGAAATATGATGTTGGTATAATAAAAAAGTATATCATTAACTGTGTTATATATTGTGGAAGTGAATATATAAAGTATAAGCCTTTAGAAGTCTGAAGATGACTGTATCCATTCCACTATAAGAATTTGGCATTCATTCCAGCATTGTAATTAAGTCTACACCCACTATGTGGTGATGGAGACTTATTGTTTTTTGCTGAGTCTGCCCGCAACCACACTTTGTTTCTGCTCTCACTTAAAAACCCCTGCTCGGATTATTTCCAAATTTTGGCAGTATACCTATTGGCCCTGGGAATTTGCCTGGTAATTTTGTTTTTGCGTTTTTCAGGTTCTTCAACCAAATCCAAGATGTCCGCCAAAATCCTATGTCGCTCTCAAGAGCTTGAATCACTTCATAGATTTGTTTCATGTTTGGCCTAAAGGAAAAACCTCACCCTGGATGTGTGCTGATTAGTTGTTGGGGTGATTCTGATAATAAAAATTTTGATTTTTTACGTTTCAGAATTTTAGCGTGTATTTCAGTTTTGTTCATTTTGGCCATCAGCAAAATTTGGTAATATAGCTATACACCCCTGCTCGGATAATTTCTAAATATTTGCAGTATCCATATTGGCCCTAGGGAATTTGCCAGGTATTTTTTTTTGCATTTTCAGCTTTTTTAACAAAAGCCAAGAATAAATGGCCGCCAAAATCCTATGTCACTCTTTAGAGCTTGAACTGCTTCATTGATTCTTTTAATGTTTGGTTCAAAGGAAGAACCCTACCCTGGACGTGTGCTGATTAGTTTTTGGCGTGTTTAAGATAATGGAAACTTACGTTGCAGGATTTTAGCTGATATTTCATTATTGCTCATTTTGGTTATTATCAAAATTTGGTAATATAGTTACAGTTCTAATTTTATCTTTTGGGTATGCTCACTGGCCCTGAGAAAATTGTCAGAAGAATTGTTTTTCTTTTTTCAACAAAATTCAAGATGGCTGACAAAGCACATGTTACTCTTAAGAACTTGAACTGCTTCACGGATTTGTTCCAAGGAAGCAACTCACCCTGGCCATATGTTGACTAGATTTTGGTGTGATTCTGACATCACATTTTTACTTGGTTTACATAAAAAATTGGTGACTACTGTATTTCTCAATAATTATTGTATTTTGATTGCGAAATTGATGTGGGTCGGGTGCTTTGCCCCTCAGGCAAATTTCGTTTCGGCAATAAATAGATAATATGTATAATGTAAGGTAGCAAAATTAATGCAAAGTATGACACAAAATGTGCACCATACAGGAACAGAAACACCTTGTCGGTTAACACCCACATCACTTATTGCTCACACGTTTGTACAGCAACTGCTTCAAAATCTGTAAGGGCAGTTCCAGTAAAAATTCGGGCTCCCTCTATTGACTGCAAATGATAAATTACCCCCCCCCCCACCCCTCACGGAAATCTTGGGCCACCACAGAGCCCGGATTTCCAGAGTGTTTAAGCAGCACAGTCCCCGGAATATCCTTGTTGGAAATATCACTGTAGCAGAATACAGTGAAATACAGTGAGTCGATATCCACCAAATATCAGACAACAGTCAATATGATGAAGACCATATTGTCGACTGTTCTCTCTGAAGGCTGGATACAAACTGACCTATCTGGGCATATTTGGCGCTGACCCAGAGAGGTCACGTGATCGCGCAGGGATTGTCCATTTGACAAGGTATCACACCTGAAAGTTACTACAATCTTCCCTATTTTATTGAAGAAAGGTCATAGACAATATTTTTTAGTCAACCATAAATTTTAAATCAACCCTCTTCGACCTTCCCTGCTGGTATTGAAAGAAGCTTATGCGATGACGCACATTGTCACCACCTAAATATTTCACATGTCCCGTTATGTCTGCTGTATCTTATTCCTCAGCTGTGAAGAGAAGTTTCTTTATATTGTAGGAGATGCTCATCTGCCAGCTTACACCAGCATCCATCTGCCACACAGTAAAACAAGTGCGAGCTATTATAGTAACTTCGAAAAATGTTATATTTTTATAACGTCATATTGAAGTGGCATAAGCCTACATTAAACAGGGTCCGAGAGAAGTCTGCTGAAATAATTTAACAAACCACAGACTGTCTAATATACAAATAACAAAACTGTAGACAAGACACAGGCTTGTAACAGACAGCTGTTTACTAAACGAATTCAATCTATTTGATAATAATTACTGCTGGACCAATAAATAATTAGTTATGTCCCTAACAGATACTCCCATGTGACTAAAGAAAAGGACACGCATCTCTATCAGGAATAAGTGCCTACTCTTCATTCTACATGGATCCTCATTCAGGCTTAGCTACAATCTTTTAATTGCTAACACAAATGACTTTACTTGATATGATAATGTTATTAAAGTTGTCTTTCTATGTGTGGTAGAGCTTTATGCTTATCGGCTACCACCGGTAGGACTAACACAAATAAAGCTCCATAACGATATAATCAAGATCATAATTAGGAAACGCAGTTTTTCAGGTTGATATATAAATATAAACGATACATTATTGTGAAATATATATTAGGGTTGGGGGCCGTGGGACAGCGTTGTTAACATTTATAAGCGTCAGTGTCCAAGATATCGCATATGCTAACGATTACGACAGTTCCAGTATAAATACCAAACTACTACTATATAGTTCAAGATGATATAACAATACTGACGATTCCACGATATCTGCCAAATCTGCTTTAGCATCTTCGCGGGATCAACCATTTTAACATATCATCACCACATAGTATAATCTGGAGATAGCCTGGCTGCAAGGAATTTACTGATCATAGCTGGCGAGCTCAACTTATTCATTTCTAATTTTAACTGAGAAATTTGGTGACGTAGGATATCAATTTCCATAGAACTTGTGCATTGGAAAGTGTGAAATACCGACTCCCTTTCCGTAATCAACACTTGTATTGCATTCTGATATGTGGTCAGTAAGACATCACCACGGCTAATACAGCTCTGGGCAACGTCATTTTGAGATCGGACAAATGCCATATCAGTTGTCAACTGAGATATTTTTGCGTAGTTTTGTTGAAGCTCGCATTCTCTATAATTTGATTCGACCACCATCGCAGTGCAAGTCTGATGCAGCATGCTAAGTGATCGTCGTAAAATGCCAATAGTTGAATCACGACCTCTTAAAGATTCACGGCTTTCGCTGTATTTTAGCTTAACATTTGCAATAAAAACCTCAAGCCATCTCACTTTGATTTTTAATGATTTATTTTCTTTTTTCAAATTAACAGAATTCGCCAAAGTATTTTCAAGCTCCGCGACATTTCGTTTTTGATTGTCTACTTCGGTTTTCAGCGAGGCGATTTGATTTGAAGATTCAACCAATTCGGATTTGTGATAACGTTCCGCATCTGCAATACTACTTTTCAGCATATTGATTTGATCTGCAGATTCAACCAATTCGGATTTTTGATTACGTTCCGCATCTGCAATACTACTTTCACGTTTGATCGTTTCCTTTTTGAAGGCTAAAAGTTCTTTTGTCAATTTAAAAACACGTGACAAACGATTTATTTCTGCATTTTTATTTTCGAACTCCTTTGTCTTCAGGGCCAATTTTGAGAGTAACTCCTTATTAGCGTCAGGAAGTTTGTCACAATCACGTGCAAGTGACATCAGGCTTTCCACTAAGCTATCGCCTGATCAGCTGTAACCAGGCGATTTGTATAATCATTTCCGAGACGTTGAATCTGATCTCCAGCGCGAGTAGCAAATTGACGACCTGACATTTTAGCTTATATAACTCACACTGAAAATATGTGTTCAATATGTCCACGTGTGCAACGCACGGTATTACAGGTGAACAGTGGTGAGCGGACAGGCCGCGGATGACTGCACACCGCCGCACGCGTCGCAGGATGAGACAACACACACAACAATAGTGCCTGTGAAAGTCAAAAAGTCATGGAGTTATGACCTTCCGAGAGTTTATGGCAGCTATATACATTCAGAGAGTCAGACAATCACGCAATAAAAAACAAAGACACATAGGCAATTCAAAGAATATAAAATAACTTATTTGTGAAATGTACAAATTACACAGTACTTAAACAAGCAGCAAATACGCAATTAATATAAATCACAGTAAACTTGATTTTGTATGGGCCTACGATACCAACGTTATAGGCTACCGTACTGTAGCGACATAAATATGTCAGAGGCAATTAATGTCAAAACACGGACAAATCATAAAAAACTTGTCAATGTATTGTGGCTTAGATTTCATTCAAACACAATCACAATATCAGAATAAACGTTCAAACATTCAACGGACTACTATTTACAAGCACACATTCGTCTTTCACTAATAAGAATGTTACAGCACAGTGCATCAAAAGGATTACTGAAAATAACTCAATATTATATAATTATGTTGAATTTGAACACGCGGTGGTCCACAAAATGTGCGAATAGTCAACAGCAACGGCACGCGCCGGATCTGGATGACTGAACACAGACGCGCGTGTCCCAAGGTGTGAACAGAAATGCAATCTTGACAATAGTCCATTCAATAATCAGATATAATTCACCACGTTCAGTTGTGATGTCAAAGACGCCACAGTTGAACAGAGCAGCATATATAAACACAGCAGTACAGCGACAGCATAGAACATATCATTCAAATAAATAATTTATTGATATTAGAATAAATATTTCAAATAGCATTCTTCCATACACACTATGTCAATTGATTCGATAAGTCGAGTCCACGGTCACTGGTGAACCGACTGCAATGCATATAAACAATGTATAATTTGATAATTACACTATTTTTTGTGTACAATACACAAATCACAGTACATATATTCAGCAAACAAATACAATCAATACATCGCAGATCAAAGTGTGGATGATGTGCATGGATCAAGCCAATAATACGTACAAGAAAGTCAGCGTGAACTGCTCACTGTCAAACAGCGCTCTCACCCAGGTCACTCAGCAAGACTCACCAACTGATTGTCACAGTTAATGCCAAGTCACTTTTATGTCTATGACTGTAGGCCTACTGTTCATATACACACGATACAATCACGGATAATAGAGTTAACCAGCCACTGAATGGCTGGGAAGCAAAGCAGCACACTATATGTACATTAATAAATCAAGTATATGGCATCCACAGCGACATGTTAGCACACCATTCCCACAGACAAAATGGCGGGAACACGATGTCCCCAATTACACACAATGAAATAATTGAAAACACACTAAAATACAATCAGCATAGAGTGAACGCGATTATATAACTCGCCCTAAATGTAGGATTAGCGGTAACAGCTTTCTGCACCACCACTCAATACATCAGGCTAATAATACAATAATGCGTACAATCCAACACATACCTTTCCAAAATAATATGGAAATCAGAAAAGCACAAATATGTCATCTTCCTGGCAGCAAGTCTTGACACAGCGAGGCCGCACGACCTCAGGAATAGGCAGCCTTGCAGAGGAAGATGAAATATGTGAGCTCTTTTTACTCCTGACACCATTGTTGGAAATATCACTGTAGCAGAATACAGTGAGTCGATATCCACCAAATATCAGACAACAGTCAATATGATGAAGACCATATTGTCGACTGTTCTCTCTGAAGGCTGGATACAAACTGACCTATCTGGGCATATTTGGCGCTCTCCCAGAGAGGTCACGTGATCGCACAGGGATTGTCCATTTGACAAGGTATCACACCTGAAAGTTACTACAAGAGTTTTTATTTACCACCTCCATGCATTTTTGTGATAAAGGGGAATATGAAACTAATATTAATCCCCAGGTCCACAGCTTTTATGTCATTTTTATTACAGAAACCGCGGATTTCAGTCCGCCGAGTAGACAGACAGACAGACAGACAGATAGTTTTATTCCACCAATATAAAATACAATATGGTGAGGGAGACTCCTTTTAAGACATAAGCACATGTCGCTATCAAAGGAGCCACCCTACAACAATGATAAACAATGAATTACATTATATATAAAATATACATATCGGCCGGTAATGTGAGTAAGAAGGTTGCTTAACGTCACTTATTGAAAGGGACGGTCAGGGAAGTGACTTTGTTATTCATTAAAAACAGTGCAAACTGTAGATGAGAAATGAATGATGTACAGATGATGAGATGAGGCTGAATATATATTATAGAAATACAATAAAAACGCGTGACATATTTGATACTAACATGTTCGAGAAAAGTGGTTCCATGGGTTAAAGTCATCAGATTCATATATATTTTATAGGGAAGAAACACATAGCGGTTCCCCAGCAAACACGAGACGACGAACCACTGTTGATCCGATGCCGGCCCATCGTCTCCGACTCTGTGCCAACACTAAATCAACACCGGCCCAGCGTCCGGTGTTTGCCGGGAATACATCACTATATTTAACATGTTTAGTATATTCATTTATACAAAAATATAATAAGATTAAATCATTTATGAGTACAATGAACAAATGGTTTTAAATAAATATACATTATTATTATGCTTACATAATATGGCATACAATATGATAATCATAAAGAAATTGTTCATATAAATATAAATCGACGCGAATTTAACCTTCTATATAATGATACATACATGTATGAAAAACAAAAATAATTAATTGCAGAGGAATATAAAAGTTATGACAGTCGACATTTATACAGTACATACAATTATATTATATAATTTGTATTGAATTAGTTTCGAAACATAGACAATATAACTTGTTCCTATATACATATATTAGATGCATCTATAAAAAGATTTATTTAACTAATCACCTATTATGACAAACGTAACAATTGTTTAGTCTGCACGATGACTCATATTGATCAATAGTTATTTTCTTAAAATAAGTCATAAAACCGTGTAGGCTATGTGTGTTTACTTTTTCGATAATATGGTTTGAAGTATTTATTGCTGTTTCTATTGCACTGTATCGGATACATTTCCTTGCGAATTCGTGATTTGTCCTGGGCAAGCGTAATTTATTTTTGTGGCGTGTAGGATATGGGTGAGTATCCAGGCCATGGTCGTTGGTCATGTTGCGGAAATATGACGGCAGCTGGTTATTTTTCAGTTGATGATAAAATTTAAGCTCTTGGAGTGTGTGTATATCTTTAATCTTTAGTAGTTGAAGTTTTTTAAACAATGGTTCTGAATGACAATTAAATTTACCAAGGCAAATTATTCTAACTGCTTTTTTCTGTAGCTTGTAGAGTCTATCAGTTTGATATCCCCAGGCTAAGATACCATAATTTAAATGACTGAGTACAAGAGAGTTATACAAAAGATATAGGGTATCTTGTGGTAGGCAACGTTTTAATTTGTTTAATATCCCGATAGATCTAGACATTTTATTGGCAATTTTATTCACATGTAGCCTAACACCACCCACCTCAGGAATAGTTACTGACAAAATACCACACGCAATGGAAATGTGTCCATTGAAACCCACCACCCCCTCCGGAAAAAAACCCCGATTACGGTCCATGGGGGGAGCTCGGTTTTTTGCTGGAACAGGCCTAAGTGATTCTACTCTTGTTATTTGGATAATTGTGTTTAAATTTACATGCGCGACTTGTGGGGGGTTCCGACACAAGCTGTATCCACCTCTAGTAAGGCTATGATAAGAGACGTGGCACAATGGCTAGAGCGTAACGCTTTTTTACTGTAAGTATATTTTATTCAGATAAACATACAGCTGCAAAGCCACGCAAGTTCGAGGCTTGATAGTTTCAGGATTTTCAGAGAAATATCATGATTCTCAACTCTGGGACAGTGAGGTATCAATGTTGTCCTTTGAGCAAGACACTTTACCCTCAAGTGCTTTACTTCGCTCGGGATTAAATAATTAAGTACCTGGTTGGACAGAGAGGGCAATTGTTGTACTAGCGCCATATGGTTGCAGTGCTGTATGTTTGCCACATAAATACTCACATTATTATCAATGGGCAGATTGCTTGTGGCTTACCTTGGCTCCTCCATTCAACAGCAAATCTAATGTAGCTCACAGTTCCTGCATCAGTGGTCACTGATGTTGCAACAGTGTACGTAGCCTTAAACAATTGGCAATAGAGTGTTTGGCACAGAGACACTCTGTGTTTGACATTAGGTCAATTAGTATGAATGGAATTACACGAAGATGACAAAGCTGAACGACGCTAAGTAAGGAAGACGCTAAACCCATTATGCCCAATCACCCCACATCATCGTTATCTATACATGGTTCATTGTTCATTCTATAGCCCCTTGATTCATCCATACAAATGACGACAGTCACAGTAGGGGCCTACCAGAAATTAGGAAACCCCTCGCTTACTCGTTCCACTTAGAAATTATCAGATTATCTGTATGTCAAGGCAATTTATTTGAAAGCTAAAATAACTTAGTTGACCGAACATGACCTAAACATACATGCAAGGCCATTGTTTCTTGTTTAAAAGAAAGAAGAACAACAAACAAATTGGGCGTTATTTTGTGTGAAAGTTGCAGCAGAGTAAAACTTTTAAAATACGCAGGGCATGGGTCCCCCTGAATGCAATATTGCCCGTATATAGTATACCCTAATAATACTATATGAATTTCATATCCAATGCCACATGAAGAGCCACTCCCAAAATCACAAGAAGTATATATACTTGAGCGACATGTGTGAGTTAATAATTCCACCAATGATCTTAGCTGGGCTTTGGGTTTGAAAGCTAATTGATTGTATTAGTGTGGTAGGCCTACAGCTGACCCCCACGTATGTATTGACAAGAGGGCTTTCCCAGCAAACATTGTACACTCACCCATTTTAAAACAGCATAGTGTCTCGCTGGAGTAGTATCCATAGTCTTGTAATCAGTTTGAAATACTCAGCTGAATGCAACCAACCTGTACTGTAGGCCCCTATGCAAATTCTGAAAATGACTGGATCTTTAAAAATCACTGAGACTATTGTTTCATGGAGAAAAGATCCATTTTAGTAAATGTCACCTAATTTAAAGCACGTCGATGATTGATTGTTTCGCTTCACAGATTCAAAATATTTACTTCTGACCGACCCAACTCCTTAGAACGTTGACCCTGCTGCGCATGCTGTGGTAGGCTATAACATGTGCTCAGTCTAGAATCGTGAGGACATACCCATTTTAATTCTACCGAAATAGTGTTAATATTTTGGGAACCATGGATAATACTATTTTGATTGGAAAATTTAAATTACATAGGCCTACTTTGTGTGACAAAATTCACCCAAAATAATAATACAAGGAGAATTAAAGGACACATATCACATTGGCCCTATGATTATTTGATTATTTTTAAACGTGAGTCACAAGCTGACATCGCCAAACTTTTTCCCGAAAATGTGGAAATATGACCGTCAAAATGTAGAAATGGGACCCTGACATTTTCACCCAAAATCCACAAACAAGTATTCTCGAACTTGTGGCACACTATTCACCAAGTTTGCCAAATGTACTTCAACTGCCATTCTGGCAATTAATATAAAATTGGGCAATTAGGCAAACAGTATAATTGCCACAAACGTTTGGTGACTGATTTGCCGAATATTCATGTAACTTTGCCCTAGAGCAAATTGCAACATAAATTATCTTATCATGTGACTCCGCAGGCGGGCTGTCTAGGCCTACATCACATCTAAAACGTCTACAAAATATAATGGGGGAGAACATATTTTTAAAGCGAAAAATATATATATATAAATATAAATATATATATATTATATATATATGGGTCTGGTCACACTAAACTAGACCGAAAGTGTTGCATGATAAGAGAAAATTATTATACTGTTTTTTACATAAGTGTTATGCGTTCTGAACACAAAGGTAACGTACGTGACGTTCAGTTAAAGATTTTTGATCTCCCAAGAAAGTACTTATCATTTTGTGTAATTTCTCTGAAGTGAGATAGCAGATATAAAAACTTGTACCCTGAAGTCTCAAGTTTTATTTCGATGGAAGGTTATCTGTATTATATAAGCATTGGCTTTTCAATAATCATTTGTTTCTGAAGTTGTGGGTGTCAATAAATCATGTACGTTACCAAAAAAACGTACGTTTATTTTTTGTTCAAGTACTGCTCGGTACCTCGAAGGTGCATGGGGCGTACAGATTAGATATATCAGTTCAAGGACAGGTAATTTTTTATTATGCCTGAGCGATAATTGTTGCTTTTATGAAAGGTTAAGTCCAGGAAGGTCAAAAACGTATGTGACATTTGACATAACAGAAGATCGAGTCTTGTACGTGGTCTTTGACTGCTAGCAACGGATGTGATTATTGACATTTTCAGTCACTTGTCGAGAGTATAGCTCTGATACTGACCCTCACAATCATGTCAACAGTCACGTACTGAGAAGAATCACGTACGTGACTTGTCAAACATCACGTACGTACAATACACTCCCTTTTATATTCAGTAATTTACTTCCATCTTCACCTGTGGTCGCCCAGATCAGATCACTACTGGCATCATTATTATATGAATACCAACAATATATCAAAGGTAACATAGTATTAATGTAAAAAAGTTTACATCCCACATTTGAGTGCAGTTGGGGTGGAGATGTCAAAGGTATGTTTCTCCCCTTGGTGTCTCGTTCTGTCGACCCTGTTTGTTTTAACATATCACCCTTGTATCAGATCATCTCTTCACATCAATTTCACCAACTTAGCTATTATATCCCCCATCTCAAACGAGAATTATGTAAGCATCACGTACGTGACCCTGAAAGCACCAGGCTCGGAAAAAAACATTTCCTGAGCTCCACGTCGAGCGAATTGACTTGCAACTTCTCAGCAACAAACTACAGATATTGTACTATGAGGAAATGCAAAAAAAAATAATATATAATGTGTTTTAATTTTGTCTTTTTGGCCTAGTTTAGTGTGACCAGACCCATATAAAGTAATTGTGGCCTTGCAGATGTCGCTCTCATTACATTGACCCAACGCTGACAATGCACTTAGCGGTCAAGGGATTTGTGAGTGGCTAATTAGCAAATAAAACACTGCAATCACATGTTCACAAGATGAACATTGGTTTAATGTTGGGCCACTGCCTTCGACAATGTAGACCTCCCGCCCAACAAAGGACGAACCACTCGTTCAGCATACCACTTCTTGGCGGCAGTTCTATGACCAGGTTTGCGTTAAAATTAAACCAGCGTAGCAGAGATTGAGACAACGTTAAAATAACATTGTGTCAATGTCCCAAGTTCACTGGGTCAAAGCCAACGTCTCCTACGTTGAAACAATATTAACTCATATGCCTACTTAGGACAACGTTTAATTTCGTGTAGCCGCTAGTTGAACCTATAAAGATGTCTGTTGCATCAAAATGTTTAATTTCGTATGTATTAACTTATTTTAAAAATCGATTAACTAAATCTAGGTATGTAACAATTCCTAAATGTATCTGATCTCTGTGAATACCGTACATGAATAAGCGGACAAACACTGAACAACAATACCAATCTAATAATGTCCAACATAATTTAGCTATCATACATAGGGGAGAGTAGGGCACCTTGACCATCGGGGCACGTTGAACCACTTGAATTTTCTCTGTTTGTTTAAGTCACAATCGCCAGATATCCCGTCAATATTACCACCTGGTGGTGTGTGAACGAACCAAAAATTAAACGGCACTTTTGATCACATCAAATTTTCTGCTATTTTTAAAAAATATCAACAAGAAAGTGAATTTTACGGGGTGATTTTAATTTCTTCTAATTCTTATTGCAACGTAGGCCTAGTATTAAATAACAATTTTCGTTTCACAGAAACACTTTCAAGGCCAATTTTGAATAAGAACTACTATTTCGGCAAGACAAAAATCGGCAGCCATTTTATCTTGAGGAATTTTGATGGGGCACGTTAAACCATGAAAAGTGAGACATGTTGAACCATAGTTCAATGTAAAATTTAGGAGTGGGGCACTTTGAACATAGGGGCACGTTGAGCCACATGTCAAATGTCTTTTCTAAACTGTTATTTTAATATTTTTATCGTGGTTCAAGGTACCCCGACTCATGGGTCAATTAAAGGTGCCCCGTAGGTGGGGCAGGTTGAACCTCTGAAAAAAAGTTCAAGTTATTTTATGCCAGGATGTTACTTTTTTCTACAGGTGTCATTTGCCATACAAAAAATAATTCAGTTCATTCTGACTTGAGAGGGGGTTGAAAAATAGAAAAACTGGGTCATGGTACCACAAGAGTATCAGATAATTGCAGCAGGGAGTCACTTAATCAATCTATAACATAATTATAGACACCTCAGCTGGGCAGATACCTGTGATAGTGGCCGATATGATACGAAATATAATTTTCGGTAATGGCGGAATATTTTCCCCGGGCTTACCATTTTCGGATCATTGTGACAAAGGTAGGCCTACATAGGCTACCAACTCTAGATTTTTAGCCAAGATGTTTATCTTTGTTTTGGTACCAATAGACTTATTATAGGCCTAAGTTAAGCTCGACGGAAAGTCATTTTTGATCATTCATCCCATGGACTACAATGCATATATACCAAGAATATTTTGATTGGGATGCGTAGTCAGGTCGGTGAGTCTCTCTCTCATTCATCATACAATGAATGGGAAATCTACAATCGGGGGGGGGGGGGGGGCATTGGCAGCTCCCCGTAAAGCTGGCTTCCCATCCGTGAAGATGAGATTTGCAAACCACTGCTAAACACTGGAAGTGAAATTAAAAAGTGACCCTAAGCACCTTAAACTCACTTGAAAAATACCCTTTTTTACTTGACAATGAGTGAAGTTTGAAAAAAATGACGCCTAATTATATATTTCTAAGCAATCTTAAAATACCCCTTATTTGCTAAGCATTCTTAAAATACCCCTCATTAGAGGTTTTATGTCATTTTGCCCCCCTAAACGCGCGTTTTTCACAAAAAACAACCCTGATAACGTGTTTTCTCCTTCATGAATGGTAAGCCAGCTTTATAGGGAACAGCCCCCCCCCCCCCCCCTGGGATCTACATGTACACCATCGAGCCGACATTCGTCCAGTGCCACATAGTTGTTCCATATTTGATACAGAAAAACAAGCTGGATATCTTAGAAAAGTCATAGCAACCCAAGTGGCTATAGAACCAACATTAGTCAGGTAGCTTAGCGAAAAAACGATATTTGGCGGATTAAAGCACCACATTTTGCATGACACTCCCAGATGACCCATTAATCAACATTAGCCAAGGATCCCTCCTGATTTTTTAAAAGTGTTGACGTAAAACGTAAAAATCCAAAATGGCCGCCGTTTTGGCCAAGGTTAAAGAATAAATTGATCTAATTGTTGATATATTATAAGCAGATTCCTGATTTTGGTATCTACCATAGTGTTTTCATGTATTCCCGACGTAATGATGTGGCCAGAAATTATTTTGGACATTGCATTGCAGTGTTTCATCCAGAATTCAGAAGGGGCATGGCGCCACCTATCATTGAGGGCACCTTATCATGTAAGCGGGGCACCACCCAGTTGACCCGGTTAGGCACTTCTAACACCCAACCTCCCCAATTAAGCGTACACACAGTCCCAATTAAGACAGTATGTAAGCATTGCCAGTTATTACCACTATGTACACATGCCGTTGTCAGGTATTGCGTCATAGTGCACTCTGTTATGTCATTTCGTGAAAATTTTATATAGATTTTTAATTTTTGCTTTTATTTTGATCTTCAGAGGTCACTGAAGGGGAAAATCGATGTTGGCATTTTTTTTGCATTGTTTTGCATTTGTGGCAGTCATTTCAAATTTTTGACCTAATTACGGCATAAAAACCATAACTTCAACAATATTACACCTGGACAACCAGCACTTTATGATGAGTAGACACCAAAAACAACAAAATTTCATATAATGTTGTGTTATCAATACCTTACAAACCGTAGTGGGTGAAACATCGATAGCTGAATGTAGGTGTTGCCATGGCAACGGCTCATGAAAGTAAAATAATGTGAAAACATAGCTTTGAAAATATTGATTATAGCGGGGAGGGAATTCATCACAATCATGCACTTGGTGACAAGTTTTTGAAATTTGGTATGGTGTTAGTTATGGGCAGCGTATGTTCAAAATCCATCGCAAACGAAATGAACTTGACCTCTGGTGACCTTTAGAGGTCAAATTCAAAATGGCCGCCAAAACGACCATGAAAACGAATAAATGTAATATCTCAGCTCGTCTTTTAAGTGGAATATTATGTAATTACACTTTTTGTATGTTTTTCGACACGATAAATCATCTTTTGCGGTCATTTCAATGATATGGGCGTTATTTGAGGTCAAAGGTCATGTTCAAGGTCAATTATGAGTTTAATTAACCACTACATACTCTAATAGTAAAACACTTTCTGGAAACATATCTCCAGTTTTTCAAATTTGGTATGGTGTTAGGTATGGGAAATTACAAAATCCAAAAAATTCCAAAAATCATCACAAAAAAAGGGGGTTACCTCTGTTGACCTCTTAGTTAAATTCAAAATGGCCGCCAAAACAGCCGTCAAAATTAATAAAGCTTATATCTCAGCTCTTGTTTGTTTGAAGCAGATCATTATGTTACACAATCTTTTCTATGTTTTACGGCATGGAAAATCTGTTCCCGGGGTCATTTTTGAGGTATTTTTGAGGTCGAGAGGTGGAAAATAGCACAAATCCAAAATGGCCGCCAGCGGCCATTTTGAAAAAAATAAATTTTTAACCAATAATCCGATAATCAGGTGTAATATGTCATTTTTGACTAAATTTGTGGTGTAGAACTCATTTATGGGCTTAAAATTACAATTCTAGACTACTGCGACCTTCAAATATGACATAACGGTGCAAGAGAACGACCAGCGGTCAGAGTGGAAAACCAGTGTTTTACTAATGGCATAATAGCTACGTGATATGTCATTTCTGGCTAACTTGATTGCTCAACATCCTTTCATTATATCAATAATATCTTTATAGCCACCAGTGACCCTGAAAACCTTTTCATAGAACCTTAAAACAACCCATCAAGGTAAAAAATGACGACCAGCGCCGGTAGATGTAAAACTAAAACTTCATTACTAGTGGTGCAATAGTTGCTTGTAGTATGTCACTGTTGATTAACTAATGGTAGAAGTAAAATTATGAAAGCCCGAGAAGCGACATTCGCATGCTAACTCAATATATTGAGTTCACAACTCCATAATTTACAACTTGTTATATTAAGTTAATAAATTGATATATTGAGTTTAGAACTCGATATATTGAGATAAGAAGACAATATATTGAGTTAACAGCTTGATATACTAGTATTGAGTTAACAACTCAATATATTGAGATAAGAACTCGATATATTTAGACAAGAACTCGATATATTAAGTTCAGTTGTCAACTCATTATATCGAGTTGTCAACTCAATATATTGAGAAAAAAAACTCAATATAGAGTTGTGACATCTCAATATATTGAGTTGACAACTTGATATATCGTCCCCTCAGAATTGAAACCATCTAAAGCGGACGATATCCAGTTTTCAACTCGATATATCGAATTCAGAACTCGATATATTGAGTTAATAATTCGATATATTTAGTTTATAACTCAATATATTGAGTTAAGAAGTCTATGTATTGAGCTAACAACTTGATATTGATATAAAAACTCGATTATTGAGTTCACAACTCGATCTATTCAGTTGTCAACTAAATATATTGAGATAAGAAGTCGATATATTGAGTTCACAACTCGATATATTGAGTTAAGAAGTCATCATATTGAGTTCAGAACTCGATCTGTTGAGTTGACAACTCGATATATTGAATTTACAACTAGAAACTTGAGTTGTCTACTCAATATATTGAGTTCACAGCTCGATATATTGAGCTAAGAAGGCGATATATTGAGCTAAGAAGTCAATATATTGAGATAAAAAGTTGATATATTGAGTTATCAACTCGATATATTGAGCTCACAACCAAATATATTGAGTTAAGAAGTCGATATATCGCGTTAAGAAGTAGATATATTGAGTTAAGAACTCGATATATTGAGTTAAGAAGTCGATATATTGAGTTAGGAAGTCAATATAATTGGGTTAAGAATTCGATATATTGAGTTATGAACTCGATATATTGAGCTAAGAAGTCGCTATATTGAGCTAAGGAGGCGATATATTGAGTTGAGAACTCGATATATTGAGTTATCAACTCGATATATTGAGTTCACAACTCGATATATTGAGTTCAAAAGTTGATATATTGAGTTCAGAACTCGATATGTTGAGTTCACAACTCGATATATTGAGATATGAGGTCGATATATTGAATTCAGAACTCGATATGTTCAGTTGAAAACTTGATATATTGAGTTTACAACTAGATATGTTGAGTTGAAAATTTGATATATTGAGTTTAGAACTCGATATATTGAATTGCCAACTCAATATTTTGAGTTCACAGCTCGATATATAGTAGTACTTTTCGCCCCCATCCGGGGAGGGTCATTAGGGATCTGTTCCGTCTGTTGAATGCTCTGTATGGCATTGTACGGAAGCACTAGTCTACAGAAATCATCCAAGGGCAGCTACAACCTTCTCGTATCCGGCCATAATCTTCTGGTGGATTGCCAGTGGCATACACTGGTTCTTCCGCTCAACAGCGGAGCCAATGCAGCACCCGCATCAGTGCTGGCGCTGTTGTAGGCCGTGGTAGCCTTAAATAACCGGCAATAGCGTGTTTGACATTAGGTCTCTCACGTGGCATGAATGGTGTTACCCAGAGGGAGTTATTCTTCATCTTGTTACTCAAGGGACTATCCGACCCGAGGATAGCGGAGCTGTGCGAAATGCCACGGAGTTTCAGCCTTAAATTGCACAGCGAAACCCAAGTCTCTGGCCGCCTGGGGCATGTCTGGGGGTAGATCCCCTAGACATGCCCAAAACCCCTTATCAGGCGAGCAAAGGAAAACGCTCTCAATAACCCACCATGCCCTATCACCCCCACCCTCACATCATCATCTGTACATCATTCATCTCATCAATTGACTACAACGTTTTTATTGTATTACAATGTCGCCTAAAAAACTATTTGTGCCGAAAAGGGACGTAAAGCAATGACTTACTACTACTACTCGATATAATATATCGAGTTTATAACTCAATATATTGAGCTATTAACTCAATATATCAACCTCTTAACTCAATATATCGAGTTGTGAACTCAATAATATTGAGTTCACAACTCGATATATTGAGTTCACAACTCGATATATTGAGTTCAGATTTGATATAATAGTTAAGAGCTCGATATATTGAGTTAAAAACAAGATATGTTGGTGACTTCTGTTGAGGTTCTAGACCTGTGTCAAGTTCTCAGATCGAAAAATACTGATATCACGGAAGCTTCACATCTGGTTTCATTTCCGTGGCCTTGGTAAAGACAAAGGTCTTGACAAGCTTCCCCCAACACAAGGTGCTCTTCATGACCACATACGGCGGGCATATTACCAATGTTCCATCTGAGTGCAGGCATTACTCTTTCAGCCATAGGGCCGCCCAACGAACTTGGGTGGTCTCTGAATGCCACGTGAGACAATATATGCAAATTCTTATCCGCACACCCATTGTCCCAGACTCAATCTTGCAGTTGATTAGGTGCACATGCAGTAAGAGTCACTGTGTCGGGCGATGTTCTCGTCGCCAGCATGATATGCCTTGTACAGAACTGTGCAAATGTGATCCAGATGGATATACAAATTTAATGAATATTGATGATGTTGATGGTAATGATGACATTGAAAATAATTAAACACAAATATACCTAATTTATTATAACTATATTACACACAGTATCTAACTGAAGAATACATGTGAATGCGTGTTATAAAGTCTACAATTATTTAGTGGTAACAGATGGAAATTGAATCTGTTTTTCTCTATATCATTATAAGATTAACAGTTATTATTTTCACAATGTCGTGCTTCATTCATAATGGACATTAAAATCTGTAGTATATAATTTGTTGTGCATTTATTTTTATGCCTATGATAATTTTACAAATTCTTCTGCAATGTTGAATTTATAAAAGCCAACAATTGATCTGTTTATATATTACAATATTGCAGCGTCAAAATTTGTGAATTATGAGACCTCCAAATTAAAAATCAATGTTTTAAATAGCCTACACATCCAAAAATGGTATTCACATCTTCTTTCTGTAACCTGTATTTATTATATACTTTAAAAGAAGAAAATAGTGACGAAAATCCTTTTTTTCACGCAAAAGTTGTATTACCTATATTCTCAATTATTGCCAAAGAGTAGATTACGATATTTTTCAAGATGTTGGTGGCGGCCATCTTAGAAATATACATGTACGAGACCACTAAATGAGAAAATAATGTCTGAAATTAGTTCCTTATGTTAATTACAACACATTAAAAAAATGATATTATACAATGTGATATTAAAAAAATGGTGATGGCGGCCATTTGAATCATGCATAAACAAGACCATGGAAATTACACTTTAAAAAGTGATATTGCACATCTTTTTCTGCAAAAAAGTAAAAACTGATATTTTTCAAAATGACGGCGGTGTCCATTTTGGATTTATGCACCAACGAGATCTCAAAATAAAATTAAATCTGATAAATGAGTTTATCGTGCTAATTACACTTTGAAAAGTGGTATTACATATCTTTTCCGCAAAAAGTGAAGAAATGATATTTTTCAAAATGGCGATGGCGGCTATTTTAGATTTATGCCTCAAAAAACAAAAAGAATGTCAGAAATGAGTTTCTTGTGCTAATTACACTTTGAAAAGTGGTATCACACATGTTTTTCTGACAAATAGTAAAAAAGATGAAATTTCATTTTGTTTGATGGCGGTCATCTTGGGAAATGGCGTAAAAACATGCTAAATGGCACGAAAAAAAATGCCAACATTGATTTTTGTATTCACAACACATTATTTTTGCTAAAAAAGTACATTGGCAAAAATCCATATGAAATTTTCACGAGGCTAAAAAATATGACATAGCAGAATATACTAATAGTTGTGAGCGCGCGACATCAGTGACTGGGGTGTCATAATGGCCTGGTTGGGTTGAATATGACGTAAAATTATGTTCAAAGGTCTGGATATTAGAAGGGCAACATGGCGCACATGAAGGGCAACATGGCGCTCATGAAGGGCAACATGGCACAGCGCCACGTTATAAATAGTTAGATAAAACACTGCATTGTGGGTAAAATCTAAGATGTTCTCCATTTCTGCAAGGTTCAGCTATACATTGACATCATTTTTGACAGAATGGACGCAAACGCCTAATATTGGTGTCCACCAAAGGGTTTTCAGGTATGCCCAACATGGTGGTGTGTTTTGAACGTACGTTAGATATTGCATTACGGTTAAATCCAAGATGGCCGCCATTTGTGAAAAGCAAAAATTAATATAATTTTCAACAGAATGGAAGCAGATTCGTGATTTTGGTAACAACCATGTATGATTTTTATCTATATATATACGCGCATGTGACTGGCAAACATAATATTAGACAGTCTATAGGCCCTATACTAAGATGGCGGTCATTAGATAAACAGAATGGCCGTCAGAGGGCCATGACAGGGCACAAATTATGTGTAACTTTTCATTAGGATTGAGAGCTACATACGTCAGAGCGTCATTTGGAGCCGTCACAGAGCCACGAACGAACACAAATATACATGTATAACTTTAACAGAGATAGCATAATGAGTTTGGCGTTGATCTCAGGTATGGCTGACATTGTGGCATTATCAAAAATAGGCCATCAGAGATGGGAATAGTTCATATAAGATGTTGACGTTAGCTGGACAGACATGTTGGGGACTATCGGCCGCATTTGGGTCTGACGTTTAGGCCTATACACAGTAGCCGATGAACATGAATTAGACCTTTTTTTATTTATCGTTAATACTTAATTATAACAAGAGGCCCAGGGGCCTTGAAACTTGTCAACAGCATTGCAAAATATCAGCTACAGGTGTGTCAGAGAATGTATATCTATGCTCTAAATTGCATTATCATGAAAATAAAATATGTATAGGCCGGTAGTATATATTTATATCTCATCCATCATTGGGATTTATATTATATGTTCAATTCCCATCAAACATTTTGCTGATTTAACACACATTCTGAAGTAGGCCCACTGCCTTGACAAAAAATCATTTTTACAGGACTACAATATAAAAATTATGTTCATACAAGAGTAGATGTGCAATTATTATTTATTCTGGGTCTTTTAATAGGCCCCAGTTAGCCAGGAATTTTCACGAAGTCTTTATTCTTCAATCAATTTCAATTCTTCTGCCTTAAATAGGCCTAACAAAATCGTCACGGAGTTGTAAAATATCTTTTAATGTTTCTTACTCAGCCGTGAAATCTACAGCAGCCCTAATACATCATTATCACATGTAACCGTAATGCACTTTTACTACACCCTCTTACGTAATGCAAATTACGAAATTTACAATAACAATAGTAGATCGACCCAAGGATAAAGACCCATGAAGGCTTTCTCAACTCACACGATCTTTGCTACAATGTTACTGTAATATTATCAGGCAAACGTCGAGTCAGGTGTCAGTTGGCTTTATCAAATGTAATGAAATGAAATGAATGGGATTTTACGCCACATTTGTTCACATATAGGCTAAACTGGGCCAGAAGAACCTCCTGAGGATGGTGATATGAATGAGGTGACACTGCCCTTCAGACACATGATTCGTAATTGAGCCATGTTGGTCTGCGGTCAAGCACGTTATCTCTCGGTCATGTAGGCCGCCCACAATATTCAATCTTTATGATTGAGCAGGGAGGAAACATTTTGTTCTTTGGAACTTGGAATGCCAAAGCAGTAGACGAATCTGCGATCTCTGACTTTCCAAGCAGGCACCAGGGCCCCCGCCCTTTGGTATTGTTGTTACATATATACAAACACATTACCTGATTACTGATATCAAGATGATGTGCTATGTATTCTTGCTGGTATCTATAAGCTGATTAGCAAAACGGTTCCAATTATTGATTTTTATGACATTGATGATGTACTATATTGATTTAAATATATATATATATTTTTCATATTTGTCGTTAAAACTCACTTATGTAGCACAGAAGCAATTGACAATGTAGGACTATATAATGATGTGGTAATTCGTGCATATAATACAGCTGTTTTAGTTATTAGGGGATGACAATGTTATATCATCAAGTGACGAGACAGACAGTTCAAGTGACAATAATTTATTATTTGACCAATTTAAAACATCAAAATATGATTTAACTTTAATGGTTGTCTTAAACTCAATATTATTTATAGCTGACATATTGGATACTTTATGCTTTGGCACAAGGTAACGTCCAAAGAACTTTAATTTAAACTTACCATGTTATACCCATGTTATGTTTCGGAATAAGATAAAACCGAATGATATGAGTTTATTTCTGACTAAATGTTTCACATATATATGTAGGATCCCTACTTCGTTATTTTATTGTGGCAGTTATCCCCGGTTTCCCGGACGCGAGAATCTGTGGACGACTGCCTCGTTTCGGTACTTTGGTGCCGGGCGCAGAAGGCCGGAGCCCATGGGGCCTTGGTACTTTTCCCGGGTGGACACTAAATAAGAGACGCCGAAAGGATATTACATCCCGGTGATGTTCCACTGTATGGCCAATCACAGACGCTCTTAAATTAAATGTTGAGGACACAATTGATTATTGTTCAAATAGTCATTTAGGGTATACCGTCATTCAGTGATGGTATAACAGCCTTTGGCTGTCTCTTATTTACCCGAGACACTAAATAAGAGACGCCGAAAGGATGTTAGCCTACATCCCTGGCATGTTCTAACACATTCGCTTGCTCATTAATCAACCCTTTAAGCCCTCATGATGCATTAAAGCATCATTTTGCATCAATGAAAACAGACTTAATTTCTCTACAACAAAGGGTGTTGGAATGAAAATTTCCATGAAAATGGCTTTCCAATACATGGTGATTTTCTTTATTTTTTCAACCACTTCAAGTCATCTTCATCCACTACACTTCGAGAATTGCAACAGCAATCGGCGGCTTGTAGGGGATGAAGATGATAATAGTAAATTCAGGCTAATTGAAAGGGTTAAGAGATGCCACAAGGATGTAACTTAAGACATCCCTGGCACGTATATTACTTGTGAAGATTGTATCATGACATCTCTGGGATGATGTAGGCCCCTATGTTGTGAAGGTTGAATTAATACTGTGAAGGTTGAATAAGGACATCCCGGGGATGCATTAATTGTGAATATAGGATTATGACCTCCCTAAGATGTAGTGATTGTGAAGATTAACTTACAACATGCCTGGGATTTACTAAATGTAAAGATGGCCTTCTGACATGTAACGATTGAATTATGACACCCCTGGGATGTATTAATTGTGAAGATTGAATTAATCCACCACTGGGATGTATTATATTGATAATCTAATATTAACTTACGACACCCCTGGGATGTATTAATTGTGAAGATTAACTTACGATATCCCCGGGATGTATTAGTGTGATGATTGAATTATGACATCCCTGGGATGTCTTAATTGTAAAGATTAAATCAAGACATCCCTGGGATGTATTAATTGTGAAAATTGAATTATGACATCCCTGGGATGTATTAATTGTAAAGATTAAATCATGACATCCCTGGGATGTATTAATTGTGAAGAGTGAATTATGACATCCCTGGGATGCATTCCTGGGATGTATTAATTGTGAAGATTAACTTACAGCATCCCTGGGATGTATTAATTGTGAAGATTAACTTACAGCATCCCTGGGATGTATTAATTGTAAAGATTAAATCATGACATCCCTGGGATGTCATGACTCGTTTGTTATAACCACAACATCCCAGGGATGTCATGACTCCTCTGTTTTAACCACTACATCCCAGGGATGTCATGGCTACTTTGCTACAACTACTACATCGATCCCTGGGATGTCATAGATTTGTTGTTTTAACTCATAATATCAGGTTGCTGATACATGCCCAGGGATGTTATGATTACTTTATCATAACTATTACATCTCAGGGATGTCATGATTACTTTATCATAACTCCTATATCCCAGGGATGTCATGATTACTTTATCATAACTCTTACATCCCAGGGATGTCATGAATACTTTATCATAACTATTTCATCCCAGGCATGTCATGATTACTTTATCATAACTATTACATCCCAGGGATGTCATGATTACTTTATCATAACTCTTACATCCCAGGCATGTCATGATTACTTTATCATAACTATTCCCAGGCATGTCATGATTACTTTATCATAACTCTTACATCCCAGGGATGTCATGATTACTTTATCATAACTATTTCATCCCAGGCATGTCATGATTACTTTATCATAACTATTACATCCCAGGGATGTCATGATTACTTTATCATAACTATTTCATCCCAGGCATGTCATGATTACTTTATCATAACTATTACATCCCAGGGATGTCATGATTACTTTATCATAACTCTTACATCCCAGGCATGTCATGATTGTTTGTTATAATATTATTATTACATCGCAGGGAAGTCATAAAATAGTTGATACGTCCCATGAATGTCAGGATTACTTTATCAAAACTAGTACATCCCAGGGATGTCATGATTACATTATCATAGTTAGTGGACGGCTACATCATCCCTGGGATGTACTGGTTATAATAAAGTAATCATACATCCCCGGGATGCAGTAGTTATAGCAAATGAGCTATGACATCCTTGGATGTAATAGTTAAAAAAGGAGTTATGGCATCCATGTGATGTAATAGTTATAACAGAGGATCGATCGAGGTATGGTATCCCTGGGATGTAGTAGTTATAACAAAGGCATTATAGCATCCCTGGGATGTAGTAGTTATAACAAAGGAGGTATGGTATCCCTGAGATGTAGTAGTTATAACAAAGGAGGTATGGTATCCCTGGGATGTAGTAGTTCTAACAAGGAGGTATGGTATCCCTGGGATGTAGTAATTATAACAAAGGCATTATAGTATCCCTGGGATGTAGAAGGAGCTACGACATCCCTGGGATGTAGTAGGCCTAGTTATACAAATGAGTTGTGACATCCCTGGATAGTAGTTATTACAAATGATCGAGCTATGACACCCCTGGGATGTAATAGTTATAACAAACGAGTTGTAACATCCCTGGGATGACTATTTCAAAGGTGCTATAAAGTCCCTGGGATGTAGAAGCAGCTATGATATCCCTAGGATGTTACATCATCATGTATTAGTTATAACAAAGCTGCTGTGACATCTTGGGATGTTATTTTAGTAGCACTTGTTATTATATGCATACATGCAGATAAATGGTCTATTATTACAGCTGTATTATTTCATCCGTTTTGTAAATATCACCAATCAAATATTAATCGAGTGCACCCATCGACTTGTAATGCAAGAATGTCTGTGATTGGTCCAGGCACAGGCATCCCCGGGATGTATTTGCCTCCAGTGTCTCTTATTTAGTGCCTACCCTTTTCCCGCACTTCAGATCATTACGCTCAGCGACTGCCGACGTGCCGCAGGTCGCTCTCTCTGAGTCAAGTTGGACGTGTCGTGCGCGGGGTTGTACGTTGTAGTTACCAGATGTCTAGACGAATAAACATGACAAGTGGAGGAAGAGTTTTGTGATTTACTTAGAGCCGTCGATTCGACGGGGAGAGGAAGTTTACGTTATAATGGAGAATGTTGGGCAGTTTCTCTCGTTCACCCTTACAAGCTCATACTAGAGACCCTAACGGTCACTCACAGGTATCTCCGGCGCGAGGGACTACCCCATATACCCATACTGGTGACCCCTGACGACTGATAGACAACGCAACAGTGTTTTCACCAAGACGCCAATTGAAAACTGCTGTTTTCAAGGATAGTTTTATTTAAATTTTAAGGGATTTTTTGAAAAAAATCAATAGCATTTTTTTCATCAAGGTACGTGAAAGCTGTAGGTCATTTTTAATATGCCAGTTTTAAACTAGTCAGAAAGAGTTATTAGAGGAGAAGCACGTTTTTTACGTCGAAATGGGCGTAATTTTCTTATTTTTGGACGAAATTCCACGTGTTTGGCGCTTTTTCAAGATGGCGACCATGTCGGTTTCTCTAGAAGAATACTGAAAATTTTTCTCATAGACTTAGTCTATCATGTTTTCATAGTAAGAGTTTTTTAAATGCTTTCATCCTATTAATGCCACTATAGGCGAATAGGAAGTGGGTGTTTTCGGAAACTCATTTTTTATCGTTGATTGCCATAATTGGGTGACTCGATTTTAAAGTCCATAGACGAAGCCTTGTCATTTTTTTTTTTTTTTCAGTAAAATCGACAAGAAATTATAAAATATCGCTTCGACTCGGGTAACCTTGAATGGGATTAGGGCCAAATAAAATTGTTTCCCTAATGAATGTCAATAAACGGTCCTATTTGGTCTGTTAAATATATTCCCAGGACCGTAGATCAATATTTTATTACTATTATAATATGTTATTTCAGAGAATGCTGATTGTTGTAAATGTATTTGGTAAGTGAGCGCCATTTTGGACGCTGGTTCCCCTTGATTAGCTGATCGCCCGCCGTGGGCAAACACGTGTCCCGCCATAACCAGCATGCATTTGAATAGTGGACTTGTGTCGCCACATCACATTAGCATAAATTAGGCCGCCATTTTAATTTGGTGGAGCAGATTATTCACGTGTTCAAAATTATACACGGCCTAGTTTTAAATAAAAAAAAATTCGATTATTTATAAATTTTCTTTTTCAAAACGGCTGTAAGAGGGGAAATATAAATAAGCAGTTTTGGAAACGAAATTATAGCACTAATTGTGCGAGATTTTAATAAAGTCATAGACTAGTATAATTTTTTCACGGCGAAACGCCCCCTGGTGTTTGTCGTTGCTCTAGCCTACTTTCAGCGCCTTATTTGGGCACGGAGTAGGTAGGCTAATGAATATGCTAATGTGAGGCGAGACGCGGCTGCTGTTCACTTGTATATGTACACACCGTTACACGCATGCTGACACAGGCACGCAGCCACAAGCTGCAGGCCACACATGTTAGCAGTACCCGATAATACACCATACACACACCCACCACAGACGAAATAAACGCAACCGCTACGACGACAGCGGCCGATTTATACGTCAATCAATGAATCGAAGCGAGCGATTGATTCGGACGTTAATAAGAATGCCTCGGTGATGAACGTGCCATAAATATAAAAAAAAGGTGGAGTGTTCATCACAGAAATCATATTTCAACGAAATGATATACTATATCATCAATCCGCATAGACTACTGTCAGTCACGTTTTAAAATATTTTTCCAAAATAAATGTAGCTGTTTTTATTCGCAGTCACATTTAGCCCATCAGTTTGAAAACGAAATTTTCTCATGAGAGTTGATTTCTGAAGATTAAAATTTGTATAAATACAGAAATATTCGATTTGACAGTTGCGCTATCGCGAAACATCGCCAATATTTGCATGTGTTTTTCGACTTGTGTGATTTTTTTTTTTTTTTTTTCACCCAGGTCGATTTACATTATACTATTATCCTAGCTTAGCATAGCATGTCATAATTGTATCTGGCATTTTTATGTACAATT
This sequence comes from Flabesymbios commensalis, assembly GCA_964017125.1. Lineage (NCBI taxonomy): Eukaryota > Metazoa > Annelida > Polychaeta > Terebellida > Flabelligeridae > Flabesymbios > Flabesymbios commensalis. Next base: position 86,372,195 of record OZ024906.1, read on the forward strand.
TCGACCTACAGTTTTCACTATACCATTATGCATGTGTGTGAATAAGTGAAAACATGTCAAATATAGACCTACAGTTTTCACTAAAGTAAATATATATATAGTGTGAACTAGTGCAAAGAAAATATGTGCAACCTCAGCGACGCATTTTCAACTATATCTGCAACCCCTGTTTCTCGCAACATGCGACATAGCATGAACATTATCTACAGTCTACATTTCTAAGATTCAACATATACAGACAATTTATCATCTGGTCTAAACGGCAACGTACAACTAACCCGCGCACGACACGTCACGGACATAGGCCACGGAGAGTGGCGACCGCATACCCTGGCCAAAGGCCTGGGGTGTGCACCAGCAATATAAAGGCTAGCCACCGACATGGTGGAGAGGTGCATCACTTCAACAGTAAATAAGAGTGATGGCCAGTTTTGTATTTTTCATATATATGACATTTAAAACGTCGCCTACCTCTCAGCCTCAGAGTTACAGGCGCTGCACTGGCGTTTTGTGTTGCCGATAAACCACGTTCCTGTCAACCACACAGAACACAGCGTGGGCATGTACAACGCGCATCATAATACAGAATAGCACAATACAGCACAGCATACGTGATTATCTGCTTCAGCCGACACGGCTAGCAATCAGCATTGATCAGCAGTATTCTCAACAGCGTCTACTGTCCGGGGATTCCCCACATTTACTGGTACGGCACAGCATAACCAGATTCAATAAGCTACGGACATTTTTTAGCAAGTGCGGGATCGTTTACGCCCCGCATTGCTGAAATCACCAATACTAATATTATTAATTATGGACCTTCCAGCTTACAGCCCCAGCTCAGCTTCGACATATAAAGAACTTTCGTTTTTCAGTTTTCAACCCTATATTTTTAACTGACATTTCAGAAGACCAGAATTTCATCAGTCATTTTAATTATACTTACCTGCATTAGCCTTACCGAACATTCATAATTTCATAACCTGATTGTTTTTCCGATTCATTATTAAATTCAACTTTGGTGAATTTTAATTAATTCCAGATTGCATATTTTTGTAGGCCTACCTTATATCGCCTCCGAATTTACGATACATCGCTACCGACTTTTACGACGATGCCTAGGTCTGTTTCTGTTCACCGCACGTCCGGTGATCTGACGCAGGCACGTGCGTTTTTAACTTTAATGTTAGCCAACGCAAGAGGGTGACTTTTGCGTTTGGCGCGCCGGCCACTAGCTGGTCATGTCCTAGCCGTGGTCCAGGCGACTCGCTCCGCTTACCCGATCAGCGCTAGTCATGTCCCACACGTGACATTTCGTGGAACTGCACATCGAAACATGCTAATCATGTCTTTTTGCGACCAAATCGCAGAATTATTTTAAACCCTGTAATAGGGCACGCGCCCGAATCCGGTACGTCATAGCGTTAACGCATATAATGCAACTCAGGCTATCACACGGTGAGACGCCAGCTGTGATCGCTCACAATAAAGGCCAACTAGGCCCGAGCACGATCATTCAGCATTTTACTCCTCGCGCTAATGGGGATTTGAGTACTTGCATTCGAACCGACGCTACGATACGCACAATCGACTCTACAAACGAACCGACAATACGAACATATGTTCGATACAGTACTTAAGTACTGCCCCCTAACGATCAGCAAATGCAATAAATCGTTTTATATTTAGCATGTGTTGGACGCAACATCCACACACGCGGTTTACTATAGCGCCAAACAATAAAGACTGCAATACCAGCCACACGCATCGCACTATTACATTTTTTCATTGTTTTGTATTTTGTATTGCATGTAATTTACGTAATCATTTTGCACGAGCAATTTACGTAAAAGATTTCAGTATATTTTAATTACGACACTATTAGGCTACTCCAGGCCTGGCAACATTGTGTAAAATATGTAAAATGTAAATACATTTTTCAGCAAGTTAATTGCTAAATAATAATGGAAATTGATGTTAAGTAAATGAATCGGTTGGTCGCAGCTTGCTGCATATAAATACGTACATACAGGACAGTTGGTGTTGAGAGGATGGGACAATTTTCATTTATAATGCTGCGACGTCAACCACCCATGCTGTAACCACACACGCTATAATTTTTTAAACTATGCTTAGTAATAAGAGGTTACATATTATTACAACCCCCGCTACTTGCACGAAGCAGTCTCCTACACATCAGTTAGGTCCTACGTTATCACTAACCCGGGGGTAATGTAGGATCCCTACTTCGTTATTTTAATGTGGCAGTTATCCCCGGTTTCCTGGACACGAGAATCTGTGGACGACTGCCTCGTTTTGGTACTTTGGTGCCGGGCGCAGAGGGCCGGAGCCCATGCGGCCTTGGTACTTTTCGCGCACTTCAGATATTACGCGCAGCGACTGCGGACGTGCCGCAGGTTGCTCTCTCTGAGTCAAGTTGGACGTGTCGTGCGCGGGGTTGTATGTTGTAGTTACCAGATGTCTAGACGAATAAACATGACAAGTGGAGGAAGAGTTTTGTGATTTACTTAGAACCGTCGATTCGACGGGGAGAGGAAGTTTACATTATAATGGGGAATGTTGGGCAGTTTCTCTCGTTCACCCTTACAAGCCCATACTAGAGACCCTAACGGTCACTCACAGGTATCTCCGGCGCAAGGGACTACCCCATATTCCCATATATATACATTGTTTTCATGGTGTTGTACTTCCACTGGGCCTATAGGGCACATACAGAGATAGTGGAAATAGTTCCACCCTTCCATCCGTCCACCCGGTGTTCGCCTTTCAGTCAGAAGGCCCGTTAGTCAGAAGGCCCATTAGTCAGAAGGCCCGTTAGTCAGAAGGCCCGTTAGTCAGAAAACCAGTAAGGATGATTAGCCAGAAGGCCCGATTGTCAGAAGGCCCGTTAGTCAGAAAATAAGTAAGGATGACTGTTCAGAAGGCCCGTTTGTCAGAAGGCCCGTTAGTCAGAAAGTCAGATAATTACCTCATCGAAATCATCTCATTTGTGAACAACCCTATGACCAATTATTTGTCTTTATTTATTTACTTGTGCCAGTAACAACGTCTAGCACTTTCATAAGGGTTGCGTTATTAATAGGCCACTCATTATGTTTTTGAACCTAATTTTGCTGACGTAATTCCCAGCTTCAAATGAATGAAAACTACCCATAATAATTGGATGAAGTACTTATTGCCAAGCTGTCTGTAAATAACAGTCAATTTTCTACTTATAGGAACAAGATAGTATAATAATAATACATGTAATTGCATATCGTATGCAGCAATGTACACTCCATGTCTTTGAACAGGTTGGAACAATGTAGATATGAACAAGCAGTACCATCAACATACTGCTTCAAACGCGAATAGGCCTACCTAAATTTTGAAACTTGCTGGGAAAAAATGGTCGAGATAACAATATACTGCTAATAGATTATAATGAGATTCAAATTTTACGCTGGTCTTAATTAGCACGGTAACAATATATACTGCAATCACATTATATAATAGTTCTCCCGTGCTTAGGTAAACTTCACTTTCGCGAATTTAAAACAAGCATTTGCACACAAAAGAGTCGACAAACAATGCTAGTTATCAGAATATTGGACACAACTTATTATTTATTCTGAGCAAAATGATACATTTATGAACGCTCGGCATAAATTAAACCGATGGTTACAAACTCCAATTGAAAAATTTTGTGGGGTTTTCTCATGACACACTTTTCACACCTATTTCAGTAAAGTTATATATATTTCAATCCAGATATCCAGATCATATCGACTTATTACCAACTAATAGTCGAGCGTATATACTAATGTTCCAGAGACGCAACATTTGATCTATATGGATTTTACTCTCAGTTGTGCAATTTGTTTGCGTATAATTTTTTCACAATTTAATTTTCATGGCTATTTTTCTCTTTCAAACTTTTTATTAAATTACCGATTTTTTTGAAAAGCTCGTATGGACTCCGTCAGCATTTTTTAAGTATCCTTGAGTAATTATTTTATGCACAACTCTCAATATTGCTTTATCAATAGCTGGACAACAAACGTTTCAATCAAAATAATATAGTCCATACCCCCTCTCCACATGCCCAGATATCAAAAGCAGCGTCCCCTAGAATTGTTCAATGCCCAATCAACAAATTCTGACTAAAGGGCCTTCTGACAAAAAAGCTTAACTAATTTTCTGACTATATGGCCTTCTGACTAACGGGCCTTCTGACTAACGGGCCTTCTGACTAATGGGCCTTCTGACCAACGGGCCTTTTGCCTGAAGGGCCTTCTGACTGAAAGGGTGTCACCGTTCACCCTAACCCCACATCATGACACATAATTAATTTCATCAACGGTTTGCACCGTTTTTAACATATTACCTAATTTATCACTTGATTTATCATTAATTTTGCAGAAATTGAACAAACTACTATTTTACCCCAATCTTTAAAGGGTTCTTAAGTAGGTTTTGTACAGGCTTTGGTTGTTGAAATATTTATAGCACCGTATTTCTGGAAAAATGACGAAAAAATTGGGGGATCCATGGTTGCATCGTGTTATCGATGGTTGCATCGTGTAGTAACGATTTGTGCTATAACAGATAATTACTGACACTCTATTTACTTTATTCAAACACACATTTTAGCGCTGAAATGGGTTAACATTCAGCGTTTGCAAGTAGACCCTATCGACTTCCGTCATCAGTCACGTGTTGTGCCAACACCCTTTATGAGTGTTATTGGGGTCGATCACATAGCTTTAGTGCTACTCATTGTCTTCCTGGGGTCCTGTCGGATCTCTTCTTGGGGCAGTGTCATCACCTTCCTGAGTTATTGCCGCTAGGCCTACACCTAATTTACTAGCCCCCTAAACCGCTAAGCGCTATGGCGCTTTAATCCGTTTAATAGCTGATTTCTAAATTACTTAGTCCTAAATTACAAATTAAACAAATACGAGTAGCTTTCTCTCACTTAAAGTTGTGGGTCAAGGTAGGCTAGTTAGACACAACTTTTAAGTGTGTGAAAATTTAAATTATTTAATTCAGCGATTTAAGGGTTAATATATTTGTCATCATCAACAAATTTTCTACAATATTTGCTGTACAAAAGAAATTTGTAGGCCTATTAATATTTGTCATATAGTTTAAGTCTATATAGACAGCTACACCAGGTTCAAGGTAGAGGTTTACCTTTGAAAATACATTGATAAATCGGATATAACAGGTATGGCGAAGTTTTGTCAAGGTTACTTAGCCCCCTGTGGCAAGATTACCAAAGCTGTGGAGAGGCAACTCAGCCTTCTGTGGCAAGGTTATCAAATCTGTGGCGAGATTACCTGTGGCGAGGTTAACTTGTGGCGAGTTTACCTGCTACCATAACAGGAATAGGCCTACCCTAACAATCTTGTGAGATATTGGCAATGGTACTAAATCTGACATTCCACCGATTTATCAGGTGACAGTCCAGTATTTTGTTGGGATCAGCAACATTTCAACTATATGGTTTTAGTAGCTCGTTTTCTGCCATACTTCATTTAAATTGTATTGGTAAGCAATAGGCCTATATGTTTTGGATCATGGGATGGCGAACCTTGACTCTGTTCTTATAACGCTGAATATTAAATTAAATCTTGAAACCTAATGCAGCGATACACAGCTCACAATTTGACAGTTCGGGCCGTAATGGGCATTTATTGGCGGCACCACCAACAGTAAATACGCCATATTATTAATATTTCTCCTGCTTGGAAAAATAGGTGGCGTACCCTGGTTCCTCTGCTCAACAGCGGAGGCAATGCAGCACCCGCATCAGTGCTGGCGCTGATGTAGGCTGTGGTAGCCTTAAATAACCGGCAATAGCGTGTTTGACATTAGGTCTCTCACGTGGGATGAATGGAGTTACCCAGAGGGAGTGATCCTTCCTATTGCTACTCTGGGGACTATCCGACCCGAGGATAGCGGAGCTGCGCAAAATGCCACAGAGTTTCATCATTAAATTGTACAGCGAAACTCAAGTCACCGGCCGTCTGGGCATGTCTGGGGGTATATCCCCTAGACATGCCCAGAACCCCTTATCGGGCGAGCGAAGGAAAACGCTCTCAATAACCCACCATGCCCTATCACCCCCACCCTCACATCATCATCTGTACATCATTTCATCTCATTAATTGACTACAACGTTTTTATCGTATTATAATGTCACTTAAAAGACCTTTTGTGCCGAAAAGTGACGTAAAGCAATGATTTACTACTACTACTGGAAAAATAGGCGTCTTACATTGGGAACTAAAATTTTAAAAGATTCACTGGTAATGACTTGGTAGTTAATTCTACAGAAAATATATTATATATTTTTTATATGGTTAATTCAGCAGGCGATCTGTTATTATTTAGCCGGGGCCTAGAGCTTGTCTTGAAAAATCTTATGGCCCACTCAAATTAACTTGTTGCGTCAAAAACATGCACAGATAAAATGATGTCGGGCCATTTTAATATTTTTTGTGGGAATCCGGCAAGTACTCTTTATAAGTAAGGCACTGCGTATTCTTTACATGTAATTAAGTAGCTAAGCGTGTGTTTTGACAGAGTGTTCAATGCTCAAAAGATGGTGTCGGCCATAGATCATTAGGACACGAAATCGTTATGCATTCACTCATAATGCCTGGTTGTAAAACTATAATATGATGATATAGCCCAGAAACGTTAAATTAATGACAATTATATTTTTCAAAAATGTAGGGCCTATATTTCACCATACTTTGTCCCTTTTTCATGACAGATGGTCGTAATGAAAGGGTTAACTTAACTACATGAACAGGCATTGCAATAAAAGTTGTTATTCGGTCATATTTCAGGCCAGAAGTGTATAAATTATATCAATTTCCATCGCCTTCAATCGCTAAGTCCAAAAATCTATTCATAATAATACGAAAATTGACATTTTTGGAGATAAATATCTTAGCCAAGGCCTAATTGCTATATTGCGTAAGATAACACAGGTGACTGCAGCAGAGAGAGAGGTGGAAGAGCGGGGGGGGGGGCCTAGCACCCCCCGCGACAGAGTGACACCCGTGAGAGCACTTATCACAGCAAATACGAAGCACCGACCCAATGTTGCTCTACTATTGGCCCGACATCTTCGACGTCGGCACGACATAAAAACAACATTGGGTCAATGCCTCGAGTTAACTGGGTTTGGTCACAGCCAATCAGCAAACTCCAGACGCTGACACAATGTTAGCCTAATGGTGGCCCGCCGTTCACAACACTGGGCCAGCATTACCCCAGCATTGGTCCACCAATATATAGGCCTTAACGCGATAAACATTTATCCAATGCCAGCTTAATGCTGGCCCATTGTCTACGGCAATGGCTCAGCAGTTAAATAGCATTGGCTAAACCTCTCGTTTTTGCAGAGTCACCGGCAACTCGATACACTGACACAATGTTGGTCCAATGTTTGAACAGTGTCATAAATGATGGCACAACATTAACCCAACATTGGATCATGTTGACTGCCTGGAACCAGCATGACATAGAGCGCTCACAGCAAAACCAAGTAGTAGTAGTAGTAGTAAATAACTGCTTTAAGTCACTTTTCGGCACAAAAGGTCTTTTAAGTGACATTATAATACGATAAAAACGTTGTAGTCAATTGATGAGATGAATGATGTACAGATGATGATGTGAGGGTGGGGGTGATAGGGCATGGTGGGTGCAAAACCAAGTATCTGCCTATTTCACAAGTGTGCAGATACTGTCTATTGAAAGTGCTGTTACAAACAAGAAGGAGGCAGTGACATCAGCGTAAAGGAAGTATATACTTGCTTTACAAGTGAGCAAATACGGCCTTTTGGCAGCGCTATGGCAGGAAGAGCCAGTTAAAAAGCAGTAAATATCTTGTTTACCAGGGAGCCGATAATGCCTTTTGACTTTGCACAGGCAGAACAGATGTTAAACGGAAGTTAACGACAGACGTTTTCTCTGAAAGTCAGACTAAAAACTTGGAGACTCTGTCTCCAAGTTGATAAAATGTCATATCTTGTGGTTATATGAGGTCCTAGCTTCTTGTGAGAATTGAAGGCGGTTTTTAAGCTTTGCCTCGGAACTTCAATTATTATCACAAACAATATTTTATTATATCTTTAATGACATAAAGAGGGGAATTTAATCACATTTTCGATGAGAACGACTGTTAATTATATGCACATAAACATTTTATCTAGAGTCCACAGATATTTTAAAAATTTGCAATGTAAAATCAAATATTGCAGTGTTTTATAACGGGACAGTTCGCTGCTGGATACCAAACTGGTGGTCATCATCAACAGATATGAGGGAATTGTGGCAGCACCTAAAATTTGGTCGTCACAGTCAAGTGGCAGCTTATCTGTCACGAAATTCTTCAATTATCTAATAATTTCAGAGAGATTATGTATGTTCAGTCAATGAATCATTGTGAGTAAGCGAGGGTTCACCACAGGTCTCAAAGCTATATGTGGCTAAAGTACTGAACCTATCGAAAAGAAAAGGTACTCCTTGTGCGATACTAGCTATATCAAGTTCCACATGACTTTGTTACCAAACAGTTTGTAGACAAATAAATGACAAAAATGCTTCTAAATGCCTATTGAATATTGGAATAAGCGTTTTCTAGAAATAGATAAAGATTTTTCTGCAACGAAACAAAAATATGTCTAACAGTGGGTGTCTTGTTGTATTAAAAAAAGTGTGTTCTTAATGATCACGCTACAAGCATATCTAAAACATATATTATAACCATCAAAACCATCCATCTATGTCCATTTCAGCAAATGCTACATAGGCCTAGATTTTGCTTAGGTCATGACACCGAAGTGGCCATTATGGTTTCAAACATATTGATCATCTCTAAAATTATTTTCTGATCATGTCGGGCGGTGTAGGCCTACCTGAGAACCCTGTGATAGACTGCAAAATCATCGATTTGTCCTAATTCCGGCGAAGGTTATGCACATTTCTTGCACGGCCATGTCTCTGTGATAGTTATTTTACTTGTCTTATGGCCGCCATCGCTGTTTTTACAACATCGACCATCTCTAAAGTTGTTTTAAATGACACCAACATGGTCACATGTCGGGCTACCTATCTGAAGCCCCTATGGTAGACACTAATATAATGTTACTTCCAGTTATAGATATGTCCTACTCTGTCGTGAATCTCCTTCTAATCTGTCTAAAATGATCAAAAATATTGTTTGACACAACTTTGTTTGACCGTTACCTTGTCAAATAGCGGCCATCTTGAATTTTACCCACAATAAAATGTTTGAACTTCTCTCTGGCCACACAACTAAATCGGGAATACCTGGAGAACCAACGACATACACCTTAGAAAAGTGACGCTCCTTCTATTTTCTTTTAAATTATATGAATTGTTTTGACCTTGCACAAATGGCGGCCATCTTGGATTTTACTCACAATGCAATGACTAAAGTACGTTTTGGCCACACCCGTATGTCATACATACTTTAAAACCATATGGTACACACCAAAATTATGCATGTGCTTCTATTCTGTCCAAAATGATATCAATTCATTGTTTTCCCTTGCACAAATGGCGACCATCTCGGATTTTATTCACAATGCAATGTCTAAAGTACTTTCTTACTACGACATTATGTCAGGCATAACTGAATCCCGTGTGCTAGACACCAAAATCAAGAATTTGTGTCTATTCTGTCGAAAATTATATCATTTTATTGTTTCATCTTGTACAAATGGCGGCCATTTTGGATTTTGTCACTTTTCTGTGTCTTAAGTAAAAAATAATTTTGGGCTCCTAGGCTAACTTTGATCAGGATAGCACAAATTTTGGTGCTTTTATCTGCCCAATATCGTTTATCCTAAAATTTGATGCTAAGCTACCCGACTACATTCCTGTTTAGTTTAGTGGTGATGGCTACAAAACTGTACCCTGATGACATCGCAAGGCTCTGACACACTGAAAGCCATGTTTTAGCGGGCTTGGCTCTACTGTGATCACCAGAAGGCGCTAGCTGACTAGGGCCAACACCGCTACCGTCTTATCGGTAGGCGGAGTCACTTTTTTACACGGACAGCTGTGGAAAAATGGTCGACAGTGCGGCCGAGCTCCACGCAATGTGAGTAGCTTGGCTTAGCCGGGTAACAAAACTGTAGGAGAAATTATCGTCCAAATTAGTTATGTCACGATAGCAAACAATTATATGTCACAATAGCAGACAAACAATTGTCGAAATTTAAGATTAGCGTGATGCTCTTATAAAATCGCCCAAATGCTATCAAACCAAAATGATAAGGTGTCGTTTGTTTTAGTAGGTTGTAGGCCTATGTTTGACCGTTTTTTTAAATGCTAAGGCCACTATGTTTTTTCACTCTGTTTTATATTAGATGAGCGCGCATTAGATATAGGCCGCGCATCACCAAAAAAAAAACGTGTTTTTTTCTGCCCAGTGCTCGCATTAGATTGTTGCCGATTTTCGAAAAAACCAGTTAATTTCAGGGATAAAAAAACATTTTGAAAAAACAAATTTATTTCAGTGGATAAACAAGAGGCCCAGGGGCCTTGACGCTTGTCAACAGCATTGCAAAATATCAGCTACAGATGTGTCAGAGAATGTATATCTATGTTCTAAAATAAATTATCATGAAAAGGAAATATGTATAGGCCTATACACCCGGTACTATGTATTTATATCCTATTCATCATATCCATATTATATGTTCGATTCCCATCATTTGCTGATTTTACACACATTCTAAAGTAATGCACTTGATGAAAAATGTTTGACAAAGAATCATTTTACAGGACTACAATGTAATTAATATTACAAAAGTAGAAGTGCAATTATTATTTATTCTGGGCCTTTCAACAGGGCCCCCGCCCTTTGTTATTGTTGTTATCTACTGTAGATCTGGTAATTTTCGCGTGTTGCAATTTTTGCGAATTTGTGATTTTGAAAAAAAAGCGGTTGTAATTAGATCCAAGTGATAGTTACTGAGCTGAAATGTCACGTTTTAATGGCACTTACTCAGCCGTGACGAATCCCCTTATCCATCGTTATCACAAGTAGGCGTAATCCACTGGGTCTACCTCACAGTGGGTCCACCTCAGGTCACAACACATGCCTACCTTCTCAACTCACATGCGTCCTTGCGCAAATGTTGGGTCAAAACTGGAAATACCAGGCCATCGTTTAATCAGCACTGTTTTAACTTTCAGAGTATGTTGGGATGGTGACAGTGGACAGCGGTATTGTTATATACAAATTAATGGTAATTAGCAAAAAAAATTCAATCATCGTCATCAATATGTAAAGCAGGGGTCAGTTGAAGTGAGGCTAACACATTCTTAAGGACAGCACGTATTAGGCTGATTGGATCTGCTGATTGGATCTGCATGTCCACTGGCGGAAAGGCAGCCATCAGAGACGCAATTAGCCGGGATTGACCAGAAGAGGCGGAGGTGTGGATAATGAAGCCTGTAGAGAGAGTGTGAGCGCAATTCTTACGGGCAGATTAGTATTCACCTCAGTCCCTTCCTGGGCCGCGTTCTATGGTCAATCAACAGTGTCAGGCTGATTAAACCTCTTCCCAGTCCCTAGCTTGGCAGCAATTGTGGACGCGAGGTGGTCCTGTATTAATGAGATCAGTGGACGCCGGAAGGTCCTGCATTAATGAGAGCAGCGTCCTGCCCTGAGGATGAGATCTCAAAGAGAGCCTTCAGCGAAAAGTATGAATGGGGGCTGAACAGGACAGATGGCCTGATGGTAGAAGTGTTGTGAGTAGAATATTAAGTGTTTAGAGAAGTTGTTATAAAACAGGACGGTTGACGTCTATGAGTTAGATAGGAGTTAAGTTAGGAAACAAGTTACTAGAGAGAGAGCAGAGTCTTGCTCTGCCTTGATTTATAGTGAAAGACTTAGTTTAGCTATGACTTGTATATATATTAATTGTTGTCTGTCTGCCTAACCATGACATGGTCCTGCACAGAGGATTGTACAAATAAAGATGTCGCCGACCTGAAAGTGAGTTATGTGTTATGAACCAGGAGTCTTCGTGTTGTAAACCTACCCGCCACTGGTGGCCTAGACGTCTTGGCATTGTCACCAGAGGGGGTAGAGATTTTATATTGGCGATCTTGCCTAGGATTCTGTGCATGATAAAAAAATGTCGCAGACAGACAAAAAGGAGCAGATTAATAAAATGTCTCAGACAGACAGCCAGGACAATAAGCAAGTAGAGACAATGATATCCATGGTCAAGTTCGAACAAAAGCCAGTAGCTACCTGGGGCTGTGCGAGCAAAGACTTTAAGGAAGGAGAAAAAAAGGTAACACCCTTGCCACGGACACCATGGACACCTATGTCAGATCGGCAGAAACAGCATGTGCTACGCATTTGCGAGGAGATGGCAACGTTTCAGGAGCTGACGAAGGAGGAAGAGGAGATGGAAGAAGAGATAGAGGCCGCTATGAGGGAGTGGTGCTAAGAGGTAAATACCTTTTGAAAAAGTGTGAGATCTTTAACATAAACTGACTTTAAAATGGATCCCAGCACAGTTTAAACTATATACAGATGGCCTAGCCAACCTGGAAACTACCAGGGCTAGGCAGGACAGTCTTCGGAATGTAAAAAGGCGTGAAGAACAAATTGTACAGGCTTTGGTGCGTCAAACGTCGCCCTGCGATGGTACAAGCACGGCGGGCGTCAGGACGTGGTTCAAGGAGATTGAACTAGCAGGAGCCGAGGCAGGCACAGAACATATAATTGAAATCGCTGCCAGGTCAGCCGCTGGTTCCTTGAGGGGGGAACTAGAGCGGTATATAAAAAAGAGGTTGACTGCACCCACAGCACTAAACAGCCGTTTTGAAGTGCCATGGGCCGAGGTGAAAGTTCACCTACGAGGGGCTTTTGTCCATGTGGACGAAGACAGTGCCCTGAGGGATGAGGTAGAAAAAACACGCCAGAGTGCTTACGAGCCGGAGGCCAGTTTTAGTCGTCGCTTCCGCGAGGTCGCTGATGCTGCGTACCCGACGGATGCTCGAAATGAGGATCGAAATAGAATTTTGATCAGAGCATTCGCCCGCGGTTTACGCAGCGATGAGCTAGCTCGCAAGTTGGTGGAAGAGGGTAACCCCACCAGCCTGGAGGACGCATTCGAGACGTTGGACGGCTATAGCGCTCGTAAAGACGCTTACGCCCGCCTGAGCCGCCATGAGGAACCAATGGAGGTGGCACCGGTCAACCCCGCACCACCGCGGCCCCAAGTCGCACCAGAGTCAACAACCACGGTGAGCTTATTGAAGAAAGTCTTGCAGAGCCAGGAGCGGTTGCAGACCAAGGTTGCCAAACTTGAGGCGCAGACAGTGCCCCGTTCGGCGCCTGCAGCCCCCTCGGCTTGTCCTACCTATAGGGATGGAAGACAAGGACAACCCCGGAGCTCTCCTCGTGACAGGGGCTCTCCGCGCGACACCACCACTAATTGGACCCCCGAAGGAAAACCTCGCTGCTTCCAGTGCGGACGCGTAGGTCACATGAGACGTGAGTGCCGCCAAAGCCAGTCAGGAAACGGACAGCGGTCGTAGGAGCAATCTCAGGTCGACCAGTGGTCGATCTGCAGGTAGGCGGTCTGAACATCGGTGCGTTGGTGGACACAGGCGCCTCTTGCACGCTCCTACGACTGGACATTTTTCATAAAATAGCTGATCTTGCTCATCGCCAGCGAATTCTGGCCGATGCCCCAGCGTTACGAGGTGTTTCCGGCGCAGCATTGGACGTCAGGGGTGCAACTGAAATCAAAATCAAAGGAGTGGCACAGCCAATCCGGGTTACGATTTTAGGCGACCTGCCATGCAAGATGGTGCTGGGGGAAGATGCCTTACAGAATGGGAAAGGTATTATTGATTTCCATAGAAATGTATTGAGATGGTATCAAAAGGAGTGGCCGATGCGACGCATCGAACACGCCTTTGAGGCCAGTCTGGGGCAGGTATTACCAGAGACTGGGGATGAGCAACTAAATCAGTTGATCCAGAAGAATGCTGATCTGTTTTCTGCTAAAGGTGAGCCTAATGGTTTTTGTGCTACCACCCCCATAAATATCAAAACCAATCATCCTCCCATAAGTCAGGCTGCATATCGTACCCCATTATCCAAACGTAAACTCGTAGAGGAGGCCGTTGCGGATATGTTAACCGAAAAAGTAATCAGGCCAAGCCAGTCGGCTTGGGCCAGCCCAATTACACCAGTACCAAAACGCGACGGTTCTACGCGGTTTTGTGTAGATTATAGAAAATTGAATGCTGTCACTGTTCGGGATCAGTATCCCCTACCACAAATTCAAGACATTTTTGATCAAGTAGGCGGAAGTACCATTTTTAGTACTCTAGACCTTAAGGCCGGGTATTGGCAATTGCCGGTTGGCGAAGAGTCAATTGAGAAAACAGCGTTTAGGTGTCATTTAGGCCATTATGAATTTTTACGCATGCCTTTCGGCCTAACGAATGCACCTGCTGTTTTTCAAAGAACGATGGACCAGGTTCTTTCCGGTCTCATTGGCCGTATTGTGATGGTCTACCTGGACGATATAGTCATATACAGCCGCAGCGAAGAAGAGCATATACAACACCTTAACCTTGTATTTGATCGCCTTCGTGCAGCTGGATTACTATTGAAACCAACAAAATGTTTTTTTGGCTTAAAGGAAATAAAATTACTTGGTTATATTGTAAATCGGGATGGGATGACAAAATTAAAGCAGTTGCTTACGTCCGTTAATGTCATGGCTGCCCCTCGAACCGATAGGCCATACAAGCTGTATACAGATGCTTGTGACTATGCAGTAGGGGCCATTTTAGTCCAAGAGGATGACACAGGTACTGAGAGAGTTATCCAGTATTTGTCACATTCCCTTTCGAGCGTCCAGCGTCGATGGGCCACCATTGAAAAGGAGGCCTATGCAGTAGTTTATGCCATTTCAAAATTACGTCCATAATTATATGGAGCTGAATTTACAGTATACACTGACCACAAACCACTTACCTCATTATTTACTAAAGAAATGCAAAATACCAAAATTCAAAGGTGGGCTGTTTTGTTGTCAGAGTATGGGGCGAAAATACAGTATCGCCAAGGCAAGAATAATATTCGCGCTGATATGATATCGCGCATTCCTCCAGAAACAGGCATAGCCACTATTGATTGTGATGAATGGGTAGACCCCACCACAATTCCCCAGCAAGATGCTGCTGACGTATTCCCCTTACTGTACGATGGCCTTGATTTAGAAGAAGTAGCCGCGGCGCAACGTAAAGAGTTTTCTCACATATTTGAGGCACTGACAGATGACAGTGAAGACTACACGGTGATTAAAAGCCGGTTGTTCAGTATTTCCCCACCCACCCCCACGGCAGCTAATTATCCACGTTTAGTATTGCCTGTTGCCTACCGGAAAAAAGTCATTAATCGCGCCCACAAGGAAGTGGGTCACATGGCTACCGCAAAAACGCTTGATCGATTAAGAGAAGCGTATGTTTGGCAAGGAATGCGACGTGATATAGAATCGCACATAGAATTGTGTCCTGTCTGCCGTGTTCATCAACGACGGCCAGACTATGTGCCAATGGGTGAAATGCCTTTAGCAGCTTACCCTATGCAAATAGTGGGTGCCGATTTAATAGGACCTTTTGTCTCATCACTAAATGGGAATAAATATGTTTTAACCATAATTGACCATTGTACTGGGTGGGCAGAAGCTTTTCCCCTCAAGGACAAGACCAATGCTAGCGTGTGGCAAGCATGGGCCAACCACTTCCTGCCACGTCACGGCACACCGGAGGTCCTTATTACTGATAATGGGCAGGAGTTCAAAGCCAGTGCTTGGAGAACTTATTTAAAACAATTAGGAGTGGAGCACCGTACCACCACTCCTGTACATCCACAAAGTAATGGAAGAACAGAGCGATTTAACCGTACTTTAAAAGAGTTAATGGCTAAATCAGTAAACAATTTTGCTCCAGATTGGGAAAATCGCCTTGGGGACTGTCTTGCAGCTTACCGTGTGAGCGTTAGTAGCGTGACGGGATACACCCCCTTCTTTTTGCTCTACGGGAGACATGGCAGAGCACCACTCACGAGGTTGCTCCAGCCACGTTCGGCTAATCACTTTGGTAACCGTCTTGATGACTTATCGTCGGCGCTACAAACCGCTCGTCACTTCACAGCAGACAGCCGTAAATACAACCGCGCACGGTTGGCCAAGCGCGCAGACGCAAAAGACATCCGTGTGGGTGACACCGTTTTACTAAAAGCAGAGGAGCGCTTGACATTAACAAGCCCATGGGACCCACATTGGGGCGTTGTACGAGTGAGCGGGCCAGTGCTGTGGTTGCGCCAACAACAAAGCGGGAAAGTTAGAGTCGTCAATAGGGAAAAAGTGAAGTTAGTGGACCCCCACCTCAACTGGGATGAGATTACAGAACGTCCCAGACGCGATCAGCGCCACCGAACAGGAATTAAAAGTTTCCCAACCAGCATTCCAACCCCCCCTGCTAAGAAGCGCATAGTTGAAGAGACGGAGGAGGGTGACGCTACATCGACCTCGCGCCTATCACAGGACAGCCAGGTGGCGTCGGATCAGGAGCTTGGCTTAGACAGTTTGATGTCTCCGCCTTCCCCGACCCCCTCAGATCAATCCGACCAATCCGCGGCATCCGACCCCTCCCCTACAACTATGGACCTTCAGACGCCAGACTCCCCCTGTCGACTAAAGTTAACTCGCCGCGAGGGAGAGTGGGAGGTTGTGCAGCCACAAAATTTCCCTCCCTTACCAGATTCTATACCCCCCCTCAAATTATCTCGCCGCAACCGCCGCTGGGCAATTGATGGCAGGGCTTCAAAAAAACGTTCTGCTCCATCCACTGCTCATCGACAACAGCGTCGGAGGTCTTCACGTTTAGCTACAAAAAGGCACTTGCCATTTCACTCACCACCCTCAGCAGACGAACAGAAACGGGCACGATGCGAAGCAGTAGACTTAGTGTGTTTGTTTGCTGGTTAGCTGTTTGTAACGCAACGCGGTGGCCTTTCACACTGAAGGATAATATTCCACACCGGTTGAGTGATGGACTTTTAATAACACGGGACTCAGATATAAATGTTCGTAAGGGGACATATACTGTGTTAGTAGTGATTGACGCATCTCAACCAGAACCACGCTTAGCAGAGCGCCTTTTTGATCTGAGGGCAGTTATCAGAGAACTAGGAAAGCACCAAAACTATTCTCGAACAACGCATAATGTGTGGGAACAAAGAATAGCGGACATTGAGGCTACGATGGACACTCCCCAAAGTCTACCCATAACACGAATCAAACGTGGACTGTTCAATTTCGTGGGTGAGATTGGTGCTACGTTGTTTGGTACAGCAACTGAGGACCAGGTTGAAGAGTTGACAGGTCGGATAGTGAAAGCCCAAAGAACCAATAGACGCATTGTCCATACCACATATGAACTCATATCGGTGGTCAATCAGACTCGGGCTGAAGTAACTCTCAATCGCCAACATCTCATCGCAGTGGAGAAATTTGCAAAGGAATTGTACAACGAACTTATGTCGTTTCGCAAAGGCATAACGGGGTTAGTGGGTAGTTTGGTTGCTCTAGAACAAAGTTCTCAAATTGATCAGATTTTGTCAGCCTTAGAAAGTGTTCATAATCTCTGGCTGCGCAAAGCTGATCGGTATAGGCGTCAACGCGCATCATTAGAGTTGGGACAGCTCACTGAGGAGATAGTGCCTCCTAAGGAGCTGTTACTGATTCTGGAGGCAAGTCAGGGAGTCGGGCTGTTTTCACCTGGTCTCGCATGGTACTACCAACATGTCTCATTGGTACCCGTGTGGGAAGAGACCCAACGTTTGGTTTTCACAGCCCAACTACCCCTGATGGATAAGATACGGTATGCAAGGTATCGCATCCGTTCATGGCCGGTCCAGGCAAATGGATCGGACCATACGTTAACCGTTCAAATACCTGAAGACGTGGCAGTTGACACGCAACGTGGGGGTATATTCGAACCCCATGATTGTGCCGGCAACGAACCCGCCATCTGTCAATCAGGGCCCATATATGGTAAGGGACGTCTTCTTTGCACCCGTGGTATCCTCAATGGAGATGATACACAACGGGCCAGCTGTCTATTTACAGCTGCACGGGAAACAAGTCCCGCAGGCTATGCAGAGGAAGTTGCACCTGCTTTGTATGTTATAAGTACATATGGAGAAGGTTATTCCCTACATTGTCGGGGAAAGTCGGAAAAACGACACACCTTTGAGATTGGACACTTCCGGGAGTGGCCCATCTGCAGGCTCAGCTAGCTGTAGCACCAGACATTCTTACACACCTGCCACTCAATATAACCACGCTTATTCCACAAGAGCTACTACAAACACGCCTCGAGCACCCAGACTGGCAAGCATTACCACAAGTTGAGGACATTACACTCGAGAAATTAAATGCTCGGTTGCCCAGCTGGACATTGGAAACGGTCGGCCGCCGTTCCGCTGGGTAGTGCCGTTGTCTTTTCTGTCGCCGGTTGCTTTAGTCGTTGCTTGTGCGCTCTTGCTATGGTGGAAGTGTCCTGCGACAAAAGTATGGAAATTGCGTCGGACACTTCACTTGGAGTCGGTAAAACCTCCCTCTCCTAGTCCACCTGGAAAACAGTGGATCGCGCTTACACAAACAGGTGAGGCAAGCGCTCAGGTGTGAGTACCAGACAGGTCTAAAGGTTAAGCTATTTCTAATTAATGTTAAAAGATATAAATCTATGACGTCAACGTTGATAAACTGTAACAAGTTCATCACGGGTATAAGTGGAATTGTTGAATTTTGATAGCTTGTCTAAAATGTAACAACAAAATACCTCATCATTGTATAATCTTGATGTTGTAACACCAATTGCACTGAAATAATAATTGCATGTTACTATGATACTGGTTAATTATTGATGTTGTGGTACATATTAGAGTAGGGACCTCACTCCAAGCTGACGCACTGCATTTATGTTGTGCATTGTACTGAGTGAACAAACATAACCCGTTTCTTCACTTTGTGTGGTGGGCGTATGTAAAGCAGGGGTCAGTTGAAGTGAGGCTAACACATTCTTAAGGACAGCACGTATTAGGCTGATTGGATCTGCTGATTGGATCTGCATGTCCACTGGCGGAAAGGCAGCCATCAGAGACGCAATTAGCCGGGATTGACCAGAAGAGGCGGAGGTGTGGATAATGAAGCCTGTAGAGAGAGTGTGAGCGCAATTCTTACGGGCAGATTAGTATTCACCTCAGTCCCTTCCTGGGCCGCGTTCTATGGTCAATCAACAGTGTCAGGCTGATTAAACCTCTTCCCAGTCCCTAGCTTGGCAGCAATTGTGGACGCGAGGTGGTCCTGTATTAATGAGATCAGTGGACGCCGGAAGGTCCTGCATTAATGAGAGCAGCGTCCTGCCCTGAGGATGAGATCTCAAAGAGAGCCTTCAGCGAAAAGTATGAATGGGGGCTGAACAGGACAGATGGCCTGATGGTAGAAGTGTTGTGAGTAGAATATTAAGTGTTTAGAGAAGTTGTTATAAAACAGGACGGTTGACGTCTATGAGTTAGATAAGAGTTAAGTTAGGAAACGAGTTACTAGAGAGAGAGCAGAGTCTTGCTCTGCCTTGATTTATAGTGAAAGACTTAGTTTAGCTATGACTTGTATATATATTAATTGTTGTCTGTCTGCCTAACCATGACATGGTCCTGCACAGAGGATTGTACAAATAAAGACGTCGCCGACCTGAAAGTGAGTTATGTGTTATGAACCAGGAGTCTTCGTGTTGTAAACCTACCCGCCACTGGTGGCCTAGACGTCTTGGCATTGTCACCAGAGGGGGTAGAGATTTTATAAATAGAAGGCGGGTACGGACTTGCATAGCACTCAAATCGATCACCAATTGTACATCATGGTGGATAAATATGCACATCGATGATTTTACTCTATTCCAGCATTATTTTTATTCACGCTCACACACTATCGGTTAGGTGTACATTGTTGTTGAGTTTTCATAGAGGCTGTAGTTAAAGCTCACTGTAGTACCGTGATGGTCATTTCCGATGATAGGTAGCGCTATTATAATAGGCCTAATAATTTTCGTGAGATTCTTAAATTTGCGAATTAGTCCTCCTCGCAAAAATTAAAACCTCGCAAATATTACCAGATCTACAGTATACAAACACATTACCTGATCACTGATATCAAGATGGTGTGTTATACAGTGTAGATTCTTGCTGATATCTAGAAGCTGCAGTGGCGTAGCCAGCATGTACGCACGTACGCACGTGCGTACAACCTGGCCCAGCCTAAAAAAAAACATTCTAAGAAATTGAGTGTTATTTTCACATTTTACGGGACCTAATATAGGAGGCCTATCTTAATACAGTTACAGACGACATGCAAACATATATAGTTACTATAATGTTTGCCTGCCGTACGTAGTAGGCCTAATGCAATGTAGCCTAGCCATGATAATCAGATAATAGGGCTTTGTAACAGTGACATAGCGCAAATACCTGATGGAGATAATTTAACCCAGTTAAAAAACAAAATGCACACAGAACAGGCCGACTTTGTACCTTGCAGTAGGCTAGCTATGCCTATTATTTCGTGTATAGCTATCATCTAGGCCAATACTTCAGTAGCTAATATTAGACTATTTGAGCCTTAAAATTAGACATAAAATTCATTTTTTAAACTTTTCAGGCGTGAATTAACCATCTTCCATCCAATACAAGCACCGACTTACAGTCACACTGATCGACTTGTAAGTTGTAAGTTGTAAGATTACCTGAGATGAGTGATAAATTGTAAAAAATGTCATATAGAGTCTACTGTTAAAACAGCTTCACGAAAAAAAGTGTAAAGAATCAAGTTACATGTAGTTTTCATCAGGAGGCTTTAAAGGGTTAATTAAGTGAAGGTTCTTAAATGCGGATGCCTTTTCTTATTAGCAAAAGGAAGAATTTATAATTAGGAAAATAAAATGCAAATAATTGTCGTATGAAGAGTAAAAAATAATGTTTCTAGGATGCCAATCTCATATATTAAACGAAATTAAATCGATGTGAATTAGGACATCAATTATTGGGGTATGTTATACTATTTTTTTTCACATATTCAATAAAAGCTTTGCATTGTTTTCGCAAAATAATTTTTGTAGTGGAGGGAAATTCCCACTGATGGGCATATGTATGCTTGCAAAAATCTTGGATAGTAGGCTCACCTACAGTCTCAGATAAAATGTATAATAAATGAATAACGTTTACAAACACCCCAGTAAACACAAAACATTTATATAACATTTGTACAATGTTGGACTAGTGTCTAAGACGTCGTACAAATACTATACAAATGTTTTGTGTTTACTAGACACGAGACAAAAATATAATAATGAATCATGTTGCCAAGTACAAGGAAACTGCATCTAAAAGTAGTCGGAAAAACGAAAAAGTTCGGGGGGAGGCATCAGCGGATCAAGAGATCAGGCCGGGGTGATCAATTAACAGCTCAATTATGTCTCCAGAAATTAATCTCAAGTGCACCCAGAAACAACCAACATATTCACAAGCAAATTGACATTAAGATATATACTAATAAAAGCATTTCAAGCGTACACCAAAATAATTCCTGGCTACGCCCCTGAGCTGATTAGCAAAACGGTTCTAATCAATGATTTTTATGATCCATACAATCATTTACATTGATGGTGTACTCTATTGGCTTAAATATCTTTTTTTTTTAGTTTTCATGTGTTGTTAATGTTAGTTTAATGTTGGGTCAGCGTTGCAGACGGAGGACCAGCAATTACTGCTAGAGCTGTGTCAGTGTCGTCACATGCCAACGGCACTGGACCAACGTTGGGACAACGCTGGCAGCAAGTGAGAGAGATATAGAAACATCGAATGCTATCACAGTGTGGCTACGCAGTGCCAATGTCAGTCCAGTGCTAACAGCACTGGGCCAGCATTGGCGCAACGCTGGCGTTGACGGGCCAACACTTCCATCGTTGAGCAGGTCACCACGACACGTTGTCACTCACCAACGTGTCACCGCGTTGGTGAGTGAGTGACAATTCACAAGCCATGTCACGCATTCACATGAACACTTATAGATAACAGATTAATAATTTTCACCAACAAACAAAAACTCATAAAACGTCAAATAAACAAGCATACACTCAAATACACAATTCACAAACCATCAAAACAACAAGACAAAATAACAGACAGGATTCAAACACCACAACGAATCCTGGTGGCTCTGAAAAGAGACAAATTCAAAACAACCAAACTTGTTAAATTTCACAAATTAAGATGAGATGCTTCTAGAAAGTTTCTATTTTGCAAATTATTAACTTCAGCCACTTTCAGACCATTCCACTCAAATTCAGACAAAACTACATAACTCTGCCGTTTTTTCTCTGGGTATGCTGGAGTATGGTGACGGCACGCGGACAGTCGGGCAAACAACACAAGGTAAATTGATCACATTTGATTCAAAATTTAACATTCCTGATTTCTAAAAATTGACAACCATGTCAAAAATAAGAAATACGGGATTTTAGTCTCTATATCCAGCCTAACTGGTAAGTACGCAGCACGCAAATAAAAAACTTTTGCAGTTCTAGTCTATGAACATGTTTACATCATATGGTCATATTATTAAGCTAAAATAAAATCACCGATTTTTTTATGATTATATACCTGGGCATGCCCCCTTAATGAGTAACGAAGCATGGTGACTCTACTGTCCACATGACACAAATTATGCAAACGGGGCAACAATTGTCGCACCGCAATATAAGTCATAGTGTCTCAAGTGTTGATTTAATTGGACCATGTTTGACAACTCAGCCCAGAATTCACATTTTAAAAATCTAACGCTACATGTATAGGGGCTATACTGTATTGTCCACTGTAGCTTTTTAGCATCGAGTGTAAGTAAACAGGTCATATGTTGGACAGCCTAGCGCAGAACGCAATATTAAGTACTATATAGGATCCCCAGTGGCGGATCCAGAAATTGACAAACGAGGGGGGGGGGGGCGCCGCCGATTTTTTCAAGAATTTATAAACACCACAGCCAGCCTCATATGTTCTAAGAGGGGTCCGAGGGCATGTTCCCCCCCACACGGAAAAAAATAAATCTGAGGCCTCATATGAAGTGTTCTGGATCATATTTAGGCCTGTTTTTTCTTACCTATTCACGTCATAAAAAAGCACCTCAATCTGATTATACATCGATGTAGAATTTAATAAAAAAAAAATAGCGCTCTAGCAGTAAGTTCATTGTGTGTAAAACGTATCTGTAAACGTAGGCCAGTCACCTTGTTTGGTAAGCTTGCGACGATTGTGATGCACACAGTGAACACGATACACTAACGTAATGCTGGGTCAAAGCTAAGACACTGTCGACAACGCTGGCCCAACATTTAAGCAGCATTGGACAGTGAGTCGTGGTACAATGTTGGTCCACCGTTTTTGACGCTGACACAACATTGTTGCAGAATTGGGTGGATGTGTCGTGTTTGCTGGGAGACTAAAATTAGGAAAATTGATATTTTTGAAGATAAATGTCTTAGCCAAGACCTAAGTTGTATATTGCATAACACTGTAGAGGGCAGCGGTGTAGATGTCAGCGATGGGAGAGAGGGGGCAGTTATCCCTCCCACGCCACAGACTTGCCTTTCAGCTTCGCATGTAACAGCTCCACGGCAAACACAAGACGTTGACACAGTACTAGCCTTATGATGGCCCACCATCTAAAACGCTGGCCCAGCATTGGACCACCCGTATATCGGCATTAACATGACAAACGTGCTACCAATGCTAGCTTAATGCTGGCCCATTGTCTACAACCTTGGCTTAGCAGTAAAACGGCATTGGGTAGGGTCGTTTTTGCCGGGAGTCACCATAACACGATGTACTGACCCAATGTTAGATCAATGTTGGAGCAGTGTCATAGATGATGGCACAACATTCAACCAACATTGGTTCAGTGCATCATGTTGACTTACTACAAACAGCAGGGACCCAGCAAACATGAGGCATTGAACCAATGTTGTTCTAATGTTGGCCCGCCGTCTTTAACGTCGGCACAACATTAACACAAGATTGCCTCGTTGTTAATGCTTCGTGTTAGCTGGGTATATGACACTTCTGCACACAGCCAAAACCAAGTATCTGCTTATTTTACAAGTTTGCAGATACTGTCTATTGAAATAGCTTTTACAAACAAGAAGGAGGCAGTGACATCAGCGAAAAGGAAGTATGTACTTGATATACAAGTGAGCAAATACGGCCTTTTGGCAGCGCTATGGCAGGAAGAGCCAGTTAAAAAACAGTAAATGACTAGTTTCCAGGCAGCAAATAATGCCTTTTGACTTAATTTGCACAGGCAGAACAGATAACGACTTCCAGTTAACGGCAGACGTTTTCCCTGAAACTCAGCCTAAAAACTTGGGAGACTCTGTCTCTAAGCTAAAAAAGCATTTTCCCAGCTATGTTTCTATTCTGCTGTTTTTTCGGCGCTAACTTTTTTCGAAATAGGTCAAAAGTTTTTTAAATTTCGTTGCCCTCATTAACTAGTCCAGAAAGTTGTCAAATGTTTTTTTTATTTGGACACCCTCATTAACTTTTCCAAAAATAGGTTCAGTTTTTTTTCTTAAATGTTTTTTTTTACCGCCCTCCCTCATTAGATTTTTTTTTGGGTTTGGAAACCGTTGACCTCCAGAATATTGACAGTAAGAACTTTTCCAGCCAACACGGCACACTCACCAAATGTTGGTTTAATCTAGGCCAAGGTCTAACATTAAAACAGCATTGGGCCAAATTCTCGTTGGAGTGGTATCTTGTAATCAGTTCAGTCTCTGATATTAATGCCGTCAAAGTGTACTCTATAGGCTGATATAGCCCTACACTTGAACGTCCCACAAATGCGCATGTCACAGTTGTATGAATCTTTAACAAGGTGATACAGGACTGCATCGGTTACTTACTGGGTGATATAGCCAACTGCAAAATAGTGACTGGTAGTTTTAGAACGCAATATAAATCTAATAGGAAACCATAATATACATTTTTGTCAAATCTGGCTATGTCAATTTTTTTACATAGGCTACAAATTATACGCTGGTGATATCCAGGATGTCAATAGTTTTATAGAATTAATATTATACTATGAACCGACAATAATAGTAGGCAATAGTAGGCAAATATCACTTATCTTCGAACTGGACCTTACATCCATAGATACACCTAATATGTATAGGCCTACCCTGATTGATTAAAAGGTTTAAAAAGTTGCCTTAAATATTATATTTTTAGAACGCTTTGTTGAGACTATAGTAATGAAAAAAAGTTTAACTTGCTGTCAAATATGAAGGCATGTTATGTAATTCCCCCAAACAATTTGCATTTTACCGGTTTCACCTGCATTTTTTAAAAGAGATATTACACAAGAGACTAGAGCTATTTCACATTATGTCGAGTCTACATTTTTATTGTATATATATATACTTTGCATATACTCGGGATGCAGCTGGCATAATATCATCCACGATACTTGGTCTGTCGAGGTCTATATTACATGAACTATTTTGCACCATATTGCATATATCTGCCTTCACCTGCATATGATATATTAAACAGACAGTCGCTCAAGTATATATGAGCTTGCTGTGATTTGAGAGCTAGCTCTTAATGAGGTTTTGGGTATGAAACGCATATCTAGTATTATTATGGAATAGAGCCTTGGCCTACCTTGTCCGGCAAATATTGACAGTTGACCATACCTCTAAGCTAGGCCTGCTAATAATTTAGACAGTGTATCTCCAATACAGATATGAAGATTTTACAAAATATACTACCATGCTCACGTAGGCTATTTGGCTATAACAGATTTATACAAGACAGCTATTGTGAAGAGGCTTGTCGGCAGAATATGTTGCCAAAAAAAAATTGAGACAGGAGAACCAATAATATTTACCATTAATATTTGTCCTGATATTGACACAATAGGCACACTGCATTCATAAACCACATCGTTATTTAAGTGTCATTTCTTTAGTTACATCACTGCCCTAGATTTTTTTCAGGTTTACTTGTGGTTTTACAAAAGAATAAAATACTTTTAAAGGCCTGGAATACTTTTTTCTAAATAATTTTTTTTTCCTAGATACATAAACTATTATTACACAAACATGGACTATCCGGATTTTATTACATTAAAGAAAAGTACATACAATTTATTGCGACTATGAAATTACTTGCCATCATAATTGAACATCTATATCATAATAATACATCTCGGTATAAAGATTCTATGGTCATAATTTAGATGACTTAATTGAGCTAAGCCTAGTAAACACCACACATTTACCCGATGCTGGTTTAAGGTTAGGACAGCATCAAAGAAGGTCGGACAACGTTAAACCAGCCATGGGTCAATGTGTTCGTCTTTACTAGGAATTAATGTAACAATGACTAATTAATTATGCAAAAAGATTGAGATCTGTATTTTTTAATATACCGACTGAGAATGAGAAGTATCAGAAGACAGACCAGCAACTGCACAATAACTGCACAACAGTTTTACATTTTCCAGTAAATCAATTAACATCTAAAAACTGAAGATCTAAAGCATGAACGATATACAGTAACAAAACCCTCCCTATTAAGCCGTGTAGACTTTAAAATGCACCATCTGTCCATTTGGCCCATCTCAGAAAAATCTGTCCATTTAGATGCCAGTGTAGAAAAAACTATGTTCAGGATTATTTGGATTAGAAGTTGACTCTCTCCGAATTGCTGAAGCACAGTTTGATGACGTAAGGATGCTTACCAGCTGAAAACACAGAAAAGCAATATAATAACATCAAAAATATGCATTTCGTAGCATACATATAAGGAAAGTGCATTTCGTAGCATACATATAAGGTCTGATGTGACAATTCAAATGCATTTTTACAGATGATAATGATCAAGATCACAAAATACAATTTAATTTCGTTTTGCACAGAGCTCTTGCACATAAATGTAAGAAATAGAGGGTAAATCACTGAAATATCAAAGGATCAGTCAAATTCCTATATTTTCATAATAAACTCGTCTGAGATACCAGGCAGTTGCACGCATGTTAAAAAATTAGAGCGATCAAATTAATATCATTGAGGAGTGCATCTTGCTTACAAAAATCAGAGCAGTCAAATGAATATTTTTAAGGAGTGCATCTTGCTTACAAGAATTTTTTAAATGGCTGTGGTGATTCAAATTTTTATGCAACAGTCTTTATCTTCTAGCCCAACTGAACTATTGGGGAATTGGACATTGAAAAAAATCAGAGAAATCGTTAAAATAGAAAGGAGTGCATTGTGCTTGAAATAAATTTCTATGGTTTTTAATAAACGCTTGTGATGACAACAATTATTATGGAGCAGCCCTAATTTTGAACTTGACCGAGCTTGGAGGATTTAAGCCCATGGAATTGTTTGTATAATAATCAGTTTGATATTAATGAGTATCATGCTTACAAGAATTTTTTTACTATGTTGACCCCAATTATTATGGAACAGTTCTCACCTTCGA
This sequence comes from Flabesymbios commensalis, assembly GCA_964017125.1. Lineage (NCBI taxonomy): Eukaryota > Metazoa > Annelida > Polychaeta > Terebellida > Flabelligeridae > Flabesymbios > Flabesymbios commensalis. The sequence continues at coordinate 86,399,892 of OZ024906.1, forward strand.
AATTGATCGGGTTATGGGGGAGTTGGATCCATGCATAAAAAATCAGAGCAATCGGCTCAATAGTAAGAAGTATATAAAGCTTACAAGAAGTTTATATTTTTTTAAACAGCTGCATTGATATCAATAATTATGTAACAGCTCTCATCTCCGAACTTGGGGGAGTTGGAAGCATGGAAAAACAAATATCAAGAGCAAACAGTTTATAATGAAGAAGTATAATTATTGTGCTTAAAAGAAATTTCTATGTTTATTTAAAAAAAGGCAGGAGCTGCAGGTTCTGTTCATCAACAACAACAATTACAAATTGTTGTCTGTTTCTATGACCTCGAAATTAGGTCAAGGTCACAGAGTATCTTGAATTTTGCACGTGGGAAACAAATGAATTCCCAAAGTCAAGGTGTTATCACACTCACTAGTTAGCCAACATAGTTTATGTGACCTTGAAATTAGTTCACTTCAAGGTCACTGAATATTAAAGTTGATCTTAAGAACAGTGAAGTGCATATGTGGCTGAAAAATGAAGGGCTTAAGTTAACTCAATGCGTCATAAAGCTATTTTGGTTACAAGCCATTTGACAGTAAGATTAGCATAGCGCACATGTGGCAAAAGAATAAAAGCCCTAAATCAAGGCGTTATAATGTCATCATACTTACAAGAAAATTTTGTGTCCTTGACATGTTGAAATTAATTGAAGAATCATGCTTACAAAAAATTACTGTTTTTTTATATCGGCAGTGGTGACCCCAATTATTATGGAACAGACATCATCTTCAAAATTGTCGGTGCTATGGGGGAGTGACATTTTTTAATCTGGCAAAATTAATGTTGGTGTGTGTTTAGGGCTTACAAAAGACACATGAGCAGACAGACTAAGGGTAATTATAGGTCCCATACCCTTCTACGAAAGAACTGTGAACAGACAATTTAATCATTGTTGGCAGTCAGTGGGTTAATAGAATTATGATACATACTAGGATTAGGAAGATGGGAGTGATTTCCAGATATGAGTGCTTCCATCGAGTCACCTTTACTCTCCCATTCTAAAAGACCAGTTGAGCTCTTTCCTTCAGCTGTTAAAACAAATTACATGGAATAACAAGATACAAAAAAAAACCATCCCAGCAATCATATATATATACGCATGTTACAATAATGTTTTTCAAGACAGAACACATTAAGTGCTAAATTATACAATAAAAATTTTAAACCATTTGAAATTGTGTCATGTCACTTAAAGTGCAGACTTCAGACAAAAATCACGAAAGGAAAAAAACTGTTAGTTAAAGTGTGGATATTTTCGAAAAATAGCCAAAACTAGCAGTCAAAGGGTTAAACAACCACGAGCTGCTGTCTGAGTTGGGCTGTGGTGATATCGTAAAAAAAAGAGCGAGCCTTCTGCTGATGTAGTGACTTAAAATGGTCATAAATTTGACATGACCGCAGCAAATAGACTATGCCAAAACTTATATGCAAGTTTTCAAGGCAATAAATTAAACTAGTTCGATTTATTAAAATTAATAAATTCAAGATAGACACAATTATGCATTATTTTCATCGTAACATCTAAATAGACTTTGCATAGATGCAGACCCCTGAAAAATAGATGCAGACCCCCCCAAATATATATATATAGATACGAGGTGACAAGGCATTTAAATGAAAGTAAGGTTTATTCAAATTAAAAATCTAAGATGGCTGCGATAGCCTTTTTTTCAAATTATTGTAATTGTCACTCACTTGAAGTTGCGTCTCGCTGATGCAATCCTCAACTTCAAGTGAGTGAAAAATTCAAAAGAGTGAAAATTATTCAGCTTTGACAAAATGTAGGTCTACCGTTTTCAAATCTTGCTGTTTGATGTCATGTTTTATCTTTAACATGTTTAAAAGGTGGTACTTAATGTGCTAATAAAGCTAAACCGAATGTAATTTGGACAGTCCGATAAAGAGTTGGGTGAATAATGGTCAATCTCCATTCTCCTGGGGAACTTAAATCTAATCAGTTAATATCCATTCTCCTGGAGAACTTAAATCTAATCAGTTAATCTCCATTCTCCAGGGGAACTTAAATCTAATCAGTTAATCTCCATTATCCTGGGGAACTTAAATCTAATCAGTTAATCTCCATTCTCCTGGAGAACTTAAATCTAATCAGTTAATCTCCATTCTCCTGGGGAACTTAAATCTAATCAGTTAATCTCCATTCTCTTGAGGAACTTAGATCTAATCAGTTAATCTCCATTCTCCTGGGGAACTTAAATCTAATCAGTTAATCTCCATTCTCCTGGGGAACTTAAATCTAATCAGTTAATCTCCATTCTCTTAAGGAACTTAGATCTAATCAGTTAATCTCCATTCTCCTGGGGAACTTAAATCTAATCAGTTAATCTCCATACTCCTGGGGAACTTAAATCTAATCAGTTAATCTCCATTCTCCTGGAGAACTTAAATCTAATCAGTTAATCTCCATTCTCCTGGGGAACTTAAATCTAATCAGTTTTTCTCCATTCTCCTGGAGAACTTAAATCTAATTAGTTAATCTCCATTATCCTGGGGAACTTAAATCTAATCAGTTAATCTCCATTCTCCTGGGGAACTTAAATCTAATCAGTTAATCTCCATTCTCCTGAGGAACTTAAATCTAATCAGTTAATCTCCATTCTCCTGGGGAACTTAAATCTAATCAGTTAATCTCCATTCTCCTAGAGAACCTAAATCTAATCAGTTAATCTCCATTCATTCTCCTGGGGAACTTCAGATGAAAAATACAATCAATGTTTTTTTAAGTTAACGCGTGAACAAACAATTTTACTTAACATTTGACTTTGATCCTCATTGAAAAAATCACCAGAGAGGTTTAATTATTGTGTGACATAGGAGTTTTATCAGTTAGACCATGGTAAAGCAGTAGCAAAAACAAATAGCGGCAGAGGCAGAGACACACAACCGGGATAACCATACCCCTTCGGGCATTTTCCTGACAATCTCTATAAAATTGGATTGTAGGTGCTTTTTTTTAAACCATACATATTTCATAAAATATTATCGTTAATGATAAGTACTTACATCTAGTTGGGAATTTTTTCACTGCTATGGGAGATTTGCAGCCAACATTAGTGAAGATCTGCAACACAATATCATTTATATTAAAATTTATCACACAAAACAAGTTTTTGAAAAAGTGTCCTAAAAAAACAGGCTTCAACTATAGTACCTGCTGGGGCTTCCATCAACAGTCTAAAATATATCTGACTGAAAAGGAACATGAGCCTTATTTTGTTCTAAAATTTAAACGGTTCAAGAGATATGATGTAGATACTTACTGCTCTCAGGTCATCCTCAGTCACATTTGGAGGAGCGTTGAAGAAGTACAAACTCTTGCTTGGTGGATGAATGCCTGATATTGATTAAGGTTGCAAGGTGATACTAGTAGAAGCTACACAGAAAATTAACTACCTAAGCCGGTACTTAGCAATGAGACTTAAATATCTATACTTGAAATACTTCAAATTAATCCAATCCTAAATATCAGACCAAGATGGATTAAAATTTTGTAATATTACACTTGGGAGTTTAAATATAATACATCTCAAATCTAATTTTCATTCACTTCGAGGTAGGAACTGTAGTAGCACTTCACAATGAATAAATATATGTTCAACCATAATAAATTCTGAAATTCTTGCAGCGTGGCAAAATATGTTATCACACCAATGTTAACAAATGTTTAACTTCTTCTAGATTGGTGAGACACGAGTTGTATAAAGGATACGATTCTTTGCTGCTGCTTCTGGATTTGTGAATCTGTTATTTCGGTTTCCCATAAAGTCTTCAAAAGATTTCTCTCCGTCTTTCAGTTCATGTGGATTGTGAACATCTTGAAGGAATGCCTGCTTTGATAACCTTGAAAAAAAATAAGCATTACAAAATCACACAGGCTTGCACTATTTGGTAAAGTTTATCAATGAGAAAAGCTGACGGTATTTACCCGAGCTGCATTTTCATGTCAAAAAAGAATGTGTTGTGTAGGTTGCGTTGTGCTCTCTCACATGCAGCTGGATCTCCCATCTGTATCATAGCAACCCCTTCTTTGCTTCTCAAAAATTTCACCTGAACATAATATGACACTGAGATTGAAATAAAAAGATTTCATTCACTTCCTAAACACGCCATGGTACATGCACTATAACATGCCATGGTACATGCACTATGACATGCCATGGTACATGCACTATAACATGCCATGGTACATGTACTATAACATGCCATGGTACATGCACTATAACATGCCATGGTACATGAACTATGACATGCCATGGTACATGCACTATAACATGCCATGGTACATGCACTATAACATGCCATGGTACATGCACTATAACATGCCATGGTACATGCACTATAACATGCCATGGTACATGCACTATAACATGCCATGTTACATGCACTACATGCACTATAACATGCCATGTTACATGCACTACATGCACTATAACATGCCATGGTACATGCACTATAACATGCCATGGTACATGCACTTTAACATGCCATGGTACATGCACTATAACATGCCATGGTACATGCACTATAACATGCCATGGTACATGCACTATAACATGCCATGGTACATGCACTATAACATGCCATAGTACATGCACTATAACATGCCATGGTACATGCACTATAACATGCCATGGTACATGCACTATAACATGCTATGTTACATGCACTACATGCACTATAACATGCCATGGTACATGCACTATAACATGCCATAGTACATGCACTATAACATGCCATGGTACATGCACTATGACATGCCATGGTACATGCACTTTAACATGCCATGGTACATGCACTATAACATGCCATGGTACATGTACTATAACATGCCATGGTACATGCACTATAACATGCCATGGTACATGCACTATAACATGCCATAGTACATGCACTATAACATGCCATGGTACATGCACTATGTAAAAAAAATGAAAACAATTAGGCTAGTTTAGCAGGGAGATAAGGTAGGTAAGTATGTGTGGAATATGAAGAAAATCCTCCAATGGGTTTTCGAGATCTGCTGCGGACAGACAGATGGAGAGCGGCCAGACATACTAGGGGAATCAATAACTCACCGCCAAAAACTAAAAGGCCGGCTAAAAATAGATATCTCCAAAAATTGTACTTAATGCAATTGTCTAAATGAACTTACTAATTGTCATTTTATTTTACTTACAAACTTCTAAAACCGTATATAGTTTTAAAATATCTACTGGTATGTAATAAAACGTATTTACTCACTCTAACTACATTTCCATAAAGACAGAACATGTTGAACATTTTCTGGCAGTTCATCTTTTCAGGGTTGAGACCATACACCATCATCACAGCTCCTTGTTGACACATGCCAGACGATTGTGACGGATCTGTAAAGTTATGGCTGGCGCCTCCATACTGGTCATGGCGAGCTGGGGGTCCGTATGGATCAGAATAACGTTCCTGTTGAAAATAGCAAAAATATGCACACAGTTAGAGGATACTATGCACCACAAGATATATTTTCAATGAAAAAAAAAGAAAACCATGCACGGGTTACAGAGTTCGGCTCTGGAAATGAAAATGCGGACATCCGGATGCGGGATGAACATCCGAGGCGACTTTGTCAGGTGGGGGATAAAAAATGGTATTCGGAGCTTTCCCTTGAAATATTATATCATGTGACACTTTTGTTCATTTAGAGACGGGAATTAAGTCAGAAATTTACATCTCAACGTGAATAAAGTGGCAGCAAATAGCTGGATGCCAGGAAGGTGAAATTAGCTCTGCACATAATTATACAGTACTATGCAATTGAAACTTGTAGGGTGGGGAGGGGAAATGAAACGAAAGAGAATACAAATTCTCATTTCCCGGCAAATTCCCTTTCAATTTTTTTCACCGGATCCACTGGAGAAATCAGGGGAATTAGATTTCCCAAAGAGGGAAATTTATTTCGCAACTGGGAAAACCAGCGAAAACCAGCGGAAAGCTTTTCATCTGTATTTCCCCAGAATTTGCCATCAGCAACACATGGCATGACACAACGTCAGTCAGGCCCATCACTCCGTCATCACACCGGCATGATTGCAATCGATCTGGCGACAAATTATTCTGTTGAATCAATCTAAATACAATGAACAAGACTAATAGAAGAAGTACCATGTCTGAATAATCAGTGATAATAACGTTAATATAGTTTTTTATAGGGCCTAGTACCGACACAGCAACAGTCACAGTGTGTGACTGTGCGTGACACTGTGATTGTAGTCTGTATCTGTCTCGCACATGTGGCAACACTGCAGTGCAGATACCGCTCACAGCGGTCGTGTACACACTGGCTATGACCACACTCACAGACACAGCAAGCTTGGTGTTTTAAGATGTGGCGTAATGGCTAGCACTATGGCCTATCAAGCAGAAGGTCATGAGTTTGAATCTTGAAGGGACCCTTGCAATATTTTTTTTGTAGACTTGTCATTTTTATTTCATTTTAGGAGATTTAATTACCGGGAATGTTTAACTTGCATATATCCGATCTGACCTCAGTGAACTTTATTTAGTCTTTAGTTAAAATAAATTTAACTAAATTTAGAGTTGCATCTGGTCCTTAGAATAAATGTTGAAGAATAGGCTACTCCCAGTTTCTTCCAATCACATTCAAACATTCCCGATGGCCTGCCAGGAGCAGTGGATTCCATCTTCCCTTGTAGTTTTCTTTTAATGGCAAGCAATGACAATATGTATTTCTCCCTCAGATCTTGTATAAAGTGGAATTCAAATTTTCAAAGATACATGTAGACAATCATAAAATAGGCCTAGTCATGGCTGATGCTCATAAAAGCTGTACATTTGTGAAGTTGTATTGAAAAATGCACAGGGGGAACTGGGAAATCAGTGGAAATCATTGGGAAATCAGGGGAAATCGGGTGAAATCAATTTCCCCCTCCTCGTAGAAAATGAGGGAAAACTGTTTCACAAAAATTCTGCTCCGGGGAATTTGTGTGAAATATATGGGGGAAAAGAAAGAGAATTTCGTTTTCACTACAAGTTTCAATTGCACAGTACTGTATATAGTAAGAGTTTGAATCATTGATGATGTCATTAATTATATAGATATCATTAATATAAAAATGCAGGGCAAAGCAAGATAATGAAAAATAAGCAAAAATGTGATAGGGAATCACAATTTTTACCTACTGTAGATCTGGTAATATTCGGGAGGTTTTAATTTTCGCAAATTTTGAAACTGGGACAAATTCGCGAATTCAAAAATCTTACGAAAATTATTATTATAATAGCGTTACTGGAAAAAAATTAAAATTTGTGATTTCTAAGCTTCGTGAAAAGTCCCAAAATCAGAAATTTGCGTAAAATTAAAACACACGAAAATTACCAGATCTACAGTATTTCAAAACAAGAGCACTAACGCTAATGATATCCCCTGCCATTAATTAAAGTCAATAATAACCTCAAAGTCAAAGGTTAAAAAATAGGGCAAAGGTCACAACCCCCCAAAAGGCACATCTACACCCCAGAGGGATGTGTGTGGCAATATGCAAACAATTCAGCAAGCGCTTTCCGAGCTATTGTCCGGAAAAATAACTTATCGTCTGTCATCAATTAAAGTCAATAATGGCCACAAAATCAAAGGTAAAAAATTAGGTAAAAGGTCACAACCTCCCAGAATGCACATCTACACCTCCTGAGGGATGCGTGTATGCAATATGAAAACAATCCAGCAAACACTTTCTGAGATATCGTCCGGAAACTGAACTTTTCACCGCCATCAATTAAAGTTCATAATCGAAGGTCAAAAATCAGGTCAAATGCCATAACCCCCAAAAGGCACATCTACACCCCCTGAGAGATGTGAGGCTTACATTTAATCCACATAGTGAGGCTTACATTTAATCCACGCAGTGAGAGTTCGTGAAAAGTCCACATAGTGAGGCTTACATTTAATCCACTCAGTGAGGCTTACATTTAATCCACTCAGTGAGGGTTACATTTAATCCAGATAGTGAGGCTTACATTTAATCCACATAGTGAGGCTTACATTTAATCCACTCAGTGAGGCTTACATTTAATCCACATAGTGAGCCTTACATTTAATCCACATAGTGAGGCTTACAATTTTCTACTTTGACTGAAAAGGCTTTTTGAAAAGTTTTGCAGTTAGTTAGTACTAGTAGGATATCTCACTCTAAGATAGTATTACAGCCATCTAGCTAGACTAACCAGAAATGTGCCTACGTCCGACACATGGACAGGGACTGGTTACCTGTGGAGGGGGCTGGTAGCTTTCTTGTGGTCTGCCATAGGGATCTGCTGATTCTCTGCCGTTATGGGAGCCAGGGTATTTTACCTGAGGCATTGGCTGTGAGTAGCGTTCAGGAGCTCGTCCATAGTTGTCGCTCTGTGGGTACTGCTCTCCCTGCCCGTAGTCCATTCCACCATATGCTGGGGGACCCTGCTGGGGCATTCGGCCAGGTGGTGGTGGGCCACGACGATCTGCACAAAATATTCCAGCCATACAGAATTCCTTCATTGCTACAAATTCAACTAGAGTGGTAAACATTTGGTAAACAGCTAGAAAGGTTATCGACACAGATGACTATGCCTCCGTTGTTAACGAACCCCCCTTATTTATTTAAAAAACAATCAAAAAAAAAATATATATCCTTTTGATCTACCTGCCCCACCCCGCCAAAAAAACTTAAATCCGAAGATGTTTTTTTTAAAAAACAATTAAAATAATAGGAATAAATTAATATATTCGTTTGACCCACCTGCCCCTCCACCTGAAGAGGCTACTGAAAACAAAAGAAATTATCAAAATTAGCCTTGACCCCCTCCCTCCCCCTCTGCTTATTTGTTCAAATTTGTTGTGACCCTCCCCCCCCCCCCACCCACCTGAAAACAATGGAATCCGAAGAGGCTATATAAAAAAAAAAAATTCTCTTGACCCCCCAACATTTTTGTTAAAATTTGTTTTGACCCATCGCCTACCCCCTGGCAAAAAAAATGATAAAATTGGCCTCGACCTGACCCCCTGGTCTGACCCTCCCAGCCCGTAGAGAAATGTAATTCAAGGGAGGATGCTAAGGTTTTAATATATGGTTTTTGTCGTTATTTTGGCTTAATTATACTATTTAAAGTACATAAAGAAATAAACCAAAATCAAATTTTCAATATATGCCACGGAAAAGTGCATTTGAAGTAGGCCAAATGGATCGCATATTGAGGGTCATAAAAAAGGCTCCCGCTGTCATCTACTTAACTTTTATACACATAGAATCAATTGTGGTTCATACCATTGATGCCAGATTGCATTATTTAGATACAGAGGTATATATAGATGATATTTTATTGAATAAAACTGTTCACAAAAACAGGGTTGTCACTAAACACTTGAAGAATTAGTAAGACTAGCCAAACGACGCTGAAAACAAAATTAATATTTTTATTTACAATAAATTATTTTAAACTTTCGCCTGATAAAAGTCAATAAGAGCAACGTTGGAGGTAAATTATCTAGTTTGAAGAATTATGTGTAAATAATTCAATGAATAAATACAACCAAACTTCAAATTCCCATAACTTTGCTTACAGACGTCGCACGCAGATGGCTCCACCATGAACATGCTACGTATGAATAGGCCTACATAACCAGAGGACTTTGCGAAGTGCCTACCCAGCAAACACTAAACATTTGTATAACAATTGTACAATGTTGGACCAACGTCAAAGATGCTGGGCGAAAGCTGTACAAATGATTTGTGTTTGTTGGGTAGCCATATTGGTCCAGAATTGGCTGTGGTGTGGATTCTGGCAAAATTGTTGTGCCTGAGCCGTCTCGCTTCGCAACTCGCATCAGATCCGGCGAAGGGGGGGGGGCAGGGGTCAACAAGTGGTTAACAAGGAAGCGCGTTGTTTGAATACAATGTCGATCCTTGATGGAAGTGAAGAAAGAAATTCTCAAATTCGACGTTTTCGAAGCAAACTTCTGATTCTATTTTCATTAAATAGGCTACCAAATTTCACCAATTTCGTTTGAGAATTTTGACTGAGTCAGGCTCAAAGTGAGTTGACGATGGAGTTGACTGTTGTCAAATGGCCTGATCAGGTCAGCAGCTAAGCCCTATAATCAGCGAAAAACAAACTTTCATTCTATTAGTATTAGGCCTAGGCTAAGTAGACATGATCATATTATGAAATGAATACTTAGCATGCTTAGTAACCAGTCAATATTATGCTGCAAATACAAATTCTGCTGCAGTTTTTTCAGCAAACTCGCTGTCGGTCAATGTCACTGGCCGCATCGGTATTGTAAATAATTTTTCTCTGGAACTGAGGGCTGGCTTTAAGTGATGCCGAATACTGACAAATTTAGCCTAAACAGATCTTATTTTTTCTTCGCCTTCATCCAAAGAGCTATCAGAATTATAGGAATCTAATCGTGGCTCCACAGGTTCATTACTCTCTGATAAATCGGATAAATCTCTATCGCTATCGCGTGTTTCAACCATAGCAGTTGTAACCAATAATTTTAGGGAGACCTCTTTGGCCAGGCTGTTGGGAGCTTCCGTGACCGTTACAGAAACCGAAGTGACTTCGGCTCAAAAAATCAACAAAAACCTTTTTTTACCAATAATAATTTATATTAGCTGTTTTACTTTAAGGGATATATTCCATCTGTTAACGCACACTCACCCTAAACCTTAACATCCTCCCTTTAAGAGAGACTACTGTATTAAATGAAAAAAAAAAAAAATATTTGTTAAAAAAAAACCATGTGCCCACCCTGTCTGAATTTTTTTTAATTGGCCTTGATCACTTCCCTTCTTGCCTTACCCTTCCATTCGAAAAATAATGTAATCCGTACCAGGGCTTATAAATTTGTGAAAAATTCCACTTATCCACCAGGCAGAAAATCTCTGAAAATCTACTTACCCAAACAAAAAATGCTCTGCCTCACAATTAGGTCATGAAATGATTAATATGATAGGTATCGATATAGGTCTTTATTATGAATAAAGTAAGCAAAACTAAAAAATGTAAACAAGGCCTGTCGGCGACTGGAATAGGCCTCAGTCTCTAATCATCGTCTAAAAGTGAAAATCATTTGAAACAAGAGCACACTCGACAATAGCCCGCCGCCATTATTTAAATTGTCGGTCGGCCATTTTGAATCTGATCAAAGTTAATTTTTTATGGTATACCCGTACCTGAAACTGCACATTTTGTTCAATAGTAATGGTCTTCCTATCTGGTCCAGTTTTCCAGATATTACGCATATTAAAAAAATAATCACCGATAATTAGCCATTTTGGCCGCCATGACCTAGTTTCTGTCCGAATCTTGCCCAATTTTGAACTCATCCGAGCTATTAGTGGAATGAATATATGGTATACATTTTGGAGCGATACATAAACAATGTTGGGTGAATCTCATTAACGAGTAAATTTGTTGATCGGAAGTGGCCGCAGGTAGGCCATTTTGAATTTGATCAAGTTGAATTTTTTCATGGTATATCCCTACCTGAAACGGCACATTTTGTTCTATAGTAATGGTCTAGCTATCTGGTCCGGTTTTCCAGATATTACGCATATTAAAAAAATAATGGCCGATATTCGTCCATTTTTCCACAGTGACCTACTTTCTATCCGAATCTTGCCAATATCAAACTCATCTGAGTTATTCGTGAAATAGATATATTGCATAAATTTTAGAGCAAAATATTAAACAAGAACCCTGCGGTTCTGAACATTATTGAGAGTTATTTTTTTGCATCAGACTGAAATTGATATTTAAGCAATGGGCCATGTAAAATTAAAATCAAAACGAAAATATATATTTTCCGCCAATAACTATTTTTGATTTAAAAAAAAAATTAGATGTACAAGTGCAATGTCTTTTCTTTGTTAGTTCACATGATAACCTTGTTTATATCCCGCAAAAATAATACAGGCAGCATGAAGTCATATGAGACCAATAAGATGGGTGGGAGATGTTGACCAATCAGAGTTTGAGCACGCCTGTCAATCAGCCCTGTCGTTGAACTATCCATTATGACAATGATTTGTGTCGGCAATAGTACGAATATGATTCGTGTAATAAATATTATGATATTATATTCATAGGATTACTACCAAACCTATGTGCCTGAAATGGTTAAACATGTTCCAATAAACTATTCCGACTTTTATTTATGGCTAGATTTCCACTGGGGGGGGGGGGGGGGAGGGGTAGTAATGGACATCAAAATAAGCTGAACAGTACAATACAAAAAGCCTTCTGTAAAAAGCTATGCTCGTAAACTCAACTCAATCTATACATGTACGTGACTCATCATATATTATTACCACTATTATGAAAAACGTCGTCCCAATGTCTGAGATACGCGGTTGGTCCATCAATCTGATCCACTGTCATGGCTATATATGTCTTCACTGCTTATTGCGGACCGCAACACAAAAATGTAAAAACTTTAGCAGTTCTAGTCTATGGACATGTGTACATTATATCGTCATATTAGTAAGCAAATATAAAATCACCTATTTTTTATGATTTTGGCCTGATTGAGTCCTTTTAAGTTTCACATACCACTATGTTGTAGATGTAGTTTTAACACTGGGACAACGTCGTAGAGGTAGACCAGCATGAAACCAGCATTGAATAACATGTGTGTTTGTTGCATAAATAATCAACTCCATAGACCCGTCTACTGTGGCGTGTAGCAGCTATTATGACTGAAATACCCTAACAAAATAAAATGGCGATGGTACTCAATCGGATATTCCGACGATTTAGGAGTCCAATATTTGGTTTAATAAAATTATCAGCAGCATTTCATACATTTTGGAATCAGCAGCTCGTTTTCTGTCATGGGCATACTGCAATTAAACGTTGTTGGCATGTTTTGGATCATTGAATGCTGAAACGTCCTACTCTTTTAACAACGCTGAGGGCGGGGGCCCTAGGGTTGTGGTTAGCACCGCTGCCTTTCACGCCAGAGTTCGGTTCCTGGTCTCGGCAGTTTGAAAGAAACAAAAATGTTTCTTACCCATCCACGTGTGAAAGTCAGTATTGTGGGGAGCCTCCCTGACCGAGAGGTAGCGTGTTCGGCCTCAGACCTGTGTCTGAAGGACAGTGTCATCTCAATCATCTCACCATCCTCGGGAGGTTCTCCTGGCCCAGTTTAGCCTCTATGTGCACAAAAGTGGCCTAAAGCCCTATTCATTTCATTTCATTTTCTAACAACGCTGAATACTCCTGTGAAACTATTAAATCCAGCGATGAACATCTCACAATTTGACAGCGTGGTCCGTAATGGCAGAAATAGATAAAGAGAGTCTCTCTTTATCTATTTCTTGTTATTGTCACATTGGCCTACACATGTACTGGCGGAACTATTTAGGTTAAACCGGCACAAAACGCACACCAGGCGGTTCAATATTGATATAGTGGCAGCGCTGATATGAATATTCTTTTACTGTGATATTTTGTCGGCTTGGAAATAGACTTTTCTTTAAGAAACTCTAAAAAGACTTAGGACTGGTAATGAGCGGGCGATCTGTGATTTAAAACATATCTAAAACTAATCAGCTAATCAATGTTAGGCCTATATATATTGCCAAAATAGCGATTCGCACGCCATTAGGCCTACTGCCATTACTTCCCTCGCCACAGGTGAGAGTGTATTTCTAGCCCTGTGGTACAGGCCTACCCCAGAAAATTTTGAAAAAATTGGTGTAGCATGAGTGTGTTCTGAGGCACTTGAGACTTGGTCCGCTGCAAGTTTATAGTTTAGGCTTCTTTTCAGTTCTGGACGATCATCGCTCCGCCGGACCGTTGCTAGGATGTCAATTACCGACCCTGGATACAAATTACTGGTCTCAGGTCGGCTTTAAATCCTCCAATGTATATACACCACACAGCGACCACGAGACAATGACCGAATGCAGGTTCAATGCTGGACCATACAGGGCTGTTGATTTGTCGCACATTCGCAATACGGTGCGAAAATTGGTCACGTTTATGTGCGCCAATCAAGGGTGTATATTTTAATACTTGTGCGAATTAGTTTCTTGGTGCGAATATTAATTTAGTTGAATATATCAAAAGAAATAGGATTATTCCCCAAGGTATCAAACTTTGAAAATGATGTAATTATAATGGATCTAATCGTATTTTACCGAGTAGTCCTAGAATATGAAGTACACTACTGGACAGTCTATGGATACCGTAGGTAAATATGTAACACAAGATTTTCACCGTTGTTTCACCGTTGTTTCACCTCATATTTCGTTTAGTCGTTGTTAAAGGCAGTACAGATTTTTTCAGCTTGAATCGTTTTGTCCCAGTTTTTGCAAAATTAAAACAATCAAACTGGAGTCAAATTGCACTTGTCACAGACACTACCCAACTCGAAACAAGAACACATTTTTTATTTTAAACTCCCACCAAACACATGGGTATGACAAAGTATAATACACAGGAAAAGTCTTCAAGTATTACAATTGCTTGAGATGTTGTGTGTTTGTTTATTTTGACCTTACCATAAGGTTGAGGACCAGACCCATATCGTGGCTCAGCCAACAGAGGTGCACCTTTCCCTGCAGGACTGGTATCTTTACCTGAACGACACAAACATCACAGCAATAATCAATAAAGGGCACTTGTAAAACATAAAACACCAACTAAAAATCTACATGCAGTTGTCTGAAAAAGTGTTGTATAATCCGGTAGTCTATTACAGACGTTTTTCTAAAATTAAATAGATTAAAATAGATTTTTTTAATCACACCATTTCATTTAATTTCCAAAATATCAGCTGGCATAGGCTTTATTATTACATGTCTTTTTATAAAAATTACACTGGAAAACAACATAATCATAGAATAAATTTAATATTCATTTGTTTCAATTGTTGATTTGTTTCAATTTCCTATAATTTTCTAAATTTTTTATACTTGCTTGGGTAAGGTCAATATAAAATATTCAAAATAATATACTAAATTGGATATTATGATAAATATGTAGAACATAGAAAATGTTCCTGAAATGTTTGTTTGATACCTTAGCTACACAAAGTATTCCAAGCGATGACACATAAATCAAATGAATAAACACAAGTGTTTGTGATGTCTTTATTTTTATTTGAATTCATGGAATATTGTACAAGCATCAATTTCTTGTGCAGTCTGAGTGTGTAATGCAAAGAGAAAACAAGTGTATGTTTGTAATGGAAAAAAGGCATACAACTAGTGAAGCAGAGACCAATGTCTGAAAAGTTCAAATAAGAAGCAAGTGCATCAATCTGTTAACTGTAGTCATGATCTTATACAACTAAAAGTGAACTATATGCCTTTTAATCTGCAAGAATAACCTACTTTTTCACTTTATATCAATGGGTATAACATATAATGGCATGAATACAATTGAACATGAGGTAGCTACTTTTTCAGAAAGTCCAAGATATGTTAATTGCGAACCAACATTACATTACATGTTTTGTATATAGATGCTTGTAGATATAGAATATAAAAGGTCCAAATGATATAAAAAAATATTTTTAAAAACTCCAAAATTGAAATAGCTACAGGAGAACATTGTTATAACACGATCGTTGGGGTCCAATAAGTCAAATTGAGCTATTTAAGTGAATCGTGCTATACAGGACAGAATCGATCATACAATGATAGAAAATTATCATAGTGGCTAAATTTGCATGTTTCTAAGACGAATTACAGCCATATTGATACTATTCCTTTATTAAAATACTGGTGAAAAATTAACTGATAGAACAAAAAGGGAACAGTTATTCATTACTGCTGAATAAGAAAAAAGTGTATGTTTATAGTAATAGTTGTCATCGTATATGTAGCCAGTCCACGCTGCTATTGTATAATAAGTACTTTGAGTAGCTATTTGGAGTGAAACTGAATATACATGTACTCTTGGCAGAAACGGATAAAAAAGCAACATTGATTGCGAGTAATCGTCATAAAATTAAATCAAACCAAGTACACATGGAAATACTTCAAAATGGTTAGAACAGATATACAACTACTGAAGTCTGAGATATGTGTGAAATAACAAAACGTTGAAGATTGAATTAAGATGCCTGAGAAAATGTCACTGGGAGCAAATTATGTGCGCTTCATAATAGAAATTAAAAAGAAGGTGTTAGAGCAATTTAGCTTCAATGAGAGGATAAATTAATAAATTAATTACTAGATGTTTGTCTGGTTAGAAATAGAGAACACAAAAATTACGATTTGAAAGTCTCCTAGAAAGAATTGATTTAAAATGGACGCTACAAAGTAATGAGAGCGGAAGCGAAAAGTTGAATTACGACTAAAAGAAAAATAGAATAATTAACAGCCTGCTAAATTTGTCAAGAAAATCCTCTTTAGAAGGCCAAGTAATCATAACAGCCTCATAATTAATTTAAGTCAGGCCATTTACTCCACAGTATTACAATTTAAAGTAGTATCATCAAAGCACCTATACATGTGCAATTGCATTAAAAAACATGATGTAATATAAGCAAAATTAACAAATATTACACCAGGCTTGAGTTTGTGAACTCCTGCTAACCTATATAATTATGATGGTGACAAAATGTGCTTGTACTCAGAATGATTATGAACTGCAGATTACTTACTACAAAATCTGCAATGTTTTATTATCGATCAAAGTATAAAAATACATTTAAAGGAGCGGGTAAAAATGGACTATACTGTGCATATGTGTATCGCATAATGTGACAGTTTGAACATATATATGCAGGTATTGAAGGTCCAAAAACATTATGAAGCAGAAGTACAATACATAAAACAAGCTATACCATGTTATAGTTACTTAATACAACCAGTGAAGATAATGTTTTCAATTGCAGCGTTTAGGTACAATTATCATTTGGACAGTTAATAATACTTAAAACAAGACTACATAAGTCCAGGAGCTCCCGCTCTGAATTAGAATTTGATTTAAGCAATTTTGTGTAGGGTTATTCATGTAGTCCTAGGCTAAGTCAACGATCAAGACGCAAGACAACTAGGTCTAAGAGGCTCAGTCTAAGAGTAAGATAAGAGCTAGACAGTCTGTCAGAGATTGAAAACATCCATTGAAATTAATGATCCTAATCAGTATCCCACCTACCTCTGGCACGGTTTACCCGATATCAGGCCAATCGAGGTGAATAATAGCTGATTTACGGTCATTTTGAATTCGATATAGACTAGTTAAAAAACTTAATGGTGCATCCTCCCCCAAAACCTCACATTTTGTTTTATAGAAATGGACTAGCATCTAACAGTTTGCAAAATATTGGGCATGTGAAAGTAAATAATGGCCGATAGGGGGCCGTTTAGAATTTGATCAAGCCGGAATTTTTCAAGATGAATCCTCAGTTGAAATCTCACATTTCATTCTATAGTAATGGTCTATCTAGCACGGTTTACCAAATATCGGCCACGTGAAAGTGAATAATGGCCAGTAGGCGGCCATTTTCAATTTGATCCAGTCTAAATTTTTAAAGATGCATCCTCTCCTGATATCTCACATTTTGTTTTATAGTAATGGTCTAGCCATCTAGCACGTTTACAAAATATCGGCCATGAGGAAGTGAATAATGGCCGACAAGCAGCCTTTTTGAATTTTATTGAGTCGAATTTTTTTAAGATGCATCCTCTCCTGAAATCAAACATTTTGTTTTATAGTAATGGTCTAGCCATCGAGCACGGTTTACCAAATAACGGCCATGTAAAAGTGAATAATGGCCGATTGGCGGCCATTTTGAACTTGCTCAAGTTGAATATTTTTCAAAACGCATCCTCTTCTGAAACCATACAATTTGTTTTATAGTAATGGTGTAGCTATCTTGAGCGGTTTTCATGATATTAAGCAATATCAGGCCTGTCGAGGTGAAAAATGGCCGATAGGCGGCCATTTTGAATTTTATCAACTTGAAATTTTTCAAGATGCATCCTCTCCTGAAACATCACAATTTGTTGTATAGTAAGGCCACTGGTTTTTATTTCTCTGTTTTAGATCAGAAAAAATCCAAAATCTAATGAGGGAGGGCGGTAAAAAAAAAACATTTAGGATCCCACCAAATAATAAAAACAATGGACAAATTTCTGGAAAAGTTAATGAGGGTGACGAAATAAAAAAAAAAGACATATTTTAAATAAAGTTAATGAGGGCGACGAAAAAAACAAGCAAAAAAAAACATAGCTGGAAAGAAGTTTTTTTATTTCCTGAAATGACATTGTTTTTTTTCGTATTGTTTTTTTATCCACCGAAATTATTTTTTTTTTTTCGAAAATCGGCAACAATTCAATGCGTGAGCTGGGCAGAAAAAAAAACTCAATGTTTTTTTTTGGTAATGCGCGGCCTAAATCTAATGCGTGCGTTCATCTAAAACAGAGAAAAAACATAGTGGCCTAATGGTGTAGCTATCTTGAGCGGTTTTCATGATATTCCGCAAACTCTTTCAGTCGGATTTACCGATGTTATAAATTAGGTCAAAGTGCTGGGTCAACTTCAAGGTCAAGGTTCAAAAACCTGAAAAGGCACAACTAGGACCTTAGAGAAGATGTATGTGCAACATGACTGTAATCGGCGCGGTACTTTTCCAAGATCTGCTCCGGAAACAGAGTGTGCGTCATAACATCTAAATAGGTCATAGTTCTGAGCCAAAAGTAGGTCAAAGTTCATATACCCCAAAAGGCACAACTAGACCCCCTAGAGGTGTTGTGTGTAAAAGTTGAAGACAATTGGTCAAGTACTTTCAGAGATATGCTCCGGAAACAAATGTTTACGGACGGCCTAACGCTGTAACATTATCATTTTCTCCTCTGCGACCTTGCGTATTGAATTCAGATTAAAAATATTTAAACTGTTAATTATCCACCTGGAAGTAAACCACATCCCAAATTTTTTTTATCCTAGCTTATTTTCTTACAAAGTTATAGGCAAAAGAAGAGGTAAAAACAGAGCGGAGGCGGAATCCATAGCTCCCTCCGTCTCACCTACGGTGACGGCGGGAGCTAATAATTTGCAGGCTAAACAAGCACACCATTGGGTTTGTTATTTGTGAATGCCAGCCATAGTATATTTATAATCAATGGCAGCAGTTTATCAAGAAAAAACAGGATAGTCAGTCCTTGGGAACAGGAGGTTGCCTAGTGCCAGGCACTAGCCACCCTTATGTTCCTATGGGACTATTTACTACACAAAAATGTATGTTGCAGGAGACTTTACCTTCATTTTGAAGAAATACCTGATGTGAGCGATTGTTAGTCCCCTCAGCAGATGTCAGTCAGGTCTGGCCATATATAGCTCAAGACCTGTGAGACACAAGTGCTACATGTCAAATCACTGCCAAAGCACTAGATGTACATGCATGCAAACAGCCATCATTTAATACTCACAATCAATTTAATGGACTGGAATACATATTTATATGCATTGTATGCAATTATTTTCAAGAAAAACAGGGAATATTTTGTTTTAAATCATTGATTAGCGTTTTTCTCCCTGTGGCTGACAATACAGCGTTATCATGGATGTATAAATATTTTGCCAATCAATTTGAAATTTTACTAGCGAATGGGCAGAATTGCGTAGCCCAAAAGCTATGCAATACTGAACAAAATACTCCCTGAAATGATACAGATTTTTTTAAAGTGGTTGTAATCATCAGCATACTGATAAAAACTATTAATGCAACTAAAATGCATTACTAATTTTGAGATTGGAATTGTGGTCGCCGCACATTTTATTGAACATTATTAATGTTAATTCCCACTAGACAAATTTCTGACATTTATTATAGGTGGTGTTTTGTTCAACCTTTTCTTCATTTTTTTGGTATACATATTTACTGATATTTTTTCCAGTAGTTTTGCTGATTTTCAAGTGTGCAACTAACAATGAGCGGGAAAATACCACTTTGCAGTAACATTTTCCCAGGATTAAAATAAATGGCTACCTTCAAATGTAAGGTTTACATGTCATGATATGGTAATGTATTTTATAGCAAAATAAGTACATTGTATCAGTCATGCTTCAGAGATGTTTCATCAATAAAATAGAATGTTTGTGTTAAAACAAGCTGAAGTAAATGTAGATTTTTTCTTTAATATCAACTGCATTCTCAAATTTTTTGTGTGAGATTTTATTTGAATTAAATGCCAAAAAGTAAGCATGTAAACTATGGAATCAAAATGCAAATGCATTTTTAAAAATCACATGTAGTTGACAACTAGGTAATGAATATGTCCAGTGCAGTCCATTTTTTGCAGGGGCAATCAAAAATTTTTATGAAAATGAACTGATGCAAAAATGTAAGCAGAAGTGTGAAAAGTAGTCTGAAGTGTATACTTATCAAGTGCTGATCATGTCTGATGACATTTCATTTGTGAAGATTGATGAAGTCTTCATTTTACACCATAGAACTTGTGTAGCAAGTGAAAAGTTCATGTAGTTGCACTAGTTAACTGTACAACTGAAGGTTTATTGCAGGCGACTGTGCAGGTGTCTTTTCATGTGTTTATTTGTATATTGTCTTCTTTATGCGTGAACTTGACATCTTCTGTTGAGCTGTTTATTCTGTTCTAGATGGTCATGGTATGTCATAGTTGTGTTCAACTCTTTGTATAACAAGTTTTGTGTTTCCAAATATAATGTTTATGTGAACACTTGAAATCATTTTGAGAATTGATTGTACTTCGGATATTGAGAAAAAACATTTCAAGCTGTGTTCAAAGATCTTTCAAGACGTTCGCAAGTAAAAACAATATTTCGAAAATTTTCAGTTAACTTTGTACACACGCAGTACAAAAAATACGACAAACCGACTGTATATAAAAACAACTATATATATATTAATTAAAATCCAGTATCTTTAATTATGAGGTTTTAATCTTTTACTAATTGGTAGTTTATATATTCTGTACCTAATAGTTTCATAAATCTGTCAACTATTTTGTAGAAGATTTAAGTGAAAATTCAGAAACTTATTGGACCAGAAAGCTAACTACATATTTCATTTTTTATATCAA
The DNA here is from genome assembly GCA_964017125.1 of Flabesymbios commensalis. NCBI lineage: Eukaryota > Metazoa > Annelida > Polychaeta > Terebellida > Flabelligeridae > Flabesymbios > Flabesymbios commensalis. The sequence goes on from OZ024906.1 coordinate 86,421,009, forward strand.
TATAAAGTAGGTGCAAAAATTGATTCAATGCTCACTGAGGAGAACATAATGACATGTAGTTGTTTTAATTTGTGTTCATGCATGTCTTGTACAGAGATGATCACTTAATTTCACAACAGTGGTGATAAGATATTAAACTGATGTTGAAAATTATAATTGAATGCCATCAGCCACATTTCAATGAAAATCACAGCCTTTAAATGTACTGCGTTGAATAATATCAAACTGAAATATCGAGTTAAACATGTTATTTTAAAACTATACAAATCAGTTATTTAGTTAGTTCCTGTATAATTAACAGCAAAAAAAACAAAAGTTTTTTATGTTGCTTATTGTATGTTGCTGATATACGTCAATGATAGAATAACTTGGATTCATGTAGGATTAGTAGTTGTGTTTCATTTTTTACTCATTATCAAGAATGGTAGGGCTCAGTGTATTTTGGCTAAATTACATTAAACTGAAACCTACCCATGCCCAAGTTGGGGTTTGTGTAATCCCAGCTGTCCTGATCATTGCGGTAAACATTCAGACGTGTTGGCTGAAAATAAGAACAGTCAATGCTATCAAAATGCAGAGATGCCAGCCTGACAATAACAAGAGGCCTCAAGTCTTATAATCCAAGGCCATCAAATGGTTAAGAGTTCTTGTGCTAACATATAATTATTAAGTCGACTTGTGGTGGCCGTTTTAGATTTCAGTAAGATCAACTACACCTTTCCGAATGGTAGGTAATGTGATATGGTAATTTGAATGATTTCTGCCCTCAAAAAATTATAAAGATAATCCTTGGTGGCCATTTTGATGGTGGATTTGACTTGTTAAATCGGTTTAATTCTGTCTAGAAGGCGCAGTAAAATTATTAGCCCTCTTTTTTTTAACGTTAACGTTAAATTTGAATTTTGAACAATGCAGAGATGCCAGTGGGTCATGAGAAAAAATCTGGATTTACTTTTTTTGAAGTTGAAAAAAGCCATTTTAGGTAAAAAAAACAAACATTTTTAGGTCATACAATATCATTAAAAAACCTGAAAAAATCCGGAAAACCCTTCCTGAAACCACATATTTTCTTTTATATGAATCGTCCAGTTATCTGGCACAGCTTGCGAGATATCAGGGATATTAAAGTCAATATGGCAGATAGTTAGCCATTTTAACTTTTGTTTTATAGTAATGGTCTAGCTATCTGGCATGGTTTGCCAGATATAAGGTATATCAAAGCTAATTTAAATCTAGGTCAAATTTCAAAAACCTCAAAAGGCACCCTCGTGTGCAATATGAACCCCCCCCCCCCCACGGGTTTTCCAAGATCTGCTCTGGAAATGAAATGTGGCCAAATATCGGGCATATTAAAGATAATTATAGCTGATGGTTTACCATTGAAGTAAGTCAAATTTCATACACCTTCTAAATGATGTGTGGGTGCAAAATTAAAGAAATCCATCAATGGGTTTACAAGATTTGATGGACAGCAGACCGGCCGAATGGAAGGAACAGCTGGACAACCGAGGCGACGCCATAATCCCCCACCCCAGCTTTGTCAGACGAAGGATAAAAAATATAGTGCAAGCACTCAAATACCCCTCGGCTGATGCAGTGACTCTATATATGCCAGGTTTCAAGGCACTTAATTGAAAATAAGATCGATTTATTAAAATGGATAAAACCAAAATGACCGCCGCAGCCTCGTTTTCAGTCTCACATGAAAACGGACAATGCCAATAGACCCGCAGATTCCGAAAACCTATATATACCAGGTTTCAAAAAAAATTTAAAAAAAAATTAGGTCCAAAAAAAAAAATTATTCGCCAGTTGGCGGCCATTTTGATTATTGGTGGAAAGCTGGAAATATAATCAGATGATCTCCATACTCATGGGTAAATTCACGTAATAGATTGGGAAGATCCAATAATTATTTTTCAAGTTATCGTGTGAACAAGAATTTTTTTAAATCTTTGACATTGACCTTTGACCTTGTCCTTGGGTAAAAAAGGGGTTGAATATTTGTTCGAAATATGAATTCAATCTGTTGCACCATGTTGGTGTAGTAGCCAAAAGCCTCACTCACTCACTCACTCACTCACTCACTCACTCACTCACTCACTCACTCACTCACTCACTCACTCACTCACTCACTCACTCACTCACTCACTCACTCACTCACTCACTCACTCACTCACTCTCACCTCACCTCACCTCACCTCACCTCACCTCACTCACTCACTCACTCACTTACACGAAATGCTTAGGTGGAAATTGGTTATATTTGCATAAAATATGTTAAACAAAAAGGAGAAAAATATCTAAACATTAAATTAGTCTTGATCAACTAGCTTCTGAATTGTACAATTTGAATATTTGTACAAATATTCTTATGGGGGTATCATACCTTGGCAAACTCTATCTTGAGAGTACAGCAGCCTGAATAAATGTCTGCTCCATTTAGAGACTGCTTAGATCTCATTGCAGATTCAACAGTGTCAAATCTCAGAATCAGTTAAGAACAACAAATGGCATAATGAAATATAAGACAAGGCTCATACATTTTTTCAATAATGAGAAAATTTAAGGACTTTTCAAAGAATTTCAGAGACCACAAGAATTTTTTTCCAGAAACTATTAACAGCAACATTAATATCAGTACAGAAAAAAATGTGATCATAACACAAGACTGTATATTCCAATGTGGAATACTTGTCAAAATTTAAAGACCGAAGTTCATTGCTATATCCACAATTTTCAAGTACTTTCAAGGCTTTGAAGATTTTTCTGTAGAATTTATACACTGTCAGGATTTTCTAGCACCTCTACCAACCCTGGTAAGAGGAAAGTAACATTCATATACACCAAACTATCAAACATATTATTTTCAAATCATATTCACATAGTAAAATAGCGAGGACTGTTTTTTGAAAGTCTTTAATGCATATTTGAAAAGTATCTCGGATTAATAGCATCTTAGATCAGATACGAGCATTTAATTATTAAGCTGTCATCGCATGCGCATTTCAGGCAGCTCTTAATTTGACGATAAATTTAAATTTGCAGACAGAGGAGGTCCCATTTAAGTTGAGCAAGGATACTCCACCATGGCCTGTATACCATTCTTCTTGAATATAACAATTCGCTGTACCTCACCACTCTGACTACAGATTGTGTTCATCACATCCTGTACAATAAAAAACGCCAATTAACACTTATTACAGGGCATGTAATCACACATCCATAGATTCAATACATTTCAAAACCTAAAATATAATGATTATTATGTTATTAATCGTCCAATGTATAATGAAAAAAAAAATCATTGGTTATCCTGATTTTACTTTGCAGGCATTCTTTTATTGTCAAGATAAATAAAAAAAAAAAATCCATAATAAAAAGTGATCATGAAGTAGAATGGATGCAGTCTAATATCTTTTAAATGCATTATCAGGACATGACGCGCCATTACAATTTTGTACTTACTACATTAATCGGATATTTTGGGTTGAGGATTGTGAAGAGTAGGATCTTGTTTGAGCCGCCACGGTCATCACCACTGAAAAACAATTACACAGTATAAAGATGACACAGCATGGGAATTTGTATTGTGAAGTAATTGCCATATCCGGGCAAGAGTAAACTTCTGGTTTGTCCACGATTATATTTATACACCGTGATACATAAAATTCAAATTCAAAAAAGATAAACTGGTATAATGCATTAGATTTATTTTCCTTGGATTACGCAAGTAGCACTAACAGCTCTCCAATACAAAAAAAAAAACATATATATTATATTAGCCACACAAGATAAATATAAATCAGAAGGAAAGATAGAGATAAAATTCAAGATACTTTGTATGAAGTAAAAATAATACATAGTTTTAAATTACCATTATTATACCATTACCCTTATTTTACTATTTAATTATCTTTACAGGGTAGAGTCAATAGAACTCGTAGTTCACGAAGATGTAAGCTTAAAAGCTCATAAAATGTTCTTCACTCACCTTGGTCGTTGAATTTTTTGACTTGTCGAATAGTTGAATTGGGCTGGTTTTCCGGCCACATAAATAGTATTTCCTCCCTTAATTTAAAAAAAAATACAAAAATATTAAAAACTGTTAACCAACACTATGTACCAAAAACTTAATGAACACCTTGAAAATGTATTTACTGTATTTTCTGGTGTATTGCCCACTCCAGAGTATAGCTCGCGGAGGGTTAAATTAACTGCTGCTTTGACAATAGATACCTGGCACTGGTGTATACCCTGCGTGTTCCACTTACAGCCATCGATCTATGTGACCACTCACAACACGACAGTTGTGACAAACATATATTGTATCCTAGAGCTAGGCCTATAGTAATATAAAATCTGATATAATTTAAATCATACTTATGTCGACATTGTATATTTAAAAAAAAAAATTAACGGCCGATTTTAAGTCATAATGGCTGGCGATATAAAGATCTACGAGTTAGCGTATATTACAGAGCATGTACGAGTCAAGCCTTGTTGCATCACACTGTTTATTGTAGTAACACGATAGTTGTATACAATGCCATCCTCTATACACATACCCCACACGAGACGATGTAACACCTTCGCTGAATAGTGCAAAAAAAGCCGGCCGCATGCTGGTGACATCATAGACCTTGTCTCGTCTGTCCCCTGTTAGAAAAGATTCTGGGGCCTGAACGTTTGAAATTTAGTGTATCACGGGAAATTTAAATGTTGGGTCTTTATAATACAAGTATATTCATATTTTGCCGACTTGTTTCTATCATTGCATTGCAGGGCTTCCAATGTTTCTAAATACAAAGACCATTTTATATATCGATGTGCTCACATAAGAACCGTCGAAAATGATGGTAAATTATTTGCAGGTTAACTGCGGCCCGTGGTAAAATGCCAAGTTTCACTGATGCAATGTCTGATTACTGAGTGGCGGCTAACTGTGAGATTGGGTTTAGGTGTGTAGTGGCCATCAACCCCTAGTTTCTACATGGCTGAGTGACGGGCAGGGTTCTAACCAGGCTTTTTTAGCGTGTCGGCCCGACACACTTAAGTTTCGTTGCCGCTACGCTACTAATATTGCCGACACGCTGCCGATACGCTGAATGAAGAGCGACAAGCTGCCGATACCCCGGAAATAATCATTCTTTTTTTACTCCATTTGAAAATTACGGGGCTGCCGTTTCTAAGCAAACATGCTGACGCAATGCTCGCCTGATGATGCGCCGACTTCGCAGAGAGCCGGCCAGCATTAAAACATCTTTTGTGCAGTGACTAGTGTTTGCTGGTTAAGCAGTAGCCGTGATTTCCTCATTGAGGCCTTGAATTTGTTTTACCCGTAAAAATCAACGTTTTTCAACATGGCGGTGACTGAGAGTGAACTCGACCCCAAGCCCCGAAAAATGCCCATAACTTTTTATTAACTGTGCAGAAAATAAGCCCAGCATGCGATCTCGTTGCTTATATGCTACTGATTCTAAAAAACATTATTTTTGACCTGATTATTCAAGGCCAAGTCATAGATATGACCGTCCAAAGAAATGTCCCACGATTTTGTATGGGGTCAATCTGTGGTTGAAACCTTGTTAAAACCTTCAGCCACACTGGGGCTGTTTAGCAGCTCTGAATACTGCGACTGCCTTTGGCTGATTGCCAAATTTCAGATGTGACATAGGCTTATACCTAGGTTGCAGCAAAGCTGGCATAATATGATCTACAATGCTTTGCCTGTTAGGGTTTATAGATTGTGTGAACTATTTGCACCAAAAGAAAATTTATCTACCACATCCTCTATATGATACAACCTCTAGGCTAAAGAATAATTTAGCCAGTGTATCTCTAATACTGATATGGAGATGTGTAAAAATATACTATTCTGCACATGTAGGCATATTACTAGCTTAAAATGCAATAGAATCTATAAGTAAAAAAATGAAAGGTGCATGCACACACAGGCTATTGCCGTGCATCTGGCGATTATGGATTTCTAATTGATAGCTGCTGTGCCGTGGTTTGTCTACAAAGTAAGTCTATAAAAAAAAACATTGAATCTATATATGAGACAGAGGACGATATTTATTAAGTGTGGCTTTTTTCTTCATTTAATCACTGTTGCCACTGAGTGACATTTGTCGCGATCAACAACAAAACATTACAGGTTGATAAAAATCCCAGATTTTTCATGGTTTATTTATATTTTTACAAAAAATGAAAGAATTCCTGTCCTGACTTTCCCCGTTTTCAAGGACCCGTGAGAGCCATGTGTAGAGAGTGCATCTCAGAGCAGCTAGTATCTACAAAATTTCCCGGGGCCCCCTCGCCGATTTTTCGAGTCTCAGCTAGCGCCTCGGCCGATACCCTGACATTTCAGACTGGTTAGAACCCTGGACAGGATATATGGCAGAAAAATGTTTAAAAAGGTTAAAAATGGATTTTTGGCTGAAAAAAACTGGCCGGTGGTCGGGTTTTGGGGTGACCGTTCATTGGAGTCTTAACAGTGAAAATGTGATCGGAAAATTGGTTTTGTGCCCGTAAGTTGCAGTCGACCGGCCATAGTGGTGACCGCCGGTTTCACTGTAGTACCATATTGAGATTTCAGAATAATAAAATTATCAAAAGAAAATATATAATTTTATTAGGTCATCTTTCACGTGACTAGCACACATCTCGCATGATTTTCCAGTGTTTTTCTTTTTATGTAAAAGGCATAAAATCAATCATCCCTATTAGCAAGTAGCAAGGTGACAAAACACAAACAAAATTTAAAGAAGATCAAATACAATTGCATACAATTATTATACACACCTGTGTGTAGTTTACAAGACCAGTTGCTGCATCTACTTCCTGGAAAGAGAAGAAATAATGGTTGTATTCCAATTTCATAGATTGGTGAGCAAACAAAAGATTATCTAATTACACAACTTATAGCAACACAGGAGTCTCTCTATAACGTAATAGTAAAATAAATAAAAAATACATTTCTGTATTAAAATTAACTCTTTAAGCGCTAAGCACCAATATATTCGTTTTTAATCTGTTTTATTAGCAAGCTTAATCACAGTTATTGGGATGTTTAAACACAAATATTTGTGAATGGTCAGTCTCAAATTAAACAAAAAGTAAATTCCACAGACTTGAACTTGAGCCCACCGCCATTATTGAACTTGTTCAAAAACTGGTTATTAGAAATTTAAGTCTATGGTCAAAGGTTATTGATGAAAAAGGCACACGTAGAGTAATTTAAACAGGTTAAATATACACCATCCCAATCAGTAATTTCTAAGAAACATTTTGAAACAGTCTTGATAAATAAATATGTATATATTTATATGAGGAAAAATGTAAGAAATTTGGGTAAAAAACACCTTATTTAAAAAATCACATCTATACGTATTAAGGGTTCACTTATATAATTTGCAGTCTACTCAGTAGTTATGAACACTGAAATTATAGATAAACAAATCGAGCTAATAGCCAATCGATAGTCAATTATCAAGCCCACCGATCACATTTATGCAGCACATGGTATACTTTTGAAAAGTAGTAAATAAAAATATTAATTAATAAATTAATAAATTAATAAAATAAGCTACACTGATACACCAATAGTCAATTATCAAGCCCACCGATCACATTTATGCAGTACATGGTATACTTTTGAAAAGTAGTGAATAAAAAAATTAATAAATTAATAAAAATAAGGATGATATAGAAGCCTTGATAGAATATATAACACTGGAGTAATTGTCCAAAACATCACCTAAATGCGATGAAAACAAGAAAAATTTGGTGGTGCGCAGCCATTGACATTAACGTCCGACCGACCACCCGAGGCAGGTTAAAAAGGCCCAGGTCAGATAAACTGTCCACATCGGCCGCCCGTTGGTCACGTAAAATTTTCATAGTTTTAGCCTTACGTACCACTTCCAGGTCTAGTTAAAAGTCACCAGGGCAGACAAAAATCACAGTTTACCTGCCCTGTTGTCTAGTATAAAACAATCCTAATGTCAATGGCTGGGTGCATTTGGCACTTGATGTTACACCAAACAAGTCTTAATTACACTACAAGTTTTAACAGGATTTTAGGACTAACAAGAGCGCTAACGATATCCCTAATCATACATTTTATTCAATAATGGCCTCAAAGGCAAAGGTTGAAAATTAGGTCAAAGTTCATAGCCTTTACAAAGGCAAATCTACACCCCCTAAGGGATGTGTGCAATATGAAAACAATCCAGCGAACTCTTTCCAAGAGTAGAATTAAACGTTGAAGACTTGCCAATCCACAGGACTGGCAAGTCAAGTCAAGGAGACTGACATTCCTGAGTAAAAACTGTCATTCCTAAAATTGACCTTTGTCCTAAGACGGCCCTAAAAATTCCCAGTTTATCAGAATGGCTAACAACTAATTTTGCCGTTTCTAAACAGTTTTTAGCAGTCCCAGACTGGAGGAATGGAATTATTTCGAGCCCTGCTATCGGAGATAACTTATCATCCGCATCAATTAAAATCAATAAAGGCCTCAAAATCAAAGGTAAAAAATCAGGTCAAATGTCATAAGCCTCGAAAGGCACACCTATATGATACATGTGACCTCGGCCCACTTTGGTGATCTCGGCCCAGTGACCTCGGCCCACTTTTTTTCCTCTTGGCCCAGCCTGTTAACATTAGATTCACCAGTCACTTTCTTTAATTCACCACTCATAAAAAAATTAAAAACGGTGACCTCGGCCCACTTTGGTGACCACGGCCCATTTTTATAAATCTTAGCCTGATCAGTCACAGCAGGATTGCTATATGCTATAATAATTTGACAGTAATAAAACGATGCATCATCTTAAATTTGATGGCAAACATATACATTTTACAGCTCTCATAATAAAGTAACAAGTTTTACGACTAGCAATAGATATTGTTGGATATTTACTGGCGGACCCCTTTTTTGTGATGACAACAGACGAGCAGACATGAATATATATACGAATCTGCTGTAATTATTTTTAATTCGCTTGTAGAATAAGTCTTTAGTCTATTTAGACTGGTCGTCAAAGGGTGTGACACCAGTGTTTGTGTTGGCTTTATTAGCTACAGTGGTCGTTGTTGCTTATGTAGCTAAGTGTTTCTACAAAAAGATTGTTATTACTATTTACTATTTAATTACTATTAGGTTCATATTTAATTAGGTTCCTGCTATTATACATTATGTTCCTGAACCTAAAATAACAAGACTACATAAGTCCAGGAGCTCCCGCTCCGAATTAGAATTTGATTTAAGCAATTTTGTGTAGGGTTATTAATGTAGTCCTAGGCTAGGTCAAAAATCAAAATGCAAGACAACTAGGTCTAAGAAGCTCAGTCTGAGAGTAAGATAAGAACTAGACAGTCTGTCAGAGATTGCAAACCTCCATTGAAATTAATGATCCTAATCAGTATCTCAGTAATGGTCTACCTATCTGGCACGGTTTACCCGATATCAGGCCAATTGAGGTAACTAATAGCTGATTTACGGTCATTTTGAATTTGATATAAACTAGTTAAAAAATTAGGGTGCATCCTCCCCCGAAACCTCAAATTTTGTTTTATAGTAATGGACTAGCATCTAACACAGTTTGCAAAATATTGGGCATGTGAAAGTAAATAATGGCTGATAGGCGTCCATTTTGAATTTGATCGAGTCATTTTTTTTCAAGATGCATCCTCTCCTGTAATCTCAAATTTTGTTTTATAGTAATGGTCCAGCTATCTAACACGGTTTACCAAATATCAGCAATGTGAAAATAAATAGTGGCTGATAGGCGGCCATTTTGAATTCGATTGAGTTAAAAGTTTTTAAAAGGCATCCTCTCCCGAAACGTCACATTTTGTTTTATAGTAATGGTCTAGCTATCTAGCACGGTTTACCTGATATCGGGCCTATCGAGGTAAATAATGCTGATTGTCGGCCATTTTGAATTTGTAAGTTAAAAATTTTCAGGGTGCATCCTCCCCCGAAAACTCACATTTTGTTTTATAGTAATCAGGTAATGGTCTTGCCATCTGGCGGCCATTTTGAATTTGATCAAGTCAAATTTTTTCAAGATGCATTCTCATCTGAAATCTCGCATTTCGTTTTATAGTAATGGTCTAGCCATCTAGCACGGTTGACCAAATATCGGCCATGTGAAAGTGAATAATGGCCGATTGGCGCCCATTTTGAACTTGGACGAGTTGAATTTTTTCAAAATGCATCCTCTCCTGAAACCTTACAATTTGTATTATAGTAATGGTGTAGATATCTTGAGCGGTTTTCATGATATTCCACAATATCAGGCCTGTCGAGGTGAATAATGGCCGACAGGCGGCCATTCTGAATTTTATCAGCTTGAAATTTTTCAAGATGCATCCTCTCCTGAAACCTTACAATTTATTTGATATTATTGGTGTAGCTATCTTGAGCGGTTTTCATGATATTCCGCAATATCAGGCCTGTCGAGGTGAATAATGGCCGATAGGCGGCCATTTTCAATTTTATCGACTTGAAATTTTTCAAGATGCATCCTCTCCTGAAACCTCACAATTTGTTTTCTAGTGATGGTGTAGCTATCTTGAGCGGTTTTCATGATATTCCGCAAAATCTTTCAGTCGAATTTACCGATGTTATAAATTAGGTCAAAGTGCTGGGTCAACTTCAAGGTCGAGGTCCAAAAACCTGAAAAGGCACAACTAGGGACCTTAGAGAACATTTATGTGCAATATGACAGTAATCGGCCCAGTACTTTTCGAGATCTGCTCCGGAAACGAAGTGCGCGTCAAAACGTCTAAATAGGTCATAGTTCTGAACCAAAAGTAGGTCGAAGTTCAAATACCCCAAAAGGCACAGCTAGACCCCCTAGGGCTGATGTGTGTAAAATTTGAAGACAATCGGACAAGTACTTTCAGAGATATGCTCCGGAAACGAATTGTTTACGGACGGCCCAACGCCGTAACATCATCATTTTCTCCTTTGCGACCTTGCGTATTGAATTCAGATTAAAAATATTTTCACCTGTCCATTATCCACCTGGAAGTAACCCACATACCAAAAATTTTTATCCTAGCTTTTTTTCTCACAAAGTTATAGGCAAAAAAAAGAGGGAAAAAAAACGGAGGCGGAATCCATAGCTCCCTCCGTCTCACCTACGGTGACAGCGGGAGCTAAAAATATATAACGTAAATACACATTATTTAAAAATAAATATGTCAGTGGAATATCTATATATACTGACATATCCTGCTTTTAGAAAGGTAGCAGTTGGTTCAAATACTAAAATAATGTTTAATTTCAATTAAAACGATTTTTCATTTCGCAGAATTATATAAAGATAGCAGTCGTCTTAAAGCGACACAATCAGGCTAAAATCATCAAAAAAAGAGTATTTTATTTTCGCTCCTTGATATGTCCATAATATGTCAACATGTCCATGGACTAGAAATGCGTAAGTTTTTTAAATTTTGTGTTGCGCATAAGCGACAAATAAGGACGAAATTTAATTTCGGACATGCATGTCCAAAGTAAGAAATGTGGGAATAACTGATAAATGATGCTTTCAGCACACTTGCTACGTTGCCACAGCAGCCCAAAATTTAAACGACTTTCACAATTCTAGTCTATGGATATGTTCACATCTTATGGCCATATTAAGAAGCCAAAATAAAAATACTGATTTTTTATGATTTTAGCCTGATTGTGCCGCTTTAACGTACCAAACTATAATTCAATAAAAATAGTACATATTACTCTCCTGGACTTCCACATTTCCATGCAATTAATTAGTGGGACCGGTTTGTTCCATAACTTCTATGAATTTTCATTTACAGGAATTGATCAAAATAGAGTAATGATATGTATTTTATGTACTTAAGTCATAGATATTTTTTCAATATTTATATAATATATGATCCATTATCATGTTTAATAAACACTTTAATCCCGATTCTTTGTGATTAACACCGTTACGAAGGTGTTAACCATTAAAACAACATCTCCAGGCATTGCCTGTTGATTCACCCTAGCTGTTATACGTTTGATCTAAGACATTACAGCTAAATTGTGTGTACTTAGCCGTTAAAGAGATAACCACGACGATTGACACGCGGCAGGATTAATAGGTTCAATAGGATTAGCCGTCGTCCTTTGTAACCCCGACAACTTTTACCATTATGACGTTACGTAACGGTGATTTAGGCCTGTGGAAAAGTGGGGTGGCATCGACCAGATTGAGGGTGACGGTGGTAGGAAAAATAATATTATGTAACTTTTTCAGATTTTGACAAAATACTGTTGACTAGCCATGCTATGTAGTTTGTGTATAAGGTCGTCTTATCCATTAGGCTACTTGCCATTATTATTCATTCGAGCATTTATATTAAAAATTGCTTGTCCCATTCAATTTACTTTACATCACAACTCCTTTTATGTAATGTTCATTCACTTTCTTTGATTATATTGTGATCAGAGTTGCACATTAAAACTGGCCCGCTAGCCCAAGGCTAGCTAGAATCTGGAAGGGCTACTAAGTTGTTCTCACTCTGTAGCCCAGCTGGCTACTATGATTTTCAACCATGACATGAATATATTTTTAAAAATAAACAATAATTTAATGATTTTTACTGAAAATAGCTTATTAAAATAAAAAAGAAATTATAATTCCCACTAACATGTATGATTGAAGTGATTTTTAGTAGACAGGGCTACCAAACTGCCAATCAGGGCTAGTAACTTATTTACACCACTAGCCCGGTTGGCCAGTGCCTTGTTTGGCTTAATGTGCAACCCTGGTGATATATTTTACTTCTGTGTGTTGGCCTAATAAATTTGAGCGCATTTCAAGTTAGGGCGCGAGCACAAATTTATATGTTAACGCCATATATTGTTCACTACGGGGTTTAAAGGGTGAATGGTTAAGGCTTAGAATTGAATAATAATAACAACATAAAAAATACAATTGTAGGTGGTATATATTTCTGATCGTAAAACTTGTTACTATAGATTCGTAGCGCTCAGGCATCACGGTGCCAGGGTTGGTGGTTCGATCCCCGGACTGGGCAGTTTCAGCACTGTTACATTGGCGCCCAATAACGGTTCTCCTTACCGGTAATGCAGTACCAATAGGCTTGACCTCAGTACAGAACACTGGGGATAGGGTTGCGGTAAAAGGCAGGCAGAAGTTTACCCACAAGTGTGTTGAAGGCTGCTCGGGGACGAGCAGATAATTGCGAGGGGAGTATGCAGCCAGGTGTGTGTATGGCGGACTAGAGTGATTACTACTCTGCCCAACAATTAGACTCTATGGCTAGATTCGTAGCGCTCAGGCATCACGGTGCCAGGGCTGGTGGTTTGATCCCCGGACTGGGCAGTTTCAACACTGTTACACATTATACATACACTTTTATGCCTTTAAATTTCATTATTGGGCCTTAGGAAATACATACATAAAATATTTTCAAAGTGGAGATCACCACCCCACCTATACACCCTGGGGAATGTGTGTATGTAACATGAAAACAATCTGGCTAACGGTTTCCGACATATCGTACGGGAACTAAACACGGAAGCATGGTCAGACATGGTGAACACAATATCCCTCGCCCCTACTTTGTGGGCAGGGGAGAAAAATACAATTACTAATACCTCAAACTCGATCAGAGCTTGTCTTCTCTTTGGCATCATAATGCAATAACTACAAAAGAAAACACATAATAAGAACAAAAAATATTAGAGGTAGCCAACATACATTTTTATCACAAGACATCTTTCCACATTCATTTGTCATAGTTAGGCCAGTATTTTAATTTTTAGATTTGTAGTCGAAAGTCAGCGGAAATAAACAAAAACATTTTTTCATTTCTTTTTCTGATTTTATTGTCGATGGATCCGCAAATCCCCCCATTGCCAAATGCTAAACAAATTCACTTGTGCCAAAAAAATTGGGGGCTCTCTCGCCACAGCCAATTGAGTGTGGCGAAAAATATAAAAACAAATCAAACTGTGCTGGTTTTCCTAGGGTTTCCCCCAAAGCGTTAAAGCGTCATCGCACCATGTAGACAGAATGACGTCTCAAAATCGCCATTTTGACATTGCTAACTGGCGGTTTAGTGATGGATCCATGAGAAGTCTGTTGCACAGGTTAAATGCTGTGACGCTTTAACCCAGCAAGCTCGAGTCTGTTCATATAATGTTGGATCATTGTCTGCAATGCTGGCCCAACATCAAAGCATGGCTCTACGTCATGTGTTTGCCGGGATAAGTTAGCACCTAGTTTGTCGAAATCTTCAACGCTCTCCAACATCAGGACAAAGTTGGTTCTAGGCAAAAAATTAATTTTGGAGCAATGAGCAAATTATTCCTTAGTTATTCCTTAGTTAGAGGTTTTCATAGTAACTGATGGTGAAATCCTGAATTATTATTTCCTTGTCACAGTCTTCAACCCCAAAAGTCAATGCAGTTTTATACAATGTTGCTTTTTATCCCCAGAGACATATAGGTCTAAGTCTATGTCTACTGTTATCTGCAAAGTAGCTGATGGTTGCTTCCATGCAAAAAATATGAATGCAGAAGAAGGGGTCAAGCTGTTGAGAGGTTCGTTAGTCGATAATGAGGGAGACAACTGCATAATAAAAACACTGTGGCCCTAAAACTAAGTACATGTAGCGAATTTCTTGTTAAAAATAATGCTCATATATAACACTATAGATGCAATTTATAAGTAAAAATGAATGAAAAATACAGTTACATTTAAAAACTAGAAATGTTTTAATAATAAATCGATGCTTACATACTTTTATAAGAAATGTACCTTTGATAAATTAATATCAATATTAGGCAATGCTGTAATGTAAATATATGTATATATATTTGGTTGTGCTTAGAAGTAATGTCTGTACACAAAAATAGAATCATCAAAAAAATGTTATATGTTTATTGCTCAAGTCACACAAAAATGAGCTGAGAGATGGTACTATAGTTTCCACTAATTTTTTATGTAGATTCCCTACAAAAAAGTTATATATGCGGCGTCGACATTCACATCTATTCCAGTGTTAAATATATCAAGTGTTAAATTTTATTTCTCAAATTCAGTAGATAACACCTCGGTGATAAACACATGGGGACATAGCTGTGGCCCGCATAGAATCGTTTTTTAACAGAGCCTTTTGCGGGTCTCCTTTGTATCCATCATCAAAAATATATATATATATATTTAACAGATGTAAAACTTGTAATTGGAACATGAATAAAGGATTTCGAATTTGAAATTAGCTAAAAAATGCATCAAAATAATTTCTACAAATAAAATACATATTTTCACAAATTCATTTAATTGAATGCAGAGAGACCCACAGCAAAGATTCAATTGAAATAAAAGCTTCTAGACGATACCTTCCATCCCATATCAACTTGAACAAGAGCACACTCGATAATAGCCCGCCGCCGAATTATGATAAAGAAAGTAAAGACGAATGTCATCACGTAAATAACAACCCAAGATATAAATGGTATGTTAAATAAGATAGATACATGTATAATATGATATACTATATAATACTTGCATAGACTACAAGCAGATCTATAAAAAAACAGCCGCTTTTCAAGTTATCGCGCCCACAAGGTCAAATTATGGACGTAAAATAAATGTGAAAAATCGCAATAAGTCGACCATTTTGATTTTTTACCGGCCATTATTGAGCTTGTTCAAGAACTGTTTATTAGTAACATGCATAACAAACTTGAAGAGGATACTTGTGAAAATGTTGAAGTTATCGCGCCTACAAGGTCAAATTATTGACGTAAAATGAGAAAAATCGCAATAAATCGGCCATTTTGAATTTTTTTTCAGCCATTATTGAACTTGTCCAAGAACTACTTATAAGTAACATGCATAACAAATTTGAAGAGGATATGTGAAAAACTTTTCAAGTTATCGCGCCCACAAGGTCAAATTATTGACGTAAAATGAGAAAAATCGCAATAAATCGGCCATTTTTAATTTTTTTTCAGCCATTATTGAACTTGTCCAAGAACTACTTATTAGTAACATGCATAACAAATTTGAAGAGAAAATGTGAAAAACTTTTCAAGTTATCGCGCCCACAGGGTCAAATTATTGACGTAAAATGAGAAAAATCGCAATAAATCGGCCATTTTTTTTTTTTTTCGGCTATTATTGAACTTCTCCAAGAACTACTTATTAGTAATATGCATAACCAATTTGAAGAGGATATGTGAAAAACTTTTCAAGTTTTCGCACCCACATGGTCAAATTATTGACGTAAAATGTGAAAAATCGCAATAAATCGGCCATTTTTTTTTTTTTTTGGCCATTATTGAACTTTTCCAAGAACTACTTATTAGTAACATGCATAACCAATTTGAAGAGGATATGTGAAAAACTTTTCAACTTATCGCGCCCACAAGGTCAAATTATTGACGTAAAATGTCAAAAATCGCAATAAATCAGCCATTTTTTTTTTTTTCCCCGGCCATTATTGAACTTGTCCGAGAACTGGTCATCAGTAACATGCATAACAAATTTGAAAAGGATACGTGAAAAACTTTTCTAGTTATCGCGCCCACAAGGTCAAATTATTGACATAAAAGGTGAAAAATCGCAATAAGTCGGCCATTTTGAAATTTTTTTCAGCCATTATTGAACTTGTCCGAGAAGTGGTCATTAGTAACATGCGAAACAAATTTGGGAAGGAAACATGAAAAACTTTTCAAGTTATCGCGCCCACAAGTAAATGTTAACGCCGACGACGCCGAACTTCAATTGCAATAGCCCACCTTTTTTAATTAAAATTAAAAGGCGGGCTAAAAAGCAAAAAAAAAATTGTCAGCTACATCATTGTATCAAACAGTCTTGACAACAATCTGAGTTTCAAATTTTACATGTGATTACCTGACTGCTCCAAATTGTTGAACAGCCTCGATAAGGTGGGATTCAACCACCATTTCAGTAAGTCCTCGTACATGCACCACTGGAGATGGAGAAGGTGCCAATCTGTCAGCAAAATCCTCCTGCAAACAAAATTTAAAGAGAAAGATTCAACTTATTTGTAAAAACATTTTTTGTGTGACAGAACAGAGCCTTCAGATTTGGCGTGAGTGATTACTCACGCACACCATCAAACTTACGCAAATGTTAAGTCTTTTATTAACGCTTCACGGCAAATGGCATGGTCTAACTTGGACCATAGTAAAACTCTTGAGTACTTAGCCAGAGACCCCTCCAGCGGTTTTTTTCAGCCTGGGCGTAGGAAAATATCAACAGATTCCATCAAATTGCATTGTGGGAAGTGTCGAGGCCCCTACCTGGCCCAACAATAAATTAATTTAGACTCCCTTTTATCATTTCCTGGCTAAATCCTTGGTAAGACTCAGACTCTAACTTGAAATATTGAACATAACTTTGTGAAATTCTTACTGCTGTTACTGTTACAAATTGAATGGAAAATGGCCTTTGCAAATTTTCAAAAAATCTGTTCAGAATTGGCAGAGAAATAGGCGAATATCACGCAATCCTGGTTGATCATTTTTAATGTGATTTTTGGGTATAAATTGTTCGCTGTTCAAGCATCACCAAGTGCTCCGATCTCCCCTACCAACCTTATCATTGTAATATTTATGTTATTGATGTTGTTGGAGGAGCTATAGGCCTATGTCATGTGCCCAATATTGCGAACAATGTTTTTGTTAATTTACTTTTTTGATCACCAAATGTTGGAGAGAAAAACTGAATTTTTTGTGTAAGGCGTGGGCAAAGAGAAAGACCTGTTTATATCTGTAATGTTTTTCTCCTCGGCACACTGTATACGTTTTTATTTGCTATATCCGTGTATAAAATGACATTGTAGGCCAAATTGGCCCGGAATATTCTATTGTTAATGACGATGATATTGATGTTTATGTTGTGTTTGCATATGCATGTCACTATAATAAATAAATACTTACTTACTATATGCTCTAGAGACAAATAGTAGTAGTAAATTATTGCTTTACGTCACTTTTCGGCACAAATGGTCTTTTAAGGGCATTGTAATACGTAAAAACATTGTAGTCAATTGATGAGATGAATGATGTACAGATGATGATGTGAGGGTGATAGGGCATGGTGGGTTATTGAGAGCGTTTTCCTTCGCTCGCTCGATAAGGGGTTCTAGGCATGCCTAGGGTATCTACCCTAAGACATGCCCAGATGGCTGGAGACTTGGGTTTCGCTGTGCAATTTAATGCTGAAACTCTGTGGAATTTCGCGCAGCTCCGCTATCCTCGGGTCGGATAGTCCCCAGAGTAACAATAGGAAGGGTAACTCAATTCATTCCCCAAAAGAGACCTAATGTCATCAAACACACTATTGCCGTTTATTTAAGGCTACCACGACCCACACAAGTGCCATCACTGATGCTGGATTGGCTCCGCTGTTGAGCAGAGGAACCAGGGTACGTTACTGGCAATCCGCCTGAAGATTATGGCCAGATACGAGGAGGCTCCAGCTGCCCTTGGATGATTGCTGTAGACCAGTGCTTCCATATAATGCTGTACACAGCAATCAACAGACGGAACAGATCCCTAATGGCCCTCCTGGATGGGGGCGAAAAGTACTACTACTAGCAATCATCTCAGTACCCCCATACATGAAAGGATCAGGTGATAAATGTACTAAAGTATTTTTTGCCAAAAAATTGTGAGAAATTGTTGCCGCATAAATTGCGAAGTGGTATTTGGTCACCAATTTTTTTTAATGTCAGAAAACGTGGATCGCGATAATATATGACCTACTAGTAGGGCTCAGGCTACAGTCTGTTTCACTAAATCCCGGGAGTAGCCATTTTTCAATTTACTCAAATTACAAATTTACTAAATTTTTTTGTGAAATTTTTCATCGGTCATTTTCTCACCTTCCCCCAACATCGCTGAACATTTTGTGGAATTTTGTTGTGCATTCACATCTGTGCACCCTGGTATTTTGTCAGTGAGTTTCAGTATTTTGCCAATATTCTCAGTATTTATTCGTGAGCCAAAATCCCAATCTAATTTTTTTTCGACACACGGCAGTATTATTACGACACAAAAATTGAAAGCAAATTAACAAACACAAAAAACAATTTTTTTCAATATTTTATTTATCAATATTGATAAGCTCTCTATTTCTGAATTTTCAAAATTATGCTGCGCCTGCTGAAATAGATCAAAATCTGAGCTAATTACAACAAGACTACATAAGTCCAGGAGCTCCCGCTCCGAATTAGAATTTGATTGAAGCAATTTTGTGTAGGTTAAATAATTTAGTCCTAGGCTAGGAAAACGCCGGGCCAAAATTAGAACAACATTGGGTCAATGCCTGTGTTTGCTGGGATGCATGTATCTGTATTGCACGCTAACGCGTAACATTAGATATTTATCAATCATCATGATATATATATATATATATATATTATCCGCTGCTAAATCCCCAACGTGTTTATAATGTCAGCGTGTCAGTTTATTGAGCTGTTAATCCTTCTGACAGAGAGTAACAGTGATATGACATAACCAATCCGTTTGTACTATACCCTGCCTGATGAGCCGTGTTCATTCACGCGTCAACGAGGCTACACTCAGGACATAGGTGATAACAGCGCCAACGCGATGACAAAACTATACTGACCTTTCAAAGCTCAGTGCTCTCGTCTGATCAGACATGTCAGACAGATTAATCAGTGATCAAGAAGCAGATATCGCGCACCTGTTCTATACCGCACAGGAGCTCAAATAAAAAAAAAATAGCGCGGTATCCTCCGGTAATTACAGTAGTTAAAAAATTTAAGGGTGCATCCTCCCCCGAAACCTCACATTTTGTTTTATAGACTTAATGGACTAGCATCTTACACAGTTTGCAAAATATTGGGCATGTGAAAGTAAATGATGGCCGATAGGGGGCCATTTTGAATTTGATCGAGTTGGAATTTTTCAGATGCATCTTCAGCTGAAATCTCACATTTTATTCTATAGTAATGGTCTAGCCATCTAGCACAGTTTACCAAATATCAGCCATGTGAAAGTGAATAATGGCCAATAGGCAGCTATTTTGAATCTGATCGAGGCTAAATTTTTTAATATGCATCCTCTCCTGAAATCTCACATTTTTTTATAGTAATGGTCTAGCCATCTAGCACGGCTTACCAAATAACGGCCATGTGGAAGTGAATAATGGCCTAAAGGCGGCCATTTTGAATTTGAACAAGTTGAAATTTTTCAAGATGCATCCTCAGCTGAAATCTAACATTTCGTTATATAGTAATGGTCTAGCCATCTAGCACGGTTTACCAAATATCGGCCATGTGAGAGTGAATAATGGCCGATAGGCGGCCATTTCAAATTTGATAGTCGAAATTTTTCAAGATGCATCCTCTCCTGAAATCTCACATATAGTAATGGTCTAGCCATCTAGTACGATTTACCTAATAAAGGCTATGTGAAAGTGAATAATGGTCGATAGGCGGACATTTTGAATTTGATAGAGTCAATTTTTTCAAGATGCATCCTCTCTTGAAATCTCACATTTTGTTATATAGTAATGGTCCAGCTATCTCACACGGTTTACCAAATATCAGCAATGTGAAAGTAAATAGTGGCCAATAGGCGGCCATTTTGAATTCGATTAAGTCGAAAGTTTTTAAAAGGCATCCTCTCCCGAAACGTCACATTTTGTTTTATAGTAATGGTCTAGCTATCTAGCACAGTTTACCTGATATCAGGTATCGAGGTAAATATTGCTGATTGTCTGCCATTTTGAATTCTTAAGTTAAAAATTTTCAGGATGCATCCTCCCCAGAAAACTCACATTTTGTTTTATAGTAATGGTCTAGCCATCTAGCACGGTTTACCAAATATCGGCCATGGGAATGAATAATAAGTCGAATTTTTTCAAGATGCATCCTCTCCTGAAATCACACATTGTGATCAAGTTGAAATTTTTCAAAATGCATCCTCTCCTGAAACTTTACAATTTCTTTTATAGTAATGGTGTAGCTATCTTGAGCGGTTTTCATGATATTCCGCAATATCAGGCCTGACGAGGTGAATAATGGCTGATAGGCAGCCATTTTTAATTTTATCGACATGAAATTTTTCAAGATACATCCTCTCCTGAAACCTCACAATTTGTTTTATAGTAATATAATTTCATGATATTCCGCAAAATCTTTCAGTCGGATTTACCGATGTTATAAATTAGGTCAAAGTGCTGGGTCAACTTCAAGGTCAAGGTGCAAAGACCAGAAAAGGGACAACTAGGGACCTTAGAGAACATGTATGTCAGGGATAGAACTTCGCAATTTTTTTACTAGTGAGCAGGACTATTAAAACCTAAATTTTACTAGTCCGGTAGATGTTTTACTAGTCCTGAAATACAGTTATGTTATGCGACCCCAGTTACGGCCACATAAAAACATAAAAACGGTCATATGAAAGGGGTGGTCGTTTGTCATGGGCATGACCGATTTTAAACGACAGATTTTTTTTCTCTATTACAGTGATAATACTACAGCAATAATATTACATAAACAAAGTATCACTAGTAGCCTAGTGACCTTTAATTGAATAATTAATTGAATTAGGTTATTGAATGATATTACTATACTTGTGATGGGACACCCCGCAACGGCCGTTGGCAGCAAAGCAAACGCAGAGAAGTTTGACATGATTGTTGTACGGTAATTGTCAACCAGTGTTCCACTATCAATCAGACCACTGATGACGGCGCCCAGTATTACACCACAATAGATTTAATAGCTGATGCCGTGCTTACCCCTGCTTACTGGGCAGCGGGAGAATAGGATATAATATCAGACGCACAGACAGCAAACTCAAAATGTTGATCCAGTGTTGGAATAAGGTCTTACCAAGAATTATAACAGGGTTATAAATTCTTGGTCTTAACGATGTCACAGACGGCGCAGCATCATTCAGTTTTTAACTTGGCGAGCGTTTTCTGACGACACTGCTCCCCCCCCTCCCCACACCTGACCATATCCCGGCGAACATGAGACATCGACATAATGCTGGTTTAATGTTGGGCCAGCGTTGCGAAGGTGGACCAACATTAAGCTAGCATTGGGTAAATGACTTCGTGTTTTCTCGTCTGTTGTGTAATAGCACAATCGCCGCGAATCGCTTTGTTCTTCGTGTAATGCTAATTAGACTGTTGGGCTGACCATCTCAATCCTACAGGGGATTAATTTCGTCATATATTACATGTATGTGGCGTTGAAAACCAGTTTCCGACGTTATAATTAAATATGTTCGTATTTTCATACATGTGTATTAAAATGTACGTTTGGTTACATCTGCATGTTACCTCTCTGCTATTTATTCACATCGGAATGAAGATGGTTAACAGGGTATGTCAGAGGTGTAATAATAAAAACGGCCATAACTGATAACGCTTAGCGTAGGTTTAGCTGCTCCTGTTAATGTTAATTTATTGTCGGACCACCCTCTATTAAAACATTCAAGCACTCACTATTAGCATGATTAGAGCAATATATAGGCCTATGTTTTTATTTTAAATGACCGTTGTCTTTCACATTGACAATGTGACACGCTTTGGGATGACTGTTTAAACAGAAAAGATCCTTCTTCGCTAACACACGACAGTGGGTCAATGCAGCCACAATGCTGTCCCGGAACTCCCACAACGCTGACCAAATATCAAACGTGGGCTGGGCATAAATGTATGCAATTGACACGCGTCTGACTGCGGCACATCGTCTCTCGCTTTGCTATCACAGGTTGTAGCTGATTAATGCAATCATTGAGGCGCCGTTTTTTACTAGACCGGCAGTACTAGTAAACATAAATGTTTAATAGTCCCCAGCTATTTTTACTAGTGTTCGGACTAGGGGACTACCCTTAATTTCAAACCCTGTATGTGCAATATGACTGTAATCGGCCTAGTACTTTTCGAGATCTGCTCCGGAAACAAAAATAGGTCATAGTTTTGAACCAAAAGTAGGTCAAAGTTCATATACCCCAAAAGGCACAACTAGACCCCCTAGAGGTGTTGTGTGTGAAATTTGAAGACAATCGGACAAGTCTTTTCAGAGATATGCTCTGGAAACGAATTATTCACGGACGGCCCAACGCCGTAACATCATCTGACATCAGCACCGCAAGACTGTAACAGAGCAAATATACGTTATAACTATCAGAAATTTGGGCATAGCTTCCGGACCCAGGGGGTCGTGGAAAATTTTTTTTGATGGATTCTCATCCTTATAGCCATGAAACTGCCATTTTTACCCTTGGTGCGCCCCATGAGGAAGTGCAAGGCAGACAAAACTTCACCCAGGTATCGTTTTACCCTGGGCAAACTGGTACCCACATTGTTCTGTACAAACAGTCTTAATGATCATTGATGTCCTCCAGAAATTCCTCATAGAAATAGGGCAGTGGACAAAGGTCTACCAGTAGTTTATTTTAATTTTTTGCATTTTTTTACAAAAATTAAAAAAATGGCACCTGCGTAAAAAAAAATATCAAAAGGCAGGGTTTCCGCCAGAAATGTTTGAGAGGGGGGGTCCAAAAGGGGTGGGGGGTGTTGGGGTCCTCCCCCAGGAGGAAAAAATCAGAGTTTTGAAATTTTGGTGCTTAAAATGACCCATTTTAACTGAAATGACAGTAAAATATGGAAAATATTTCAATTTTTCTGGCCAACAAAGGGGGGATATTCCCCCCCCTGTGGTGCTAAGTGGGGGGTCCGGACCCCCCCCCCCCCCCCCCCCCGGCGGAAACCCTGAAAGGGGCCACAGCATGCCTGTTCCACTTACATCTTCAAGCCCTTGTTCCAACAATTACGGAATTAGAGGCGAGAGTTGGCACCATTTTTAGTAATTGCGAGAAATCTAATGATGTAAACCCTAGCCCTTGAATAAGCCTAAGTTTTGAAAAGTATTGTTTATTTAATTCTTTATTTATGCTATAATGTTGTTACCAATAACTGAATGTAAGAATAAAGTATGATATATAAAATATGATATCTGATATTTGTGTTTGCTTAAATAGTACATGATTTATAATAGATCTGCACTTACAATATATGACCAATCACGAAATAAATAGGGCCTACATTAATCAAGAATTAGCCTACAAGCAGCCCAGCAAACACGAGACATTCACCCATTGTTGGTTGAATGTTGGTCCACCGCCTATGACACTGGCCCAACCTTGAACCAACAATGCCAATGAGTGCATTCATGTATCGTGTTTGCTGAGAGGCCTAGTCGAGATATAATGTGGAGTTCACCACGTGGCGCATTAGTGCCAAATGACAGTAAATCCGAAACACCACAAACTAGGCTACTGTAGGCTGTATTACGATAATATACATAAAATATACTTGCAAATACATGTTTGGGATTATAGTAACCTATAAACAGTATTCGGTTGAAAATAAAGTCTTTTTCAGGTCTTTTTCGGGATTTCTAGTCTTTTTCGGGGTATGGTCACACCCTTTGCCATGTAATAAAATTCTAGAATTAGTTTAATGGGTTGATAGAGGGACGTCGTAATTTAAATTTACTACATGTCAAATGGTCTAACTTTTGAAATACGCTATATATAATTTTATGAAAATGGTGACTGTGCATTTAGGCCTATAATATATGATACATATTATTCTTCTATACAGATTAATTTTGCTTATGTAAAATATAAGATAGGCCCCTACATTTCTAATGATATTAGCAGTTATATGCATCTGCTTTGAAAATTAAATAAAATCAGTGTAGCCCATTATAGCGTCAAGCGTCAATGTCTTTGTTTTTTGTTCACAGTGGTAGTGTGTGCATTGATTTTCCTCTTAGTTTGTTTTTTCTTATTGAATTGTGTTCCGAACAACATAAGGTGGGAAAACAAAGACGGGCTGGCGTCAGTAAACAAAGACGCCAGCCCAACGTTGGTTTACTGTTGGGCCAACGTTGTCGACGATGTGCCAACAGTAAAGCAACGCTGGGCCAATAGGATGACAACTCACCTGAGGCCCCATACACTCACTTAAGGCGATGACATGTAGCTTTTGTCAAGTGCACAAGAGCCATTAAATTATTATAAAAAAAACAGTTGTATAAATATGAAAGTATAATTTATTATGCGATAAAACTATACTGGTAGTGAATAACGACAACTTGTGTTAGGCTTTTTTTATTAATATAATATTAATATATAATATTGATATATAATAATACATTGTGTTAATATGCCAGCTTATATAGTTAACCCAAGAGTTCTGCCCACGGTGGGCGGCCGCACCCAGTACTCTGACACACCGCCAAACACAACAGTTGGAAAAAACATGGTATTTTGAGTATAAAAACGTGGCTGCAGTATAAAAATTAAACTTTGGTGCCAAGACCGCCCACCACTGCCCAATTTTAGGGCAGTACCCTGTTAACCCTTAAACCCCAAAACATGACTGTAGTCGTTTTCAATCCCTTTTAGTAGCCGATTAAATCGATGTTATTGGAACAAAATGAGTGTTTAAAATGTGCATGTTTAACGCTTTAACAGTTAATAATAGTCCTACAACGTATATACTAGACTTACTCTGTATACATTTATACTAGTGTTATCAGTTGCATGTCATATCACGAACAAAATCTCTAGCTAATAGAACAAATACTGTGGGGTTGACAATAATATGAACATTGATACGATGCTAACCTTGATGTACTAAAAAAATAGGAATAATTATAATAATGATTATAATTAAGTATTTAAATACATGTATTGACAATTTAAATTTTCAGCAATTGTGAAATGTTAATGTTGCACATATGTTTCTGGCAGTTCTGGCAGCCAATGAATAAAAATTCATGCCCACATTGTTGATATTGACAATTTAAATTTATAGCAGTTTTGAACTATTATTGTTCCTCATGTTTCTGGCAGCCAATGAACATGATGAAAGCTGCTTCTCATCATTGTTTGTAAATTATTTTTTTACAAAAATAAGCGGTTGAGAAAAAATCATGCACAAATTATTGATATTTCTTTATTATTTTATTGCCTACTTCTTCAATATATTTTTTGTTGAATTTGAAGATTAAAAATGTTGATTTCATTGGTAGTTGTGTATATTTTATTTTAGGTTGTCAAGTTATGCTTATTATCTCTTATATCCATGAAATCAAATGGCCATTTCAGAGATTTACTTCCGACACCGAAAAAATTTACGTCCGACACCATGAATAATTCATTCCTGTTTCAACAAATAGAACAGGATTGAGCTAAGTTGCCTATCATTACAATCAGACAACACTTATTAATTAAACTGTACCAAAAAATATGGTACAAAGTTGCATAAATCACAGAAAATTTGATAACAACACTGCATGCAAAAATAATGGCTGATATCTGATTAATATCTATTTTTCGCATATTTTCGAAAAGTGGAACTACCGGTATAACCAGTAATAATAACTATGCTAAATCATCAAGGTAGCACAGACACATGTATTAATGAATAAATTTAATCTCTGCTTATTTTATTTTAAGCTCAGCAATTAGGTAAAGTGTGCGAAGTTTACGTCCGAAATTATGGAATTGCCCAGTAAGGCGATGACATGTAGCTTTTGTCAAGTGCACAAGAGCCATTAGGCTAATTATTATAAAAAAAAACAGTTGTATAAATAAGAAAGTATAATTTATTATGCGATAAAACTATACTGGTAGTGCATAATGAGAACTTGTGTTAGGCTTTTTTTATTAATATAATATTAATATATGAAAATAATATATAATAATAATTTGTGTTAATATGCCAGCTTATATAGTTAACCCTTAAACCGCTAAACACGACTGTAGTTGTTTTCAATCCCTTTCAGGCCACACAAATTTATTTAATTGTTTTACCGAATCGCCGCCGAAAATTTCAGAAAATGGCAAAAAAAAATTTGAAATTTTAAAAATTTCATTTTAATTTTTTCCGCCGTCGTGGATTTATTCTTTTCAAAGTAAAAAAAATGAAAACTGTTTCTTTCTTACTGTGCCGATGCAATAAACAGTCATTACTTTCGTTGTAAGCAAAACTGACACGCTGTGGTCAATCTGACACAACTCAACGTGCAGCCAGGTGCCGACATCTTGTGTTAAAAATAGCTGATAGATCATCATCAAGGCTGACACTGTGCAAGCTATGCTGTTAATGTGTCACACACATTACACTCCAACTCAACCCGAAACACCTGAATTGATCGATAATACATTGTCAACGAACGAACCTATATGCAAAATCGGCCGCCGTTTTAGCAAATGAAATGGTTTGTCGATATTAAGGACAGGGGAGTTTTTTTCAAGCCAGTTAATAGGGTAGCCTACCTGAAAAACGGGGGGGGGGTACGTTTATTAGGGATAATACAGTATGTCAGCGTTTGTAATTGGCCCAAACCTGGGAAACTCTTCGCTTTCTGTATTGTGGACCAATCTAAAAAAATTAAACACCTTTATCTGATTTTTTTTTTTCCCCGCCACCCGACAGCCCCAAAGCTGAAAAAAATCAGTAAAACAATTAAATAAATTTGTGTGGCCTTAGTAGCTGATTAAATCGATGTTATTGGAACAAAATGAGTGTTTAAAATGTGCATGTTTAACGCTTTAATGGTTAATAATAGGCCTACAACTTATACACTAGACTTACTCTGTATACATTTATACTAGTGTTATCAGTTGCATGTCATATCACGAACAAAATCTCTAGCTAATAGAACAAATACTGTGGGGTTGACATTAATATGAACATTGATACGATGCTAAACTTAATGTACTTATAGGAATAATGATAATAATGACTATAATTAAGGCCGAAAAAAAAATATGTTTGTGTCCGAATTGTTGTCATTTTAACCAGAGGGTAGGTAGGAAATTTATTTTATTTTATTTTTTATTTTATTTTTTGTCACTTCAACCAATCGGTAGGTAAGAATTATTTTTTATTTTATTCGGCGCCAAATTCACTTCCATGATTGTCTTATTTTTACATTACGTAACAATTTTTTGTTTTTTTGACCCCCCCCCCCTCTCCTTTTCGTAACGTTTTTTAGTGACTTTGACTACAGCCAGTAACTCATCCAAAATATGGATTTCCTAAAAAAAAAAAATTTTTTCGGAAATCCATAAAATAAATTTGGGTCGCACATGTTTTGATAGGGTCGGTCGAAAAGCGGAAACAAACAATATTTTTTTTAGGCCTAGGTATTTAAAGGATAGATACTTAAACACTGTATTTAGTTAATACAATATGCTTTGTGAAGGTGTTATCACACAATCTCTGTGATTATACCGGATTAGTCAAGAAGGTGTGAAATACTCCAAGCATATCAGCCAGTCACCGGCGGAACAACATCAGGCCAACACTGGTTCAATGTCGCAAACTGGGAGGCCTAGGTTCTCACCTAAACAACTCAACACCTGTCAGACACTTTGTTAAATCTTTTTAAATCTACTAAATTACTGAAAATTAAAGACATAATGAAAGTACAACAACTAAAATTTATCTATAAATTAATGAACAATTTGACTCCTGCATATTTTGAATCCATGTACCCTGACAACAGACGAAACATACACTCTTATAATACGAGGTCGAGACACCATTTCCAAATTCCCCGCATTAAACACGAGTTTGCAAGACATTGCCTAAGATATGAAATACCTATTGCCATTAATTCTCTTTCCACTGCAGTTTCAAGTAAAATTCTAACACATTCTTTATATTCGTTCGGCCAATATGTTAAAAGAACTATTATTGACAATTATTCGTCAACCTGTTCCATTGTTAATTGTGTCATTTGCAATATAAACTCGTAATATATATATACTGTCCTATATTTTTAGTCTTTAATATTTCACTCAATATTTAAATATTATGCTTATGCATTGTTAGCATCCAACCATTTATTATTTTCAAGTGTATATTTATACGGTTATAATGTACAAAATATTAATTTTCTTGTTAGTGAAGTGAATGTTCACCCCAAATAATGTAATATACCAACGGTGGCCCTCATGATAGCGATACATACAGTGTCTTAATGGGGGTCTCCTGTCCATAAAATTATATTATGAAATTGAATTGTTTTTCAATGTTTATACATGGCGAATAAATGTTTCTTGACTTGACTTGACTTGACTTAAAGTGGTTTTAGAATTAAGATGTATTACGGCGCCTGTAGACGTTTGCAGTTTTAATAAATGCGTCGTTGATATATATTTCAGTGTATTTCATGCATTTATATTATAATCTTTCACTGCAATTTTGATTGCCATAAGTCCGTCGCCGTGTTCTCAATAAACAAGGCAACTGAATAGTAGGACCTATTAATGTTGTGTTGTGTATTATTGTTTATTTCCTGTATTTTCACATTAAAATAAGCAGAATATATATTTAAGCACCTAAGTACATAATTATATATATATATATAACATTTGATTCGGCCTACCGTAACGGTATCTAATACACCAGCCAGATCTATAAACAAGGCAACTATCCTAGTTGTAGTAGGCCAGCCAGGCCCATTACGGTTTATTTCATACATGTATTCTTACATCAAAACACGCCGAATACATATTTAAGGATACAAAGTAATATCAAATGGGATATATAGTATCATATAATATCAAATTCGGTTGAAAATGAAGTTTTTTTCGGTCTTTTTCAGGGTATCTTGTCTTTTTCGGGGTATGGACGCACCGCATGGCAAATGCCCTGAAATAGTCTAACTTTTAAAATATAAATATTAAATATAATTTTGCAAATTTTTTACCCCAGTTAAGACTCTTCTGTTAGGATTTAAATAGAAAATAGCCTGTGCAAAATTTCAAGGAAATCGACTTGAAATTAACGGAGAAATCGCCGAAAATCATGCGATCCTGGTTAATCATTTTAAATTTGACGGCGAATAGACTATATATAGATAGGCTATAGCCTACAGTCTGTTTCACCAGAACCTGGGAGTAGCCTTTTTCTAATTTGCTCGGTCGCTCTTTATATTTTTTTAGCAATTTTTTTCTCGGATCCTTTTTATGAACAGCGAAAACAAACGAGAACAACAGAACAAGCGAAAACAATTCTCAACACAGCCTAAACAACACGTTATTTGTAATTGGCAAACGTTTATGCGACATATTGTTATTGTAGCTCATTGTGGTGATGTTATTCTGTGTTTTCAGTTTTACTTTTAGTAGAAATATATCTTTAATTGTAGCGAGAACAAATAAAGCCACTGTCACACACCTGGCCGAGTCATACCCGCGATAGGATTACATGAGCAGCAAGAACAAAATTATAATCGCTTGAAATAGACCTGTCCATAATTCCTTACAATGAAAAATTACATTTTCCAAATAAATAATAGTCATTTAACTGTACGATATGTTTGAATTTCAATATCTTTTCAATTGTCATTACAGCGAGAACAAACTGGCGGCCCTTGCCCACACGTTTGCAGATGACAGCGATGTATGAACAGCGAAAACAAACTAGGCCTACACGTCTGCCTATCACCAGGTCACATACGGCGATACATGTATGAACAGCGAAAACAAACACGTCTGCCTGTCACACACCTCGACCTACATGTATGAGTAGCTTTGGAATTTTCCAAATAAATAATTGTAATTTCATTGGGATACAGTACTTGTAGGTCTACGATATCATGCTTGAATAGCAGTAGGCATATCGATGGACCGACCTCATCCTGTATAGACATACACAGCGAGAACAAACTGGCGAGTGGTGCACATAGTCATAGACCAAAGTCTGTCAGTACAGCGAGAACAACTCGGCAACAGCGAAAACAAACAGTCAGTCTGCCTGCCCACACACTCAAGACGCATAGCCGATGACAGCGATACTGGCCGCGATGTATGAACAGCGAAAACAAACAGGTCAGCCTGTCCAGTGACAGAATACGCCGAGATAAGGGATAGATGGTCAAGCGAAAACAAATATAATTTAATAATTAGACATTCAATATACTTCTGATGTAACTTACTTACTTAGTGTAATGTATTAATTTAAAGATCATATTTTCATGTAAACTAATACGGTAGGGCTACGGTACAATAAATAACTAGAAAAACACATTGTCATAACTGCATTTTATTCAATTATATATTCAAATAATGCAGGAACAGTAACTTATACAAATATTTACATTTCTTAAAGACTATGGGTTAGGCCTACTTAAAATATCAAACATCAGATAGGCCTATTCCAAGAGATATAGGGCCTAGGCCTACTGTAAGTGTAACTGATCAATAATAACGATTTTTCTCTCTTTCTGGTAAATGTGATGTCGGCGGCTTTCACAATTCAGCGTTTTCAGGGATTATCACTTATTACTTCCAGAAATATTTTATATTTCTTAAAGACTATGGGTTACTTATAATATCAAACATCAGATATTGTAAGAGATATAGGCCCTAGCTGACATTACTGATAATAATGTTTTTCTTTCTGTTTCCCGTAAATGTGATGTCGGCGGATTAGTTGTTTAAATAAATAACAAGAGGCCCAGGGGCCTTCACTTTTGTCAACAGCATTGCAAAAAATCAGCTATAAATGTGTCAGGGAATGTATATCTATACTCTAAGATGCATTATCATGAAAAGATGTATATCCTTTATATCGATCATTGGCATTTATATTATTATGTTCGGTTCCCATAATACATTTTGCTGATTTTACACACGTTCTGAAGCACTGCACCTAATGAAATATGCTTAACAAAGAATCATTTCACAGGACTACAATGTTAATATTACAAAAGTGCAATTATTACTTCTTCTGGGACTTTTATAATGCCCCAGTTAGCCAGGAATTTTCACGAAAAATCCTAAATTTTCAATTTTAATTCTTCTGTCTAAAATAGGCCTAACAAAGTTGTAAATTATCAGCTTTTAATGTTTCTTACTCAGCCATGAAATATACAGTAGCCCTAATCCATCATTATCACATGTGGACGTATTGCACTTTCACTGCACCCTCTTACGTAATGCCAATTATGGAAATCAAAATACACACAGTAGACCTAAGGATAAAGACCCATGAAGGCTTTCTCAACTCACACGATCTTTGCTGAAATGTTGCTGTAATGTTGTCAGGCCAACGTTGAGTCAGGTGTTAGTTGGCTGTATCGAATGCTATGAAATGAAATAAATGGGGTTCTACACCACATTTGTACACATATAGGCTAAACTGGGTAAGGAGAACCTGAGGATGGTGAAATGAATGAGGTGTCACTGCCCTCCAGACACAGGATTCGAAATTGAGCCCTGTTGGTCTACGGCCGAGCACACTAACTCTCGGTCACGGAGGCTGCTCACAATATTCAATATTTTACAATTTAACAGGGAGGAAACATTTTGTTTCTTTGAAACTTGAATGCCAGAGCAGGAGACGAATCCGCGATCTCTGACTTTCCTAGCAGGCACCAGGACAACCCATTCCCCCCCCTCCAGCCCTTCGATATTGTTATTAAATATATACAAACACATTACCTGTGGATTTAATATTGGTGCATCGTCAGGAGCGCTGCCCAACATTTTTCATATTTTATTCTGCACAACATATTAAATGTGCATAATATATATTGGTCATGTCATTGCTATCCCTTACCTGTTATAATTGACAGGTATGTTTTTACTCTGGTTCTGCCATAATAGTGTTCCCTGTTCCACTTTGATTTTCATTTATTGCAAAAATGAAAAATATGTATTTTAAAGTTTTATAATCCACATGCACGGCTGGTCCTCGTCTTCATCATGGACGGTTGGCCAGTAATTGGTGGAAAACAATCAACGAATGGGAAAGCGTGAATTCAATTATGATGCTGTGTCATTAAAAAAAACACTATTGGCCCAGCTGCTTTATAGACACTTTATAGCCCTACATATTATTACTTCGATGCATGTTTTTAATATACATATATCCACTTCTAAAGTATGCATACTTTTAGGTGCATCCCAGCAAATACGATACGGCGAATAGTGGATCAACACTCAAAGGTTTCGAATTTCAGAAGTTTAGCCAGACCAAATACCCTATCGCAAGACACGTGTGATTGTACTTCAGCGGTATTGCCTCATTGTAGTAGTCAATGCGATGCGTACAAAGCATAATCTCATAATATATTACACTGGCTATATACGCTATACTTTCCACAGAAGCTACATCGACTTAATGTTAGTTTAACGTTGGGCCAGCAGTGCAGACGGTGGACTAGCATTAAACTAGGGATAACTGGA
Source organism: Flabesymbios commensalis (assembly GCA_964017125.1). Taxonomy (NCBI): domain Eukaryota; kingdom Metazoa; phylum Annelida; class Polychaeta; order Terebellida; family Flabelligeridae; genus Flabesymbios; species Flabesymbios commensalis. Next base: position 86,454,313 of record OZ024906.1, read on the forward strand.
TATTTAGTTTATTGTTGTGCCGCCTTCTACATCATTTACCCAGCATTAAAGGAACATCATTTATTAATAATATTACTATTTGTAAATTCAAGTCAAAATAAAGTTATGGCTTTGGTACCACACATTTCAGTAACTTCTAATTAGATCCCTATTAGCGTGATATTTAGGCCTTTATGACAATGTGATGTTGAATATCAGCTTCCATCGATAGGGTCCATAATACAAGAACATGAATTAGGCCTACTATTTGTGTTTTTAGCATAGACTTAGGTTAAAATCTACGTTCAGTTTAACTTGAATATAGCCCAAACACAGGGACGCAGACAGTTAATATACGGCAATATAAATAGTTAAAATTATATGTATGAGATTGGTACTATTACATATTCAGTGCCCGATTTATAAATTGGTAAAAGGGGGCCAAGGGGCCCATGATATTTTTCGAAGGGGGGCGGGGGCATTGGCCTTAGACGATGAGGCATGTGACCCATTATTATTTCAAAAGGTGGGCATTTTCCCAACAACAAATAAAACACTTAAGAGTCATTCATATCACCTCATATTCCATATTAAACGTTCATCAGGTGTTCATGCTGATAGAAATATCAAAGATTAATATTGGCGATTATGCTATTATTAAAACCGGAAGGAGAAAAAATGGTTTAACATTCAGCGTTTGCAAGTAGGCCCAATCGACTTCTCGTCACCACGCACTCACATGAATTAATATCACTTGTGTCAATCAATTGCGTCAACTTCTTGGGGCAGTGTCATCAACTTCTTCTGTTGTTGCCGCTAGGCCTACTCCTATTCACCTTAAACCGCTAAGCGCGACTGTAGTCACTTTAATCCATATTATTAGCCATTTAAACATCAAGATTTTTAAATTGCTTAGTCTTAAATTACAAATTAATCAAATACGAGTTGTTTTCTCTCACTTAAAGTTGTGGGTCAAGGTAGTGAGACACAACTCCAAGTGTGTGAAAATTCAAGTTATTTAATTCAGCGGTTTAAGGGTTAATATATTATTATTATTAGTCACAATGAACAAATTTTCTACAATATTTGCCATACAAAATAAATTTGTAGGCCTATTATTATTCGTTATATATTGGTCCATTTTTTGAGAATTTTGCTTTTGATTTTAATGGCACATATAGTCTAAGTCTATATAGACATCTACACCATGTTCAAGGTAGAGATTAACCTTTGAAAATACATTGATAAATGCGGATACAACAGGTGTGGCGAAGTTGTGGCGAGGTTACTGAGCCCCATGTGGCGAGGTTACCAAAGCTGTGGCGATGTTACTCAGCCTTCTGTGGCGAGGTTACCAAATCTGTGGCGAGATTACCTGTGGTGAGGTTACCTTGTGGCGAGGTTACAGTCAGGTTACAGGTGATAGTCCAATATTTCGTTGGAATCAGCAACATTTCAACTACATTTTGGTTTCAGTAGCTCGTTTTCTGCCATACTTCATTTAAATTGTATTGGTAAGCATATAGGCCTATGTTTTGGATCATGGGATGCCGAACCTTGACTCTGTTCTAACAACGCTGAATACTAATACTGAAACTAATACAGCGATACACAGCTCACAATTTGACAGTGTGCGCCGTAATGGGCATTTATTGGCGGCACTACCATGTCAAAAATAAGAAATACGGGAATTTCGTCTCTACAAAGATATTGCTCAAAGTGTGGCGCAGCGATAGAATGATGTTGGGCCAGTTTTATTTTTTGTGGGAATCCCACAATTAGGCCTACTCTTTATAAGTCAGGCACTGGGTATTCTTTACATCAGATAACACGATACATTGGCCCAATGCTGATGTAATGCTGGGCCACTGTCTGCGACGCTTGGCCAATATTATTCCAATCAAAACCCTTTACGGTCTAATCATTTAATCATGAACATATATTTTATCTGAACACTTCTTAAAGACGAAAGTAGGCCTAACCTAGGGACCCCAAACGTTATATTGGACATATTCACAAGGACTGGTGTACAAAAATGTCAACCGTTTCTCACACACAGCACCCTTATTTCCCCTAAATAGGATACAAACTCAGGCAAAATAAACTTAATAAATAAAAATGTATAGTTCACCATACTTTGTCCCCTTTTCATGTCAGATGGTCGTAATGAAAGGGTTAACTTACCACATGATTGGGCATTGCAATAAATTACATTATTCGGTCATTTTTCACACCAGGAGTGTATAAATTATATCAATGTGCAATGCCTTTTACTGCAGAGTCCAAAAATCTAATTTTAATAATACAAAATTTGCAATTTTTGAAGATAAATATCTTAGCCAAGACCTAATTGTTATATTGCTTAACATAACACTGTTGTGTCAAGTGAGGCAGAGAGGGGTGAGAAAAGGTGGCGAGCCCTCCCGCGACAGACTTCTGGCATTCATCAACACCTACCCAGCTATCATGAGGCATTGCCCCAATGTTGTTTTAATGTTGTGCCGACGTCGAAGCCGGCGGGCCAGCATTAGAACAGCATTGGGTCAATGCCTCGTGTCTGCTGGGTTGCGGTCACAGCTGATCAGCAAACTCGAGTCATTGACACAAAGTTAGTCTGATAGTGGCCCACCGTTTACAACACTGAGCCGGCATTAGCCCAGCATTGGCATACCAGTATATAGGCCTTAACAAGATAAACGTTCACCCAATGCTAGCTTACTGCTGGCCCATCGTCCACGACCATGGCTATCTAAAGCCTAAAAATACATACAAAGAGGGGAAACGCGCGCTTGTTATAAAATTTGATTGGAAAGGCTCGACAGCGAAAGGGTTAATAATGGTATGACGCAACAACAATCATTACGGCGACAAGGACGGGTGATCGACGTTTAACGGTTATCTAAAATACACCCTATCGTCGCCTGTAGCTTATTATTAGATGACACAAAATAAATGTAAGAGGGATGACAACAGTTGATTGAAAGTAGTAAGATAACGGATGGGATAGGCCTACATCTTACACTGTATATATTATTTAACGATTTATATAAATAAATTTGTATACATACTACGGGAACACTCGTCTACATTGATATAGGCGCTTTAATAATGTAACAGTTTCAAAGTTTCAGTAATATTTACCAATCTAATTAAATACATAATTATAAATACATACTTATAAATTCATACTTCATCCTTACAAATACGTACACATAAATATATAATATGGTAATCACACCAATTAGGTGGTAATGTAAATAGCATTTAATTTATATATATATATGTCGAACGTGACATCTAAATATATTAATACAGTAACACTTTCACTGCTAATACGTATTTTCAAAATGTTTTCTCGGGCGATCTTAATCATTTATTTAAATGTGATGGTTACGTATAATTATATTTATATAACTACACCGGTGTTATCCAAGTACCCCAAGTTTTGTAATTTGGATAGATATCATTATACAATAGGCCCCTACTGTTATTTGTGACATTACCCTTCTGTTACTATTACATTCTCCAACTATTCGACCGTAATTCTGTATGTACACTGTCTATTAGTGTTATTCTGAAATATAGTCAAATAATAGATTCGTGACTTCATGCCATGTAATTATAATCATTTTTATAATCGAATATTTATTAGATGTTACAGATATAATGTAAACTTAATTGTTTGTAGACGCTGAGTTAACGTGATGGCAGCTGTAGGAGAGTGTGATCAGCCAGAGGTGTGAGAGGTGTGACTACGATTTGTGATCTTCAATTACTATTACGTTGTCAACACATGGTCGACTGTGGACGAGAAGCTGTGTAAACTGTGTTTTTTCAATTGCAGTTCAAAATGACAATCAAAGAGAAGCTGCATAAACTGGTTTTGTCAATTGCAGTTCGTGATGACAATCGAAGAGAGGCTGTGTAAACTTTTTTTTTAAATTGCAGTTCATAATAACAAATAATATCAAAGAAAAGCTGTATAAACTGCTTTTGGCAATTGCAGTTCACAGTCATAGATACGTTGCAGGCCTAATTTAATTTAATTACGCAAATCTATAGGGCCTAACCATGCATCCTTTTTTCTTTACAACTGACCTAAAGTCACTGCTTCGTATAGCCACCCGCCCTCCCATGCCAGCCAAATAAGATTTGTTTTCGCTCTTCATACATACATACATAGAAACATGCATACATACGTGCATACATACCTGCCAGAGGTTTGTTTTCGCTGTTCATACGGTCTAGTCCAGAGCCGGTATATAGGCCTAACACTCTGCGTCTGTTATAATTTACATTGTGGGGATTAAAGGCCTACAGTCCAAATATCATAGTCTGAAAAAAATATGTTTTTTTTTCCCTTTTTTTCAAATATTCACACTCAACAACCCAGCTCTGAATAATTGTTTTCACTCAGAATTGTTACTCAGTCATATAACCAAAAATTGTGCTATAAGTATTATTTGTAAATTATATAGACAGTATGTGGAGCACCTAGATGCTCGGATTTAGCTATGGTATGTTGTTTGTAATAAGACTATAATGAGTTCGTTATATACATTCCATGTACTGCATGGACCTGCATGTTTGTTTTCGCTGTTCATAGTCACTCACGTCAAGCGTGTTTGTTTTCGCTCTGTCATTTCATCTGATAAAATCTTCCATAATCATATGTGAAATATCTGCGTTTGTTTTCTTTCTGCCATTTATCATCTTACAATATGATTTATTACTAGTTCTATATTAGTTGATTATATTAATAACTGTGTAATTGATTTGTTTGCGTGTTTGATACATCATTGACACCATACAGTCACGTTTGTTTTCGCTGTTCATACATCTGTGAAATATGTGTTTGTTTTCTAATCTTTCTGCCATTCTCTTCTTATAATATAATTTATATGATATTATTGTAGTTCTATATTATGTGACTGATTATATTAGCTGTTATAATATTACTAGTTCTAACAGTATAGTAGGTAATTATATTAGCTGATGGTAGCGGTAACGTTAGAATATAGATCAACATATGCCACGGTTTGTTCTCGCTGTTCACAGTCACGCTTGTTTTCGCTGTTCATACAGTCTCGTCCGAAGCCAGACTAGACACGCTGAGTTTGTTATCATTCTGCTATATTTCCATTATTTTTATAAACTTACATTGTGGGGTACTATATACCATCATAAAGATCTAAAAATAAATTGTATTGTTCGTTATTCATACATTCACATCCAATACACCAGTTTGAAAATAATTGTTTTTGCTTTGTCATATAGGATTATAGCGTAAATAACTCATAATAATCATATAAATATTGATATATAGATATGATATAAATAAGGATGGCAGGCCAATTTTTTTATTTTAGTAATAGAGACCTGAAATTTTGTTCACATAAGGTCCATTATATTCATGACTGAATAAAAAAAAATTATATAAAAAGTCAAATTATTGACAAAGTTATGATACATTTTGTATAGCACCACGGGTCTGAATTTCGGAAATAAAAAAAAACAGAAAAGACGCCGAAAATGGCAGATAAAATCTATACCAATTTTTAAAATATTTCCAACAGTCAAAATAATTTCATTTTTTTATCACATGCTGCGCAAAAAATACTAATTATGATTATCTATTATCAAATTGAAGACAAAAAAATTCTAAACGGTTCTTATTTTCCTTTTTATTACACTTTATATGGTGAATTTGGAAGAAATTCGCTATATATCGTCAATTATAATGCATAGTAGTATCTAATTTAAAATATTATAATGAGTAGACCTACATGCCTGAATGTAAATATTAACTGAGTGGACACTTGTCACTAACATTATAAGTCACAACACTATTTATTTTCATAAAAACAGACTTAGTAGTTTAAAGCACAATGAGAATATATTGGGAAATAAAAATAATAACGTTTTGGATATATGTCTTGAAAATATATGAATATATGACAATCATAAAATGCAGCTTTAAGTATAACACTATTTCTCAGATCTCATAGATATTCTGTTGCAGTTTACATTTAACATGTTTAACCTATAAAATAATAGACTCAACAAAAGATTTAGCAAATTTACTCTGGGGCCTAGAATACCAGAAAACACTAATGTGAAGTAGCTCTTAATAATTATAAAATAATACTGAATAGTATATTTCTTACTGGTTTTTCAGTGCTACAGTGTCTTTAATTTTAACATAAATATATATCTTACAGATGACTTCACATTTATTATTTTTAATATAGACTGTATATAGATATTTTACCCCTGCCCCGACCATGTAATTATTCTATTTTTCCTCATCTTCATCAGTTCATTCAATCTATATTTATGAGTCAATTACAGTTGCAAATCCAATCACAAATATAATCATGGTAATCAAATAAGAGCAAGGGAAAAGCTAAGTGCCATCTCTGGTGCAATGGTATGTATTTTTTTTAACAAATTGTATTTGTTATTGTGTTGTTCAAATTTTAATAACAAAGCTCAGAAATAAAATATAATTGAAGCTGTTTTGTCTTGTGCTTTTTACAAAGGATACAAAGTGGTTGTTGTTTGTTCGCTAAATCACCAAAATTACATTGTAAATTGTGTCCGAAGGTGAGTGGCTAAGGTGGAGGGTATTAGCCAGTGATGCAGACTGAGACTACCCATCAAACTGTTTTAAAGCGTATTATTCCAAAGCTTGAGTCTCCACCCACCCCACATAGATTAATACCTCAATTATAGAGAAATACAGTATTGTCAGCATTTTTTTTATCTAACCCTGTAAAAAATGTGACGTCAGAATCACACCAAAATCTAATATGGCCTGGGTAAGGCCCTTCCTTAAAACAAATCGGTGAAGCAGTCAAGCTCTTGAGAGTAATATGTGATTTGTCGGCCATCTTGGATTTTGCAGAAAAAAAAGAAAAACGATTCTTGAGACAGTGGACCAGTGAGCATACCCAAAAGATCAAATTTGAGCTGCATAGCTATATTACCATATTAAATAGCCAAAATGAGCAATACTGATATGTCCGCTAAAATCCTAAAACATGAAAAAATCATAGATATTTTTATCAGAGTCACACCAAAAACTAATAAGCAAACACCCAGGATAAGGTCTTTTTATTAAAGCAAACATGAAACAAATCAAAGAAGCGGTGCAAGCGCTAGAGATTGACATGTAGGATTTTGTCGGCTATCTTGTATTTTGTTAAAGAAACTGAAAAACATTAAAAAAATACCAGGCAAAAGTATGCAATTGCACTCTGATACTGTTATTTCTACAATTAAAAATTTAAAATTAACTGCCGTTATGGCCGGTTTCATTGGCTGTGACCTCTGAATGGCTTTGGTTATTGTTTTGGATCTTTAGATGACATTAAAACATAAAAATAACCATAACCAATGAAATCAGTGTATTCAAATTAGGCGAAAATGAGGTAATACACAAGATTCTAGGGCTATTCTGTCGAAAGTTTAATATTCAATATATGGCCAATGGCAACTATCTATGTTTTGAGCCCTAGATGACCTTAAATTGTGAACATAATCATACCAATGGAATCAGTGTATTCAAATTAGTGGAAAATCAGGTATAACATGAGATTACTAGGGTTATTGTGTTAAAACATAAAAATTCAAGATGGCCAAAGGCAGCCATCTTGGTTTTTACCTCTAGATGACCTTAAATCATAAAAATAATTATACCAATCGAATCAGTGTATTCAAATTAGTCAAAAATGAGGTATTACATGAGATTCTAGGGCTATTCTGTCAAAACATCAAAATTCAAGATGGCAGACGGCAGCTATCTTGTTCTGACCCCTAGATGATGTTGAATCGTAAAAAGAATCATATCAGTGCTTTCAAATTGGTCAAAAATGTGGTTTTACACAAGATTCTAGGGCTATTCTGTTAAAAATTAAAAATTCAATATGGCCGACGGCAGCCATCTTGTTTTGACCCCTAGATGACATTGAATCGTAAATAGTGATACCAGTTGAATCAGTGCATTCAACTTGGTCAAAAATGAGGTATTACACAAGATTCTAGGGCTATTCTGTCAAAAGTTGAAAATTCAATATGGCCGTCGACAGCCATCTTGGTTTTGACCCCTAGATGACCCTAAATCGTAAAATTAATCATACCAATCAAATTGGTGTATTCAAATTATTCAAAAATGAGGTATTACATGAGATTCTAGGGCTATTATGTCAAAACATAAAAATTCAAGATCTAGGCGGACGGCAGCCATCTTGTTTTGACCCCTAGTCTGCCTAGATGACCTTAAGGCATAAAAAGAACCACACCAGTGGAATCAGTGCATCCAAATTTGTCAAAAATGAGGTATAAGATAAGATTCTAGGGCTTTTCTGTCAAAAGTTTAAAATTCAATATGGCCGACGACAGCTATCTTGCTTTTGACCCCTAGATGACTTTTAATCGTAAAAATAATCATACCAATGAAATTGGTGTATCCAAATTATTCAAAAATGAGGTATTACATAAGATTCTATGACTAATCTGGCAAAAATTGAAAATTCAAGATGGCAGACAGCAGCCATTTTGGATTTATCCAAATAAGCATATCAAGGGAAAAAATGAAACATCTCCCCTACATCAGATCTTATTTTACATATGTTGGATGACATGTGTGCAAAATTTCATAACTCTTCCCGGATTTAGACTTTCTAATGTCTTATGGGGTATACTAGGCCTACAGGCTACAGTACAAGGTCTAGGAGAAAAGAGGCATAGACTGGTTTGAGCCCTGCCCAGGTGGGTACATAATTAGTCTGAAGCAGAGTAAGCAGGTGGTTTGACAGGCAGACTCGTACTCATTGGTTCTGAGAGATACATTTTATGCTGCCTTAGCGATACATTCGATTTTTGCCGGGAGATTGTGAGTGATCGACAATGTCAGAAGGCCCGGGTCAGCCCTATCCAGGGCTAGCTATCCGAAACAACAACAATTTAACAATGAAAATGTGTCAAAAAAATTTCGGGTGGGCTGGATAAAGTTAAATTTTATGTACAAAACGGTAGCTTACATTAAAAAAAACTGATCTACGCTGGAGTTGACATGATAAAGAACATCTGAGTTATATTTTGATATGTGATAAAGTTTGATAAAATAAAAACAATTTTTTATTAAAAAATAAAAGGTGTTCCTCACTACAAAATCTCTCCTGTCAATAAAGGGGCAAGCAGAAATATGTCAACATGTCATATCTGTTCTAATATCGAATCAAAAGGCTCCTTAGATTCTGTAATTGACCCCTAATCTAGGTCACTGTTTCAGGCTAAATCGATGAGAAAAAATATGCCATTTGCTGAGCCAGAACTGAAAGTGAAGTTCAGCGCCACCTGGTGAGCACTGCCATCCTTGATATAAATAGTATTCGCACATTTATGATTAAATCATAAGACTGCAGCATAGGCTACGCGGACCTGTTTGTTTTCGCTGTTCATACAGTCACGCCAAGGGTAACCGGACGACTCGGACCCTATACCAACTCGGACCCTATACCAACTCGGACACTAGACCAACTCGGACACTACCAACTCGGACACTACGCCAGACCAACTCGGACCCCATCATTATATAACCAACTCGGACACTACTTGGACCCAGCTGATAGGCTCTATAGTCTATGTAGACTATAGGCAGGTAGTTAGGTAAAAATAAACAACTCATAAAATAAAGTCAAACACAGATACTATAGTCTAGATCATTTCATCAGTATATATTCATAAATCATTTCATCTGTATATTTTATAAATTATTTTCACATTTTTAATTAAATATTGTACATGTACATTATCATTGTACATTGTCTACATTTGAGGTCCATTAACACGGGAGCATGCTCTTAACAGGCTTCTGGCATCCCTTTCACTGGCAGCAAACTCTCCCCAGTAGCGGAAGATTCTGCCTTGCAGGTTCGCATATCTGCGTCTGTGGTCTTGTCTGATTCTACCCTCGGACACCAGTTTTACCTGGATATTCACAAGGCGAGCTTCATCATGCAGAAGGCTGATAGGGTGGTAGATGTTCAGCTGATATCTTTTATCTGTGATACGTTCGTATGTAGTATGTGATATACATGTTTTCCTCACATTGGAAATCATGAGTCCTGTTATTAAGCATACGTCTGCTCCTGGGACAAGGTAATATTAAATACTATTTATCAAAATGGAAAAGAACAAGACAATACAAGCAGCATGACCAGTGGCAATATTTTTTATTAATTATCAAAACCAGAAAAAATAAAATAACATGGCGGGGACTAAGAGCAATCTCAACCCTAAGGTCCGAAAAAACGCTCATAACTTTTTATTGACTGTGCGGAAATGTATCAATAACATCAAATATTACATCAAAACACCACACACATTCCTTTTCATTGACACTTCGCGAGCATTAATCAAAGATTCGCAACTCATCAAAGCCGTTGACATTTCACGAGCGGCTCTCGCTGACAGGTCTGAATTAGCGATCAACTCACATGAATCCTCATCACAACACCTGAGGTGCAAGGGGTGGAGCGGGTGAGTTCACCAAAGACTCACAGCTCATCAAAGCTGTTGGCATTTCACAAGCGGCTCTAGCTGTGAGTTCACAGTTAGACCCCTGGATATATTTTATTATTTGTTCTTGAATATGGGCCGTATTGTTAAAAGATATTTTTGTTAAATAACTGATATTGCTAAAAAAATAATCACATTAATTTCAATCGTAGGCTCTTTTGGCTAAAAGATATTTTTTGTGTTAATACTAGGCAGTGCATGGTTGCTTGTTTGGATTGACGCGACAGACTTTTCAACTTTCCGTGCTTTAAAAATCATTTTAATTGAAAATGCAATTAAAAAACATTTATATTTATTCTTTGTAGGGTCCGAGTTGGTTTTAGACGTGTCGGACCCTATGCCAGCTCGGACACTATTCTACCATTACCAAGTCGGACACTGCCGTGAACCAACTCGGACACTGTTTGTAGCAGGGTCCGAGTTGGTTAGGGTCCAAGTTGACCCGAAACCACGCCAAGCACTACCGCAACGTTCCGTTTGTTTTCGCTCTTGTCATTTTATCTTATAAAACTTATTTTTCTACATTAATCGGTGAAATATAATTCGGATAATATAGAAAGAGGATATTAAACTGCCTAGACAATGACGGTGCAACACTTATATTTTATGCCGTGTATCTTCATATATAGGTTTGTTTTCGCTTGTTCTGTTGTTCTCGTTTGTTTTCGCTGTTCATACGAAATAATCCTTTTTCATGTTCCCCTGTAACATTATACTCGCCGTCAAATTAAAAATGATCAACCAGGATCGCATGATTTTCGGCAATTTCTCCTGTCAATTTTGAACCGATTTTCTTGAAATTTTGCATAGGTCATTTTCTATTAGAATCCTAACAGGGGTAAAAAATTCGCAAAATTATATTTAATATTTTAAAAGTTAGACCTTTTGCCATACATGTAATAAAATTCTGGAATTAGTTTAATGCCTATATAATGGGGTTATAGAGGGACGTCGTAATTTTAATTTACTACATGTCAAATGGTCTACCTTTTGAAAGAAAACTCCACCGATTTTTCAGGGATGTTGGGGGAAGATCAAAAAATAATCTAAGAATTTTTTTTAATGAGCGACTGAGCAAATTGGAAAAAGGCTACTCCCAGGTTCTGGTGAAACAGACTGTAGTATAGAGTCTAGTCTAGGCCATAAAATAAATTAAAAAGTCGATTCTCAACACGACAACACTCGACGGCGACAACACCAAGACCAAGTGACCAACGCCAGCAACGGCAACACTGACTGAAAGTAGGGACGTCACAATTCGCCCATCTGGGATTTGACAATTGCTTAAGCAAGGGGATTTTTCGCTTATTTTGCCGATTTGTATCAGGCTGTCACTAGCTCATTTATACTCCGATCTTTCTAAAACTTTAACTCCTCGACAATTATTGCCATTATGACGACGTCACAAATTTTCAGCAAGATTGGTGCATATACGGCGGAGATATCGCGCTCGCAAAAGTGACGCATTTCGCTCGCTGGGGTCGCAATTTTCGCGTCACGGCACAGTTTTTTTAATCAGAGATACCGATTTTCCACCAGAGCGCGCTTCTTGAGTTTTCAAGATACGACCCTGAAATAAATTTCAACTTTTAGCACAACACCTAATCTTCAATATGGTGTTTGACTTTTTCTCGTGCGATTACAAAAAGTTAACTTAATTTATTATCAAATACTTTGATCGCATTTTAAATATAGTTCCGTTGATGTCTGAAAAAAAAGTCAAATGGGATCTGGAAGTTCAGATTCTTGTGAGCATGTTGATATGTTTTTTATTTTTGTCCGGCAAAGTCTTCCCGTGCCGCCGACGATGTTTGTAATAGTCTAGAGGGCGAGCATGACCCAGATGACGCTGCTGAGCGGTGAAACTCCCGCGAACTGACAACGTAAGAGTCGCTACTATCAAGCTCTGAAATTATGACGTTACTTTTAAACTAATGTTGTCATAGCTGCTCCCTCACTTGAAAAAATATATCTTTCAAATTACTTTGTTAAAAATTATGAATTTTAAATGTAGTATTTATAATATTTGTTTCTGAACGCCCAATGTCAATGACCCATGACCTGGCCGAGATTCACTGGTGACACGTGTTGGGTGAACTGTCAACAATAACATAACCAAATCCAATTCCAGTTACCTGGATCAGTGGTCACTTTCAGTTTTACACTGATTTCATTCCTTGTCAAAAGTAGACTATCGTGCCTGCTGTCTCTTCATGTTATAATTGACTTGATGTTTCTGATAAAAAAAAAAAACAGTTTTGTAGGAGGATATGAAGTGAAACCTCTGCATCTGGCCAAGTTGTAGGCATTTACGATACAGACCCTAGGCCTAGCTTATAAAATCTCTGCTAGTTGTGGTATATACTATTAGTTACAGGAAGGCCACAGTGAACCACACCAATTCTATATTTTGCTGATATAGATCGGGCCAGACCAGAGGCCAGACAACCAGTAAAGATAATTAATAATTCACCCCACCCCCTCCCCCAATATCTCCACACTTTGGATTTGATTATTTGATTGTCTACTATGTAGTCTAGCCCTAGTAGGCATAGAGTATATACTCAAATGCTAAATCTAAAGACTAAGCTGAATAAATGATTGGTCTTGTCAACCAGAAAACATATAATTAAAAAATTACCCCAACCCCTCCCCCACAAAACATCATCTCAACAATCGGAATTTGATGAGAGTCGCTTATGCCTAAATACTAAATCTAAGCAGATTGCACTGAAGAAATCATTGGTCGTAAAAACAGTATGAAGATAATTTAAAATTTACCCCACCCCCTCCTCCACAAATTCATTATCTTGACAATAGGGATTTGATGAGATTTGCTTATGCCTAAATCATGTAAATACTAAATCTAAGCAGACTGCACCGAAGAAATCATTGGTCGTGACAAACAGTTATTAATTTAAAATTTACCCCACCCCCTCCCCCACAAAATCATTATCTTGCCAATTGGGATTTGATAATAATCTTAGGCTAAATATGCCTAAATGCTAAATCTAAAGCAAACAATGCTGTAGAAATGATTGGTCTTGCCAACCAGAAAAGATAATTTACCCCACCCCCTCCCTCACAAAATAATCATTGTTAATAGGCTTATAGGCCTATAGTTACACTGCTAAAAGCTAAACCAAAGTAGACATACTATTAAAGCTGAAGAAATGATTGGTCTCATCCTCCACTAAATAACTATATAGACAATTGGGATTAACCCAATTTGATGATGGGCTTATATTCCGAGGAACTATTTACTGACATCCAGTCTGAATTTTTTTGCGGGTGAGCTAAATATTGCAATTGAAGTTTGCATCGTTATCAGCGTCTGAGACTACATTTTGTGGACCTTGCGATACTTCATATGACTGTATTAATGTGTAATGTAATAATGCAGGAAACCTTTTATTTACTATCACTTACATTTTGAATTGACAATACAAACTGTATCATGAAGTATACCTACAGGTATATATTGACATTCAAATGATCCATCCCGATAGAAAATCAAGCTTATTCGGAATTGCTGGCAGATGTTGGTAATGCTGTATTGTGAAACCTGTGCTTTACGTGGGGGGTGGGTACTTCATTTTTAGAGTGTGCACTCACACACACTTAATTCCAAAATGAGATGTGCTATTTGCACACATCAATTATGCAGTGTTGATTTTGAGTAATTCAGAAACTGAAGTTACACTTCTTGTCGAATTATTGATCGCTATTTTCTCTACTTCAACATTTTCCATACCGGTGCATGTATTAATTGTATTAAGCAAATAATGTTCATAATTGTGTAGCTTTTCGCTATGAGATACTGAACAAATTGAATCCTGTATACAAGGCTTTTCCTGCTTGAAGATGTGCATGTCATGAATGTAAAGGATATACAATTTCGATTTATTAACCAATAGATTGTGAAAAGTGGATGACTTCATGAATTTCCAATTCCATGTTTTTGATGGAAAGAGTTTCAATTGATGATTAATTTTTCAAGCATTGAATATTCAATAACATTGTTAGCATGCCTTTGAACTACTTTTATTGCACACTTCAATGATTGTCAATTTAATTGTAATTAACATGATTTTAAACTAACATCAGGTGTGAATCACAATATTGACATTAAGTAGTCTACAGTGGATACAATCAAATATTTGTATCAACTTGAGGCCTGTGTTTATTGAAAACAAGAAACAAACATTTCATTGATTCAACTGTATACATGTAGTATATATTTGATACACAATGTAATGACCCAAGTCTTTTTGAAGATATTGTTTCTGCTACTTGGCCATATTGTGTGCAAGGCATACAATCATACAAACATCCAGTACTGTATTTCACTCAAATCGTGATACTAATAAGCCCCTATTGAGACTGCGGGTAGACTATTCATTTTCATGTATTTCTTCCACAATTTGCACTTACCTTACACACAATTTTACTTCATTCATGAATGAAAATTACCTGATTTAATCAAATACACTAATGTATTACACATATGAAATTATAGTTCAATGCATCCTTATTTTGAATGGTTAATTTTGTAAATATGTGTCTATTAAATCACTAAAAAAAAATTATCTTCGCTTCTGGACCATGCATCGCGGTTTAACCGGTCGGTTAACCGTTATAGCACGGCCCACGGGGACCGTCTTTATACATCAGGATCTGACCTATAAAGACAGCCCCCGCACTGAAAGAATTAAAATATTTCTGATGGCCACAGACCCATAACATAGATATTCACATGAACCAAAAAGATGTAAAGTTCTAAGACATTTCTAATGATTTCAAATTGAAAAAAAAAGTTTAATCCCCATGTTTTAAACAAAAACAGTTCAGTGGTGTAAGGTTAATGTGCCACACACATCATGCACATATTACATAGGTAATGTTATCTCAAAATCCCACCTGATATCTTAGGCCTAGTACTCATAACCCAGTTGTCACTACATTAGATATTGCATTGTGAATTTTAAGAAGCTTGACAGTTGTATTAGCCTACTCATTTATATGGCTGTGTGTACTTGTGGATTTATTTGCTAGAAATGCAAAATAAGGCCTTCGGTATTTGCATTTTTACAAGCTTGAACATTTTAGCTTTTAAATGCAATGAAGGGCCTATCCTACAATAATAAGGAGCCTATCCAATAAAACTATCCTAAAGTATAATTTCTAAATATAATAAGTCTAACAAATTAATTATATTTGCTAGTTGCTACCACAAAAATATGTAAACAAGGTCAATTTAGTGAAATAGCACTTCATAAAGGCCGGTACCGGTACTTCATTATTTTTATCAGTTGGATTTTTTATTTTCTAATTTCATCCATGGGTGAAAAAACACATTTTTTTTAACTGCATTAAAATGATTAATGTCAACACAATCAAATAGATAATAAAAAGACATTTCCAAAAAGGTTTCATTTTAACAAATTGGATAATTTGTTGAAAAGTTATAGCCGATTTAAATATGTCGCAAAAAACCCGTTTTTGGGGTATTTTTGGTGTTTTTTTCAAAATAGCTAATGTTCCATTTCTATATGCTTCTCATTTTTTTGCAAATAAATATTTTCTGCTGGTTTTTCCTGAGTATGTTCTATTTTATAATGTTATTCAGTTAAGGAAAAAATATTGTGTTTATCTATAATACTTAAAATTTAATTCAGGTCTCAAAATCCTACCACACGGTGATTTTAAAAGTGTGCCGCGGCCGAAAAAAACAAGGCGTTTTTGCGATTTCCTCAATTTCTGTCGCCCTGTAAAAAAAAAAATTATACATTATTTTTTTTAATGATAGTCTTATCCTATATACTAGTAGACAGTACCTTTATTTATGTGTTTCCATGATGTTTTATGTAATATTTATGAAATTACCCCTACTTGAAATGTGTGGTTTCACCATTTTGGCTCCTGTACTTAAAGGGTCGTCAAAAAACACCCCTTTTTTCAGCCCTTATTTTGTGAATAACTTTTGAACCGCTGAACCGATTTTGACAAATGAGACTTTGAACTTTGAACTTTGAAATTATATCCAGCAGCACCTCCTATTCGGAGTATCAGGCTGGAGGGGGGAAAGGGCTGGTGGATTTAGTCAACCAGTTGACTCTTGAACGCTGCCACAGTTTTTGATTCTATGGCAGCTGCCGGAAGAGAATTCCAATCAGGGATAGTTCGATGCCAAAAAGAATTTTGTCCCAGTGTGGTGTTAGCTCTAAGATGTTTATAGGCCTGATTGTGCCCACCACGTGTTCTTCTGTCCGCTGGGATTAAACGGTCATTGATAGGAATTTCGACTAGCTCATTTAAAATTTTGAACATGCTTACAAGTCTAGAATTTTTACGTCTTGTTTTCAAATCAGTCCAGCCCAGGTTCTGAATGAGAGATGTCACACTGGCTGTTTGTCTATAATTTTGGGTGACAAATCTTGCTGCAGATCTTTGAATTTTTTCTAATTTATCAATATCTTTTTGTCTAAAGGGGTCCCAAACTGCTGAAGAGTATTCTAAAGACGATCTGACCAGGGAGAAATAGGCAGTCTCCCTTAGTTTAGGTGGACATGCCTTCAGGTTCCTCCGAAGGAAGCCCAGAGTGGAATTTGCTTTACTTGTAATTTTGTTAATGTGGGCCTCCCATTCCAGGGTCTCACTAAGGCAAACACCAAGATATGGTGTTGATGAAACGTTCGCTAGTGTTTCACCTTTAAGGGTGTACTCAAATTCCAGGTTTTTTGATTTCGGCCTGGACACCCTCAGGACCGAGCATTTCGAGGGGTTGAAACACATCCCCCATCGATCTGCCCAGTCCTGTAACGCAGATAGGTCTCTCTGCAGCTGCTCCTGATCTGCTCGACATTTTATCGGGCGATACAGGAGGCAGTCATCTGCAAAGAGACGAACCTGCGAGGAGACCGTGGAAGGGAGGTCATTAATATAAGTCAAAAAGAGTAGGGGTCCGAGAACAGTACCCTGGGGCACACCGGACCTCACGCGAGCTGATTCTGAAGAGCTGCCATCAACTACTACTTTTTGGGTTCTATTGGTCAGAAAATTTTGAATCCAATTAAGAGTTGTTCCCCGAATTCCATAGTGGTCAAGTTTGTGCAAGAGGCGTTGGTGAGGGACAACATCAAAGGCCTTACTAAAATCCAAGACAACAACATCTGTTTGTGTCTTGCTTTCAAAATTTTGAATAAATTCATCAGTTGTAATCAAAAGCTGGCTTTCGCATGAATGTTTTGATCGAAAGCCATGCTGTACAGGTGTTAAAATTTTGTTTTCCGAAAAATGGGACATAATTTGTTTACAAATGATGTGTTCGAGTAATTTGGCACAAACACATGTGAGGGATATCGGCCTGTAGTTTGCCGGAGAGTGCCGATCTCCTTTTTTGAAGACTGGGGCAACATTAGCCTCTACCCAGTCATCTGGTAATTTGCCCGTCTGTAGAGATTGGACCATTTTGGAATATGCTTCCCAAGCTATATCAGTATAAAGTAAAATTAAAAAGATTCATTCAACTTTCAAAATTGATGAACCTCCCTACTGAAAGTGAAACTGCAGTGCAACACTGCCAACACTGGCAACGCCAACAGTCTCTGGGGTGAAACTTTGTGCATACCCTTCGATTGCTTCTCGCTCCAAAACTATCATTATCAGTCCTTTGTCTTTTAGAAGCGTGGCCATCATAAGCTGCGCCTTCCATTTTGATAGTTTCGTCCTCGCTGGCCATTTAATTTGTGAGAAAGATGGAGGACGCGAGGCACCGGAAATCGCGAGATGTACGTAACTCTCAAGACAGTGGCAAGCCAGGGCCCCGTTTTATCAAGCTGAAAAAATACAAGATCTTATTAATCCTCGTGACCTTTGCCTGCCGCTTACGAGATTATAAAAAGCTCGTTGATTTTCCTCGTATGTCTCCCACTTTAACATGTATAGGGAGGATATGAGCACTCTGACCCACTCGTTAAATCCTAACGATCCTCATATGCAAATGAGCTATTAATACGAGCTCGTATCTTTTCAGCTTGATAAAACGGGGCCCAGAACGGCATTTTGGGAGCATAGAGCTATTGCAGTACGATGGCCCGCGCGGGTGCCATAATTACAAGTTCCGCATGATTACTTGGTAGCGATTTATTTACCAGTTCAATCTTAGCGTGCTTTTGGTTATGCTTGGTTTCAACTTTTTATTCAATTAGGCTAATCAATGTAGGCCTAGACCGAGGCCGGGCGGCCCTAGGACTATAAATATCACAGAAATATGTTTTCACATTTCATCTGTCCAACGGAGGGGGAATGCGAGCATTGTTCAAAATAGGAGCATTTCTTATTTTTTAAATATTTACCTGGTACTTATGTCTTGCATAGCAACATAATGACTTCCAGCGGTACTGCAGAGCATTTTGTATATAATTATACGGTAGTAGTTCTATATCTGATAGGCCTACTTATATCATACATAGTTACAAAGTGGCTCCCGGTGGCACCACAGAGCATTTCATAAGAGTTTAAAATTTATCTGGTACTTATATCCCGCACAGTAACATAGTGGCTCTCGGTGGCAAGGCAGTACATCAACTGAATGTTTACGTGCATAACTGGCGATTTTCTTACTTATTTATATATAGTGGCTCCCAGTGGCACCAGAGAGCAAGTGGGCCTACTGACAGTAGGTCTATATATATCTGACACTTATATGCCGCATAGTGACATATATATAGTGACTCCCAGTGGCACGGCAGGACATCAAATTAAGGTTCACATGCATAAGTGGCAATTTTCTAACTCATTTAGGCCTATATAGTGGCTCCAGGTGGCACCACAGAGCATTTCGTAATTTAAGCCGAATTTATATCTGGTAGGACTACTTATATCCTGCATAGTCGCATAGTGGCTCCCAGTGGCACCACAGAACATTCATTTCGTAAATGCTGAATGCATATCTGGTATTTATATCATGCATAGTTACATATAGTGGCTTCCCAGGCGCGGATCTAGAGGTGGGGCTTAGGCCACCCCCCCCCCCCTCAAGTGGGGGATTTAGAATAAACGGCCCTGCAATGTCATAAAGAAACCAAAAAAGTCAAATATGTTGGCAGAAAATTGCTCCAAAATGCAGCAATTCAAGCCTTGGATTTCAAAATTTTCCGGGAAAGCTTGCTGCAGGACCCCTCTGATAGTGTGTAAGTTGAAAATTCGAAGATCCCGTCATTCAAATCCTGGATCCGACATCGCCCTCTTTTTAGACACAACATTATAGGCTATCTATAAAAAATGATGACTACCATAATAACAATAAAGCCTAGGCGGAATGCTACATCCCGGTAGTAGGCCTACATTCTCAAACACTAATTTGTTTTTGTACCCGGTATCTTTGTTCCAAAAAAAATATTATAAAGTTATATACCTATAGTTATATCAGTAGGCCTAAATTCCTTTGATAAAAATGGTAGGCCCTATAATACTAATCTCGTATTTTTATTTCAATTTTATTTCAAACGCACCCTCTGCCCATAACCCCCATTCACTAATTTCTCAGCAGCAAACACGTGGGCGTTTTGAGCATGGTGGTTGGGCGTTTTAAGAACGAAAATGAAATAAATGGGGTTTAAGGCCGCATTTGTGCATATGTAGACTAAACTAGGCCAAGAGAACCTCCTGAGGATGGTGAGATGAATGAGAAGACACTGCCCTACAGACACAGGATACGAAATTCGAGCCCTGGTGGTCTGAGGCCAAGCACAGTCTACCTCTCAGTCACGGAGGCTCTGCACAATATTGAATGCGAGCGGGAAAGAGACATTTTGTTTCTTTGAAACTTGAATGCGAGAGCGGGGCTCGGACCGCAATCTCCGACTTTCCAAGCAAGAAGATTTAACCACTACACCAGGGCCCCCTTTAAGACCGAAATTGATTTCTGGTCATAACCCCATATTCATTTACTACAGAAAAATAGTATAAACATAAAAACTTAACTAATCAAAACATAACTAGTGTGTTGATTCAGCTGTTATTCTTTGTATGACCATTAATGAAGTCATGCATTAAGGATGGGGGTTTTAGGCAAGTTTCCCTAAAGCTTTGTGACACAGGGAAATTTTAAAACACTAATGTTTGTGTTCATATTGCTGGAAGGGGGGATATTACGAATCTAGCCTTTTTAACAATATTACAACTAGTTCTCATATTCGGAAGCGATAGGGATTGGTCTTCTATTAATCTTATATATATTAAATCGATTGTGGTTTGACTTTATCTTCCATGAATTTATATGCAATAAATTACAATGCATGATTTCGTTCGCATAGCACATAGTTTTGAGCTCGGGTTAAAACAATTTTGCTTCACTGAACCAAAATATATAGAGTGCGTCGGACCCCACTCCTGTGGACGTTGACCAAGCCATGCATGTGGTGGGCCCACAATGTTTACTCGGCGAATCACGAGGACCCACCTACCTTTGATTTGCGGTGTAGGCCTATTTTCAATGAATAGGGCCAATGTAAGGCCTAGGCTACATGTACTTGCTATTTTATAACTGGTTCTGAAGGGGGTTTATAACAAGAACAGTTATACTAAAATTGTCACACAGATAGTTCTGATAAAAAAAACAGTTATGGTTGATATATACATTCTCACGAATACTAAGGGATCTGATATTTATTCAGTAGCCAGGGTAGGAAAACAGACAAAGCGAGGCTTGAGTCTGAGCTAAAATGATCAGTTCTGAGATGTTCTAATGTTAAAGGAAAACTGCCTCTGATACTGGCTATATGGCCTGCTTCCCTTGGCTATGTATCACAATATTTTATCACAATTGGATATTCATTACCTTTGACAGATATTTTATTGACAAAGTAAAAGTCATTTCTGACTTATTTAACATAAACAGGATATGTAGCATACATACAAATAGTTAGTTTTCTAAAAAATCACAGGTTATTATTAAAGGGACTGGCCCAGGCTAAAATCATAAAAAAATCGGTGATTTTATTTCAGGTTCTTAATATGACCATATGATGTAAACATGTACATTGACTAGAACTGCAAATTTTGATAATTTTTGTGCTGTGCATTCACCAGTTAGGCTAGATATAGATACGAAATTCACGCATTTCCTATTTTTGACATGGTTGTCAATAATTAGAAATCGGGAATTTCGTCTCTATATCTAGCCTAACTGGTGAACGCGCAGCACAAAAATTATAAAAATTTGCAGTTCTAGTCTATGTACATGTTTACATCATATGGTCATATTAAGAACCCGAAATAAAATCACCGATTTTTTGATGATTTTAGCCTGGGCCAGTCCCTTTAAAATGTGTACATGGTAACTATTTTAAAATCAGTCAAAGCAGTATTGATGTGTGCAAAAAAAAATTATTTTAATATTTATCATTTGACCCTACTATAATTCTTCCAATTGTTCCATTTTATGTAAGTTTTGAACCACACTAAGATACCACCAGATGTCACCAGAAGGCAGTAAACAGAGTCTTAAAATTCTTGGGGGGGGGGGCATGCCCCAAACCCCCCTAGCACAGCACGCCGATGGCGTGCGGCGCGCCTGCGGCGCGTGATTGACATGGGACTACGGCTCATTCAGATTTAAATTGAAGCCCCCCCTTTGAAAAATCCTGGATCCGCCCCTGCTTACGGTGGCACCACAGCGCATTTCGTAAGTGTTTATTATTTATCTGGTACTTATATCATCCATTCACATCCAACTTAAGGTTTCTATGCATAAGTGGTGATTTTCTAACTTATTTATATATAGTGGCTTCCATTGGCACCAGAGAGCATTTAATAAATACTGATAGTATATCTGACTCTATAAATCCTGCTTAGTCGCATATATATAGTGTCTCCCAGTGGCACCACAGAGCATTTCGTGAATGCGGAATGTATACCTGGTACTTATATCATGCATAGTTACATAGTGGCTCCGGGTGGCACCACAGAGCATTTCATAAGTGTATATGTAACAGTGGAGGAGAGAGAGGACAAAGAGAGAAAGGTTAGTCGGAAGTACAAAGTTGCAAATTCGGCAAATGTCGCAAATGGTCGCAAACGTTCGCAAATCGTCGCAAACGGTCGCAAATGGTTGCAAATGGTCGCAAATGGTTGCAAACGGTCGCAAAGGGTCGCAAACGGTCGCAAATCGTCGCAAACGGGCACAAGTCGTCACAAACGATCGCAAACATTCGCTAACGGTCTCAAACGGTTGCAAATGGTCGCACATGGTCGCAAACTGTCACAAGTGATCGTAAATGGTCGCAAACGGTCGCAAATCATCGCAACGGTCGCAAGCGATGGGAAATTGTTGCAAATGATCGCAAGCTGTCCCAAGCGGTCGCAGATGGTCGCAAACGGTCGCAGATGGTCGCAAACGGTCGCAAATGGTCGCAAACGATCGCAAACAGTGGCAAATGGTCGCTAACGGTTGCATACTGTCGCAAATGGTCGCAATATACAATTTATTTCTAGCCACCAAACTTATTCGCCAAAATTTCTTGTTGCTTCAGTTACAGGTATATACCTCTAGTTTATATATATAGTGGCTCTCAGTGGCACCTAAGAGCATTTCGTGAATGCGGAATGTATATCTGGTACTCATATCTTGCATAGTTACATACATGTATATCTGACACTTACATTCCGCATAGTCGCATAGTGGCTCCTAGTGGCACGGCAGGCCATCAACTGAAGGTTTACATGCAAAATGGCGATTTCCTAACTCATTTATATATAGTGGCTCCCAGTGGCACCACAGAATATTAGTAAATGAGGAATGTATATGTGGTACTTATATCATGTATAGTTACATAGTGTCTCCCAGTGGCACCACAGAGCATCTCGTAAATGCAGAATGTATATTTGGTACTTATATTATGTATAGACTTTACAGTGGCTCCCGGTGGCACCAGAGAGCATTTAATAAGTACTGATAGTATATATGACACTTATTTATATTATAGCGGCTCCAAGTAGCACCAGAGATCATTTAATAAGTGTTTAATCTTTATCTGGTACTTATATCCTGCTTAGTCGCATATAATGGCTCTCAGTGGCACCACAGAGCATTTCGTGAATGCGGGATGTATATCTGGCACTAGTACGTATTTAATGCATGGTTACATAGTGGCTCACGGTGGCACGGCAGGACATCTACTTAATGTTTTTATGCATAAGTGGCGATTTTCTAACTCAGTGGCTCTCAGTGGCACCAGAGAGCCATTCCTAAATGCGGAATGTATTTTGACTCCCCCTTTTGTAACGCTTTTTAACACTCCGTAGCTCAGCCCCTTAACCCCACTCCTAGCGCCTATTTGTTGAGCGACCCCTAAATATCTACACTTCAGTTTGGAAACCTAATCAGTTTTGGCCAATGGTCAACGGAATTTCCATCATATTCCCTTTGTTTAATTATGGATCCTAATTTACCGCGGTAGTGGTTCTTATTATTTTCAATATTTTATTAAAACGAAAGTAAATTAAACACATAATAACTGCTCTTGATTGTGGTAATTTTATTTACTCATACATATACTCATATATATTCCATAAAGAATGTAGTAGTGTAGCGTATTAATTTTATTTACTCATGCAAATACTCATATATCTTCAATAAATAATTTTGTATTCACATGTAGGCTACATACTATGCGGCCTAAATATACAGGGCCTAGGCATATAGATACCAAAAATACCATATAAAAATTAAGTAAGTTGAAAATGAATCTTTCAAATGAATAGGCTAGCAATCATGTACGTTGTTGTGTTGATGTTACAGGATAAATACATATAAATGCCACAATATTATATTAATTTTAAATAAGAAAGTTATAGCAATATGATTTATTTGTAGGCTTCAAATTGATGCTTCAGTAGGACTTATGCTTTGGCAAGAATGAGGTTGATTTTTATTATTGTTCAATCATGCTTGCCATGTTCAGAGGGCACAAGTTTTCCATCAGTGGACTTATCATAAAATAAACCTCGTCACCTAGGACACAGTGTTCATGTAAGATATTTGAAGCTTGTATTTAACCTGATCACTGTATAATTATTTGTATGCGTGCTATGTGCTATGATGCATGCCTACAAATAGATAACCGATAAATATAAGAAATAATAACCACTTTTTAATCACATGAATTATTTAAATATAATTATTGGTGTTTTAATACAATATTCACCAAGACTAACACATACACATATCCCTATGTATCGTCACACAGATGTATATGCATAGGGCCTACACATATAAAAACAAGAAAAAAATACAGTAATATAAAAAAAACTTATTTAAAGCAGTGTCCTATTTATCTAATTATATACATGTACACGCATATAAATAACCAAAAAAAGGGTGTCACATTTATCTATTTTATATGCACGTACATACAAATGACAAATATAAAACAAAAAATAATATTTTCTGTTGCACTTGAATTATGTAAATATAGAAGTATTTAATACAATTTTCACATTGTCACACACATAACTAGCCTACACGTATATATACGTGTGCATATGCCTACATCTTGAAACAGACTACATGATACATCAATAGAAGAAAAGGGAAACAAATGCATATATTAAGATGCACACATATATAGACAGATAAATATTTAATAAATAATAGTCAATGTCTGGTGCACTTGGGCTATGTATTTACCACCTATTTAACAGTTAATAATTCTATAAACACATACATCTTCACACCTATTCTGATGTCTACGCATACAATATTGTGTGAGAAGCCCAGTGATAAATCAATGAAACAAATACCTTTTTAGCCTCAGCTGACACTTTTTCTCATTGTGCCTGTTCAACCAATTGAAAAACAATCAGGAGACAAATTAACCAATTGAAGATTGTGTGAATAAGAAAAGTAACAGTAGAAGTGACATTATCGATGTTTGAAATTACTGCTACCAACAGATTTTTATCAAAAAAATTTAATAGAACAGTATTTGTTTGTCTCGATTCCGTTGTCATAGGACTGGCATATAGCACTGTAAAAAGGGGTTTATGCTTTCACAACATTCATCGATATTTCTAATCAAGTTTTTTATAACTTAGTGACCAACGTCTTTTATCAATCAAATCTGTAATAATCTTTTCTGAATCTGCGTCTTTGCAAACAAATTGAAAAATATCATCTACACCATCTTGTGGCTCAACATCTGTATAATCACTATGATTAGTTGAAAGTAAAGCAAGTACGTCTTTTATTTTATCAACAGGGGCGGTCAAGAAATGCGGAAGTTCAATATTGTTAATCTCTTCCTCTCGAATAGGCCTAATTGTATTATAAATGTCCAATTTATAATTTTTTAGGTACTTCATACGTTCATCTTCGTTCATAATGTTTTTTTTTACTCAGCAATAAACTTTTTCGTGTTTTCTTTTTTCTCATTGGAAATAATGCTAGTCCACTGAACCATTTAGATGTGTAACTTGACTCAACTACCATACGGACATAACGGTGGTCCATAAATTGAATGACAAGGTATAGAAGAACTCGCCTGTAGGATGGTATGCTGTGTTCCATTATAGTTAATCGACCAGTGAACCAGCTATCCAGCCCTAATTTATGACTTAATTTTCTACTGAGGATCATAACACAGTAGAGTACCTTGAAAAGCCCACAATCAATTAAGTTAGGCTGCTGTGGGAGGTTTATTCCAAAATGTGGAGCTGCGTTCTCTACTGTTATAACTTTTGGTTCGGTTTTGCATTTCATAAGTTTATCAGTGAAAAACAATGCTTTCAATGTAGAAACATGATGTTTACTAATTTCTGGATCAGCGGCACCCTTTAATGGATCTAAATAATAAATGTAGTTATGGTTAACATCTACTGCTGCTAAACACCAATGATTAGTATGATGGGCTGCCATAATATATATATCTACATACTTAATCATCGACTCTGGCAACCATGACATCGTCGAGTTAGGACCTGAATCCGCACAACAAGTTAAAAAATAATTGGGCAAAACTACTGGAGAAAATGAATACATGACAAGCAAACCTGTCATTCTTATTAAAGACGCATCAATTGATTCACCATCTAGACATTTATGATCTAATATATTTAATGCTGATTCTTCAGGCAATACAAATACCGGGTCAGCTGGCAAGTTTTCGAGATGAGTTTCAATATAACTGCGCAAGTAAGCTTCATCAACCACACAGTTTTCCCAAAGTTTCAAATTTACAGGGAACAAATTAACAGGTTTTATAGCATTACTTTCATCAATTAATGTATCTGTTGTTTTTAACTGTACATATTCCCCACTAACTACATTATCGAATGGTCTAAATTTAGAAGCATACTCTAACGCTTTTCGTTTTCTTTTTTTTCAGACGTAATATTGTCTTCACGAACATTTGTGTGAATTTCATTAACTGAAGATTGATCAGAACGCGGAAAGAATGAGGAGAAATTGATACGGCCAATGTGATCATATGTCGGAGTACCTTTAAAAACTTTGCATGTTTTAATCGTGCTAAGTTGATTTCTGCATTTTTGTACAAAATCATAGACCTTGAAATAACCAAGTGGTGTAGGGGGCGCATCATATCAAAAAAATAAATATTTTTAGCCATCCAAGAATTTATTTGCTCAACTTTTTGTGTGTTTATAATCCCATTTAATTCCGGGATATGCCCTACTCTGCGCAAGATTTCTTCTCTTTTTTTTTTGGTATTGCCTTCATGAAATTTATCATACAAACTTAGATTAGAAGTTGTACCAGTCACCGGGTGTCGGCTTCAGAATAGTTGTGTTCTTCAGTACCAATAGCTGAAGGATGTACAGCTCGAAATTGACCCTGAGTCAGCCACGGTAACCTCACACTGAGCTCACCTGCTTCTGCCAATTCCAGGTTTAACTCAGATGCTTCCAAGACTCTGCCAAGGTGTGGTTTGAACATGTTTGGTTTTCGCTTATGCGCATGGGCTACAATGATATGTGGCATATCACTTATAATTATGGAAGGAAGGTGCTTGAAACCAAGTAACAAATCTGCGTGATCCCTTGGGCTTTAACAACGCAGTAACCATTTTATGCCATACACAATGCCATGCTGACACGATGCAATCAACATACCTCCAGAATGTCCACTGTTTTTTTTAAGAGCTTATCAAGTTTAGTATGGCTGACTAGAGCAGATTTTAATTGTGTCAAACATTGTCCTCTATTGAGTGTGGATGCCTTGCTGCCACAGTCCAAGCATATTTGTCTAATAATGTTTAATGAGGCACTCCTATCCAGATCCTCGATTAAACCTTCGGTCAATCTACCAAGATTTTCTTCCATGAATGTCTCCGATTTTTTATTTAATTTATCATACTCTGTGTTCACTAAATACTTACTTTTTCTACTTTTTACTGATAACCATGATGCCCAATTTCTTAAAGACGGCTTCACGTTAAATGGATTTTCAATTTTCTTGTCAGCAATTGCTTCAAATATTAGGTGATTGGCAATATTTTTCCAAAATGCATCGGCATCTAAGCCTCCTTCACGTAAATCTATATCATCATGTTCTAAATGTGTTTCTTCTACTTCTTTCTCAAAATCTTCTGGAGATACTTTAAATCTTACTTTTTTTGTCAAATCCAAGATAATTAATGGAGGGTGTTGTGAACATTCTGAGCAAATCTGTGTGTCATTCACACCTTCATAATCACTTAGACTTTCAAAAAGGCAATACGCATTTAAAATTTGTTGTCTTGGCAGTGTATGTTCTAGGGATCGTTCTAATGTTTTTAGTACACGGTTAACTGCAGTATGCTCTTGCAAGGAGAAGCGCAACCACAAGCATAGCTCCATTGTTAGAAAAATATTGTCGTTGTAATTAAAAATATTCCGATCATGCTCTTGATACCTTATCTGCAATGAGCAATTACTACAAAGTTTGTTATATATTTTTATGTTTTCCGTCACATTTTTCAAGGATACAATTTTGCCTTTTGAAGAAACCAAGATATTGTCATTACTCTCATACTGTGTATCACAAATTGGACAATTATTTTCCACAGGCCTAATTTCAAAAATTGCTGTGGTGTCACCAGATGTAATGTTTTTATTTATTAAAACAGGAATTTTTTTTTACTGATGTACTCTATTTTTTTCATTAAACTGTCATTTTGATTTTTTTCCTTGTGCAATGACGAAGATGCACCAGACATATAATGATTACTCACAGAATTATTTTCTTCAATATCTAAATCTGTCATATCGGTAAGGCAATAACTCAGCTCGCTGGGGAAATATTCATACAGGAACCACTTGGCTAAGTTTTTATGAATACATCCTCTGCGCTCATTTTCGCACATGCATTTTCAACTGTTGTTTTGACGGTCAATTGCAACTACTACCCTTCTTAATTTTGAATAATAATTATTTTTACCTGTGAAAACTGACAAATAAAGATATCTACCACCAGGAACTGGTTCCCATGGAACAATCGCCGGTGCAGCACTTGTTTGCGCGGATGTCCTTAATTCATTTAAGGTGCTAATATTGTCTTCGTCAATTCTCCTGATTCTGTAACATTTTTTGCATGTTTTCAACTAGATAGTCAAATAAAAATAAATAAATCCCCCTCCTGGAGATCAGATTAACTCCGGTTATGAAGCTGTGAGCAGTTTGTAGGCGGCAAGTGTACGACGCCCTGCCCCCTCCCCCCGATCCAGGGTGGGGACTCTTAACGGCGGCAAACAACTCAAGTCATGTTAACACCTGTGATTAGCTCCAATGCAGCTACATGTACACGACTATGCCCACCCATCAGATATATTAAAATTAAATTGTTCATTTAATATAACTTATTGGTCCAGTAGTCTAATTGTTTTTTTTCCTAATATAGATACAGAGATAGATAGGAAGATATTTACTGACGACGGGAAGTTTTTTAAATGTAGACTGATGGCACCCTGCGTCATTAAAATGAACAGTAGGCCTATAATATATATGCAGCCGACGCCGGGCCCGGATTAACCCAATATTGGGCCAGCACGCTTTGGCACCGGCATCGCAAGCGGTGGGCCAGCGTTACAGAAGTTGGGCCAGCAATAATCCAACAGTGGTTCAATGCCTAGTGTTTTATGTGCTTAGCTATCATTGGACCGGTGGTGACTCAGATGGCAGTCTATACATGTATACGCCTAATCAATTGCCCGCATATATTGCGTATCGTGCCTCTATCCAAAATAATATACATCACGTTATCAGGCTTTCAGCCAATGTTAGGCCAGCGTCGCAGACGGTGAGCCAACATTGACCTGATGTTGTTTCCCGAATTTTATAAAAAGACTAAAAAAATACAATAAAAAAATTGAAGTCGAGGGTCGAGGGTCGTGGGTCTAGGGTCGTGGGTCGAGGGGGTCGAGGGGGTTTTCGATATCCAATAAATAGCTCTGTTTAGCGCACATTTCTAGACGTGAAATTTGCAGACTATCATTTCAGAATCGATGGACGCTCGCGGTGGCGGACGTTGGCAACCGTGCCTGTACATGCATGGAAAATAATCAAATTATGTCTCTGTGAATGATAATTGAGTAGAGTCTAGGTCTATATTTAAATGTAGACACGCAACAGCGAGTGGTGTCATTCATGATTCAATATGGCAGCATCAAACGTTCAATATTAT
This sequence comes from Flabesymbios commensalis, assembly GCA_964017125.1. Classification (NCBI taxonomy): domain Eukaryota; kingdom Metazoa; phylum Annelida; class Polychaeta; order Terebellida; family Flabelligeridae; genus Flabesymbios; species Flabesymbios commensalis. The sequence goes on from OZ024906.1 coordinate 86,484,557, forward strand.
GAGAAAATTGCGAAAATACAGGAATCACAACATTCCAGGTCAAAACTCAAAAAACACATTCACTGACAGCAGTGACCATGGTGACACAGTCACACTCACAGAGTGACCTGGGCCCCGTTTTATCAACCTGAAAAGATACGAGCTCGTATTAATAGCTCATTTGCATATAAGGATCGTAAAATTCAACGTGTGGTTCAGAGTGCTCGTATCTTCCCTATACTGTACACAGGGTGTGACATTAACATTTTGTATCACTAGACCAGCAGGTCTAGTAACCTTAGTTTATCACTAGACCTGGTGACATGTCACTAGACCAGGTAAGCTCGAATCTGATACGGTATGGACTTTACAAAAAACAAATTATGTACAAGTGATGTACAACAAAGTTAAAAATAACAAAGACAAACATATAGCATAATACCAGAATAATCACTTGTTATTTCACATTGAAATTTGGATGATATCAAGTCACATAATCAAATAATATAAATAACATATTTGCATCTAGAGTCTATTTAGCTCTAGATGGCTCAAGCGTTCCGTCTGAGTATATACCGTATTATCCCTAATAAACGAGACCCTTTATTACCAGAATATCTGCTGGCTTGAAAAAATCTATCAGACACCAGCCTGCTTAATGTAGCTGTGACAACATGATTGAGCCACAGTCAGCGTGTTGTGAGCGTGGGTGTAAACGTGGTATGCTACTGTTACATGTAGCCTAGTTGTTGTAGGCCCTACATCTTGTTTTAACATTGGGCCAGCGTCGTACAGGTGGACTAGCATTGAATAACACCTGTGTGTGTTGGGTAATTATTCGTTGAGTTGTGTCAGAATGACGACACCATGTCAGTTGCTTACAACCAAAGTAATAACTGTTCATAATCATTGCACTAGTGATCATTGATTTACAAGCGCCCCTGTTAAATTCCCAGCGATAATGCGACACCAATTTATAGGCTTAATGTTAAGTAAGATTTGAAGCATCTGTTTTTCGCGCTAGCTCATGTCTTAGACTGTTTGCTCAGTTGGCGTCCACTGGTCATCCAAATATGTGAGGTATGGATCTGTTTCCACTATAGTAGCGCCGAGGGACATACGACTTGACACGTGCTCAACCCTTAGCGCACATGTATACACGATGTCCCTGCAGGGATAATATAGTTATACCACCATTTAATCAATGGCGGGCTAGAGTCGGCAAGAGTAGATGACGTCATCGGGACGGCAGACATTCTGAGGCCTACACACTGTGTGAAATTACAAGTAAATTTAATCAGTTAGGCCTACGTCTTTTTAAAGCATTCATACAGTATGCCGCCGACGCATTTCTATTATTCTGATGTGCTGAAAACAAATACCATATTAAGATATTGTCGTACCCAAATGAGAACATTCAAAGATGAAATGTGATGGTAACTGCGTCGTCTAAGCCAATAAAGCGGGCCGTGGCTGCACAGGATGTCAGCCTGTATTACCATACCAGTCACAACTGCTGCCAGCGCGTTCACAGTGGCGGCGTGAGAGTGGATGGAGGCTGGCACGTGCAGGGAGCTCTAACCAATGTCGCGTGGCTTAATGACAACGCCGCGTTGTCCTAATACCGCTACTGCAGACTATCCATGCACTGGTCGGAGATGCTGACAATACTAGTATAGGCCTAGTAACATTACATAAGCAGATAAGGCCTTGAATATATACTCGACCAGCAGGTCCAGTGCCTGAGAATGTGTACTCGCCCGGTGCCAGGATTACTGGACTGGGTCGAGCGGTCGAGCGTTAATGTCGCACACTGCTGTACATGTTAAAGAGGGAGACATAGTCATAGGCCTACGTCTACGAGGAAAATCAACGAGCTTCTATATTCTCGTAAATGGCAGGCCAAGGTCACGATAATTACGAGATCTCGTATCTTTCCAGCTTGATAAAACGGGGCCCTGGTGACAGTGACAGTCACTCACTGTGTCTGTGACAGTGAAACTCACATTGTGACTTAAGCCTTAACCTGTTAACTCATTCAAGACGACACTTTCAGTACATACATTTTTCTGTGGACGGGACATGTTTTAAATGTTTGCTTTTTATGACGTCATATAACACGAGTTATCTTGGGCTCCGTCCTGTACCGTCGAAGTAGCTCGCCCGAGATATCTCGGGCTCCGTCTGGAATGAGTTAAGGGTCTCTCACACATAGCCGAGTTTGGAGCAGAGCAAGGCTGAGCTAATTTTTTGCAGAATGAACCACGTTCTGGCCCAAAAAGAAGATATCTGTGATAATCTGAGACTGAGTCTGCGAGTGATGTATGAGTTAATTATTCAGGGGCGTAGCCAGGATTTATCAGAGGGGGGTTCGAATTTGTACTGCAGCCTCAAATAGGCTGCACGGCCCGAAGAGGCGGCCATTTAGGGGGGTCTGGGGGCATGCCCCCCCCCCCAGGAAATTTTGAAATATTGTGTATAGACTAATCATATAATGGGGCATTCTGAGGTCATTATTATTGGTCACTTTTACCTTGGAGAAAAATAATAAATGTCCGAAAAAACATGCAAATTAAAAAAAAAAAGTTAATTTCAGAAGATAATAACACATTGCTCCAGCTATGTTTTTTTTCATCGCCCTCATTATCTTTTTCAAAAATAGATCAAAAGTTTTTTAATTTCGTCGCCCACATCAACTTCTTCAGAAATATGTTCAAAGCTTTTATCCCCCGCCTTCTCCCATTAGATTTTTTTTCTTATCTAAAGCAGAAAATATTTATAGTTGCATAAGTCTAATCTTGGCCTACACTAAATTTACAAATAATTCACCATTTCCCGGCGTCTTGGGTGTAGTGTTGAGATAACCAAGTCATGATATATACATAGATGTATAAGGACGGAGGGTCTTTCTTGTGCATAGGCTACAGTTGAGAAACTTATCACAATGTGCGCCTTGTTGCCACTGTAACAATAGACCAGTCGAATTGCACTTTGATCTATAAACTGTAACCCAATTTACTTTGATGGGGTCGATTCTCTATATAGCGTATCTACATAACATCTAAAAAATCTACAAAAAATACATAGGGGCCTAGAGGAACATATTTGAAAATTAAAAAGTTATTTTTTTACGCAAAATCCTTTTTGTAAACCATTAAAATGTACTAATAGGCCTACATAATAAACTATGCGATTTCTACAGGTGTGGTGAAGCTTTACTCTAATGAGCTGTTGTATGAATGTATATGCTATTAACTGGGTATCAGGCCTACATGAGAAACAAATACACTAGGGGCCTAGTTGGCAACCAGTCCTCTGGCCAGACCCCTGATTAAGCTTATCTTATATTTTAATAACTGCGGCGGTGGCCGATTGTTTGAAATACAGTAAGCAGACTGCCTCGGGCAAGGACCAATTAAGATTTTTGAAAGAAGTATTTTATTTAAAAAAAATAAAGCAACAACTTATTAAAAGACATGACTTTTAAAGTCGACAGAAGAAGTGTAGACATGAATAGGTGGAGACCAGATGTCAATGAATGGGTTATATCTCTGAGATGGCACACTAAAATTTATATTGATGTGTGTGGGCATTAGTATGAAGGGCCAATTTAATAAATATAGATGTAATGTAATTTTACAGTGAGCCAAAAGATGAACGTTAAAATCAACATTGCAAAAACAATTTCTGTTCTGAGGGGTCAACTTCAAATCTTTTTTTGTGGGTGGGGCGAGAGCCCCACTCACCTTATTACAGTAGTCCCTCCAGATGCGACCCCCTTCAGATGCGACTTCTCCTATTATGCGACTTTTTTTCGTAGCACCGACGTGCTTTACACTGTTAAGCACCCCTTAAATGCGACTTCCCCTCTCCAACGACATGCAACCTTCAAATCATGGCACTACCTAGCGACCTCCCTCTAAAGACCTCCCTCTAAATTTTTGAAATTAGCTGCTAAGCGGCACTATCAGCCTGGCATGAGCTGCCCGTCTGAAGATACTGCTTGTGTGTACATACCGTCAAATACAGCACAGCAGATACAAATGTTAAGCCACTGTCGGACTAAGGCTGATACAGCGTGGTATGAAGTGGGTATGATGTGTACTGGTAGCTTCAAATCACCGTACCAGATAGAAATATCCTTCTAAAGATACGACTTTTTTAAATAAGCTGCTCACAGACTGTGTCACATCTGCAGGTGTCTGCCGGCCCTGCACTGACAAGATACGACTTTTTAATGTCTCTAGCCGACTAAATGTATAACTACTTCAGTATTTTTTAAACAGCGTTGAGACGCATATCTCATTATAGTGGCTGAAAAATGCTTTCCGGAGATATAATTATGTTTACTATATCTTAAATACGTTTTCTGTTATTGATTTAAAACCATGTTTAAATGGGGTTTTCAATGTATATATTTATTGATATGGGAGCAGTTAACATACAACGCGCCCTTGGCATTACAAGGTGCATTACACCCCTAATTAGCAGCCGACATCAACGGTGTCAGTGTGTCAGCGGGGCGTGATAAACATCCTACTTCAAATACCTAACTTTTCCAATTATGATCGTACGGACATGTCATAAATATTACCAGAAAGCTTGCTTATTTAATGCTGAAAATAATGATATAAATTAGATAATGATAGCTCCTAAACTGGCAGAGTTATTGATTTTGAAAATGAAGCAGGGTTTAGCAGTCTATCATCACGGGGAATAAACATAAACGGGGTAAGCTCCACGAGACGCCAAACCGATGCCGCCTTTGACGACGATGGCCCAGCATTAAAACAACACTGCAACAATGTCTCGCGCCGTCCATATTCACAGTCACGTGCATTACAGTCTCTCAGAGTATACACGTGAAGATAATATCTGTGCTAGTGCGTGCGTAGTCGGTATTGTCTTCAATTCTGGTCAACATGGAAGACGCCGACCTCGCCTGTTTGCCATTGACTACTTTAATGAGAATACAGTGTACATCCATAATATTTGTTTTTAAATTTTTATTTGGCAATCCAATGTATTATTGATCAATCCTAGTGTTTCGGGTTGACTTAGAGTATGATGTGTGTGACGTATTAACAGATCAAGCCATAGCGTGCACAGTGTCAGCCTTCATCTATCACAGCTCTTTTTCACACCTGATGTCGGCACCTTGATTAAGTTGGCTCTACTAGGCTGTACAATTAGTTGTGTCAGGCCGCGGAGTGTCAGTTTAGCACAACAAAAGTAATGACTACATATGGTCATTGCCCTGACTCAGTGATCATCGACTCAGACAGATTGATTAGTGTTTCAGCCATTAAATTAGGCTAAATTACGTGTTACCGTTAAAACAGGCAATAAACACAGGCTGTCATTTGCGCTGATCGTGTCGCAACGAGAATGGAGGTGTTTAAAGGGGCTGTCTTAAACATCAAATTCGGCGCATTTTACGTTTTTTCTAGAGTTTTTTTCACCCCTCTGAGATACGACTACCCCTCTGATGTGACTTTGGTTCTTTGGCAGTATGGAAGTCGTATCAGAGGGGGACTACTGTATCCTGTTTTGGACGCAGATTTGGTCCAAAACGTGACGTCACTTCATTCATGAAACAGGTATTTCATTCATTATTTGGCCTTTTTCGGGGGGCATACTTGATTAACGCATACTCTTTCCAGCCTCTTCAAGTGGTTTCACATCTCCTTAAGAGATTTTTGTAGACGGTCCCTTTTGTATGTTGTACACACATAGTGAGCACGTGGTGCCGTATGGCCTTATTTGGCGTTAAGCTGGAGGTAGATGGACAGAGAGATGATGAATATTCATTATAGGGTGGACAATTAGGTCGGCTTGTCGATATTAACTCATCCCCAGCAAGCACTAAATATTCTCCCAAAGTTGGTTCAATTGTGGGCTAGCATGGCAGACGATGGGCCAACATTAAACCAACATCGGAGAATGTCTTAAGTGTTTGTTCGGTCACTGTAGGCTACATGAACAAGCCCAGCAGACACAAGACGTTGAATCAATGTTGGTTAACCAACATTGATTCAACGTATTATTGTGTCGGTTGGGAGACGCAATATCGCCCAGTAAAGACAACACGTCAAATGTGATTGTGGGATAGGCCTATTGTTGTTATGCCGTATGTACACTGAATGACCATACTCACTGTGCAGCAACCACGATGCGTTGACCCCTCGCCTTGCAGCATACTGCTGGCTACAAGACAGGCCCATCCCGTCATTGGCAGGTGTACCCCCCTCCACACGTCAACGAGTACAGCTGGCAGAGATGTTGTTGACACAGTGTTGGCTAAATGCTGTCTACAGATAGTGAACCAGCATGCAACTAGCAGTTGGCGTTGCCCAAATGTAGGCCTAAGCATTGTAAGCAAACGGATAAGAGGATAAGAGGGAGGTCGGCGCCTGGCCAGGCGCCGACCTCCCTCTTATCCTAATGGTGATCAACCTTATCAACTGCAGGCCTGGGGAAAAAACACCTTTGACACACTGTTCTATATGTCTGTCACACGGCGATGCTGGCTTAACCGGCTCCTTCTGTATACAGGTGGTTTACCTTGATGGGTGGGTTGTATATCCAGCAAGCACAAGACGTTCTTCCAATGTCGAATTAAAGTTGATCCACCGTCTTTGACATCGGCCCAACATTGAACCAACATTGGGTCAACCAAAAAATATATTTTATTCTGTTAGACTAAGTAAGTAGGCCTAACCTATTAACATGGGAATAACTGTAAGACTTGTAACGGTATGGCTACATTACCTGCCCTATCGTCACACATTTAATTTGAATATCCCAGCAAACACAAAAACATTTTAATGATATTTACAAAATGTTAGACGAATTGGTTTTAAATATTTAAATGTCTGGTCAACATAATATTATAAAACATTAATTTCAAAATATTATTCAAAAACATCATTTAAAAAAACGTTACATTTTATGTTAAAAAAATGCTTTAAACACATGTTATTAAAACGTTTTAAAACGTTTTATATTGAATGTGGCCAATCATTATAGGGTTTATAGGCCTGAAACTGCAAACATTATTTTGTAGCATCGTCTGTGACGCTGGCCCAACATTGGCCAAACCAAGACAAATTGGTTGGACGCCTGATTTTTCAGGACATAGGGCTAGTGGGCAGAAAATCGTAAAAATCATATATGACTTGGCCCTTCTTGCCGTATACTTGATCACTACGCAACCGACGAAAAACGACGAACGAGTTGAATTAGCCTGTTGATCGAATGTCATTTCAATGTTGGTCCACTGTCCACGACGATGGCCCATCATTGAAGCAACATTTGCTTTGATCATTGGTTTTTTTGTAGTGAAATGGTTACATAGGCCTCCGCCCCGAACACATGAGGCCTTTGGCCCTGATTAAGCATGTTTTCCCACTTGAAATTTTTGTAGATTTTTCTAAAACTCACAAAATGCTGTCTGAAAATGTTTCTGTTGTAATTTATTCTATGTTGAGTCTCTTTGACTGTACATTGGATGGACTACAACTAGAGCAATTGTCTATTTAATGGACTGGTGTATACTGGTAGGCAGCCTTGTGTGCGCTCATAGACATCTGCAATGCATTAACTCAGACCAGATGTACTGTAGCCATTACATATATGCTAAAATCATACATTTTAGTACAACTCGATCATATAAGACCTGTGTTGCGTGTTTTTCGCTGATTTCTCATTTTTCTTCACTCATGTTGTAAGCACTCTTACAACGACATCTCTGAAAATTTAGTTAATTTTGAGTGGGCTTTAGACAAATTGTACTTGTAGTGATATTTCGAAATTAGAACTAAATGGAATTAATGGATTTATAGAACTAGCAATTTACTAGCCTACATGTAAAATGTCTTATCACTATTGCCTGTGAAATCAACGAAAAACATGCAACACAGAAGTGACATAATAATGAGACTTCTACCATAGATCGGCCCTACATGACCATCAGAGATTTTAGTGAGCCCCAAAAGTGGGGTTCGGCCGAACCCCTTGAACCCCCCTGGCTACGCCCTGTTATTAAGATTGACCTGCTATTTATAACAGCTCAACGTAGGTGTCTCGACTCAAAGAGTCAGCCAAGAATGATCTAAGAACCCTAAGGGTACTCTAAGAGTGCCCTACGTTCTGTACGAGTGTACTGAGAGCAGCAGGAGTGTACTACAAGTGACATTCGAGTGATCTACGAGTGAACTCGTGTATCACTCGTATGTCACTCGTAACAACTCGTATAGCCCTCATACCTACATTTTATTCAAGAGCAAAGCAGGAGCACTTTATGTGCTCTAAGAGTGAGCTAAGAGCTTTAGGAGAGATCTACGAGTGCTCTGCGAGCTGTACAATGTATTACGATAGAAATGAAATAAAGGAGTTCGTTAACAATTTTTGAGCATGTTCAAAAAATAATTTCCAATCCCTGAGCGTGTCGATTATCTGTAAGAGTAAAGAACGATTCTAAGAGTAAAGAACAAGCTGTATGAGACGTTTACGAGTTAAGCACGAGTTCAGCTCGGCTAAGCTCGCGGTCGAACTCGGCTATGTGTGAGAGCTCTTAAATAAGTGTATTTCCTGGCCTTTCGCGATCGAAGGCCTACAATCCATCCATAACGAAATGCAACATTATCATATCCTGATTCGCATTATACACATACTTTCTCATGAAGAGCAGCGTGCGAATCTCCGCGCTGGTCGTAAACAAACGGCGAATACAGCGCTGTTTTGACAGTAAATAGCCTAACTGTTAAAGTAAAAAAATTAGTTGCTTGGATGCACAAAAGTTAAATGCCCTCATTTCGTTGACAAATCTTGGGTATTTTTGGCGTAAGAAGCAGATTGTGAAATGTTGCTTTTGCGTATGGATGGACATGTGACCCTAAATTGATCTGCCTTGCCCCGAATGCAATGGGTCACTGATAGGACCAATTGCGCCCGTGCAGTATGTCTGTACGTTGGCTTTTTAGGGCCACCACAAGTTAGATGTTGTGGAAATACAAGTTATAGTTGTCGCAATTCAAGTTAGACCTGTTGAAATACAAGTTAATGGTGTCTTAGCTCTGTTGAAATACATATTAGAATTGTTGAAAAACAAGTTGGTGCTTATTAAAATTAACTTGTATTTCGATAAAAACAGCTTGCATATCAGAAACAGTATCTTGTATTCCAACAACTCTCAACTTGCATGTTGCGAAATACAAATTAATTTTGTCAAACATCATGTTAGCTTTTAAACCATGTCTTTTATTTCTAATGACAGTATGTTTCCCTTCTCAATTGACCTTGTTTGTCCGCAACTCCTAACTTGTATTTCTAGACTTTGTATAGCAAGTTGTGGAAAATCATGTTAGGTGTTTTGAGGAAGGGGATGGAGAATTGTAATCCATGTAGCATATGAATCATTATAGAAACTGTCTTGAATGCTGGAGTATCCCATATGAATTTTCATTTATGCCAGTCTCTGAATCGCTACTGTTGGGCCCGTATACTCATATATGGAAATATAATTTTATATAAGGATGTTCTTTGTTTGTTATCACAACATTATGGGTCGTAATGGATCCCCTTGTCACCTGCCCTGTCATCGCCACTCTGGCCGTCAGAACCTGGGATCTAGAGTCTCTTCGAATCTGCCACAATTCGGCAATCAGTAGATGTCTAAGACGCTTTTCCCCAAAGCGTCTTAGAGCATCGGTGCCAAGACGCTTTCGTTTCACCAGAGACGCTAAAAAACCTTTAATTTCGATTTTTTTCTAATTGGCCATGAATTCAGCCACAAAACAGCATCTTCCAGAAAGCCGAAACTCTTTGGACAAATCCTGGGGAAAACACTGGATGTGACTGGCAGCATGGAAATAACAGCTGTTTGCATCATGCTGGCTGTAATTTATACACAAGCATTATTTTTTTTGATATCCATCGGCGATAAATAAAAAATAAATACATGTACAGCTAAATAAAACTGATTAAGGCATGACAATCATGAGGTGAGGGTTCGTTTCTGACATTTCATTGACACGAGGATCTCAGAAAAAATTGGTGAATTATTATCCGTGTTGAAGAAAGGCATAACATTTCCATACTGAGACAAATCACTCTATAGTAGCCAATATATGCCCATCTTTAATCCTTACACTGCTGCATAATATTTGCAGCATGTGTGGTTTCCCCTTAAGTAATATCTGGCACGTTTTTACATTATTGGAACTCATTCTAATAATGTTTTAATATGGTTCACAAAACGGATTCTGGGAACTGTTTTTTTGTGGTCATTTTCCGTGTGTCCCAAATGACTATCACTCACATCTTCTCAAAAACGACAACACCCATAGATCCAGTTTTCTGTCATCACACAGCCTATAGTAGGCCCACCAAACGTTGTTTCTGAATAAGCATAAATATCTGTATTTGCTGAGTTATTAGGATTTCTGTCATCAATTTTACGATAGCTAGGGGTCTCGAAATTTTGAGCTGTGGGTTGAGCCATCAGTTTATACCCTGTAGATAGCTCATAAATTTTACTGAGAACATTGCCTACCTTGGGATCAAACTAATCCAATATAATCTTAAGAAATTGCCACAATAAGAGTCTGAAACTGGGAGTCTGAAACATATTATGATATAGATGCAATAATGATATATCTTGCCTTGAAAATCTAACCATTGGTCTTAGTAGCATCTGACGCCACAGCCAAAAGTGTGATGAAAAACTTCTTAGAGAGGCTGATCTAGATCTCAGGCACATTATTGGATTAGACAGTCCTCCCTGACCAATCACGCACACACTATCTGGGTCACTGACATTGCTGGACCCTGTCAGTATATGCACTGCACACCAGTACACACGTGACATTGATTCAGTGTTGTTTCAAAACTGGGCCAACGTCTCGATAGTGTCAATTACTGATAACATCTTCTGATTGGCTATCGGCGACCACGTGATAGCGCCATACACGTAGGCTTTTAGGGGTGGGGGGTTGACCCGGATGGAGGTTGAGAATGTATCTCTAGAAGCCAAATGGTAGTATCTGCTCACTTGTTAAGTGAGCTGATACTGCTACAAACCCGAAATGCAGTATCTGCTCACTTGTAGTGTGAGCTGATACCGTGTTTTATTAATTGCGGCTTTGCTGGCTTTGTACGGCAGTAGGTATATAGCCTACCCTCCCGGCTTGTTGCAACACGGCCCTCGCCGCCAACTGTGATTATATAATAGGCAATATACGCTTCCTTCTCACTTCTGACTGTCTACTAAATCTATTTAAATTGTAAATATATCAAGATTCAAGTTACATTTTTGTTTTTTTCAGCTAAAACTTTTCAAGATTGATATATTACATACTTCAATTACTTACTTACGTATTACTTCACATGTCAATATTGACGATCAAACCAGCGTTGGCACAAACCTAGGCCACCTACATGTAACTGTCTGGTGCTTGTGATCAGCTATCAATTCTGACCAAATCAGGACAAACGTTGATCCACCGTCTACTTTATTTGGCGTACTGTACATATTGTTCTGATTTCACATCGATAATATATTTATAAAATCCATATATTCGGTGTCATTAAAACGTTATAGTCACAAAGCTCAGCCCCCTGTTCATGGCGAACTGCGATAAATTGGATTCACTGCTGGGCCGGCGTGGCAGACGTAATCCAACATCGGGTCAACTTGATGTCATTAACTGATCACTGGTAGTCTGTGAACGCAGTGACGTCAGCGGAGACACTTTTAGATGGCTACTTGGTGAAACAATGTTATATAAGACCCCCTTCCCCATTGTATTAGCCAGCTCGGTGAAAACATTGGAGGTCAAGGCTATTGAGTTTCACAGAAGTAACAAAATGAACTTTGGTACGGCATACACATTGTCAAACATCTTTCTAACTAAAAATGAATGGGGTTATAGGCTACCTTCGTGCATATATATATGTTAAGTTTCCTTTAAAAAGGTTCGCGAAGTCCATCTTAAGACGGTGAACAAACAGTAAAAAATGAGGTCAGTTTATCATTGTTTATCGGGGTCCTTTATATTTATGCATTTGCCTGGTGCTAAATAATCTAAATTTCGATTTAATTTGCATTCATAATTATCATAATTATCATATAATTATCATTATTATAGTATGGTACTATTAGGCCTACTGATTTTGACAGAATACCACCGTAATATTAAATGTTAAAAATAATAATAAATGCTAATAATTAGATAATGCACAGAATAATTGAGACGTTGTTGTTCATAAAGCCTCCTGCAATCAACGTGTTGAGCTACAAGTGCGTGAGTGTGGCCTCCTTGCAATTAAAGCATTCGAGGTGAGGCCCCTGTCAGCACATAGTTGTGATATGAGACAGAGTTGTGTTATGAGTTGTGATATTCTATGGAGTTTTTTTATGTGTAGCAATTCACACGTTGGGGTGCGACTCCTGTCAGCACTTCTGGGTTATGATCATCATGACTGTAGTATACACTACCTGATTACGTCTTGCCAACGTTCTTTGATTGATAGATTAATTACAAAATTTCACATCTCTAGGTCCTACAGTAATTGGAAAAATATGTTCTATTCAAAACAACTTCAATGCACCAACTTACAGAACTGAAGGGTTATTGTTTTACTAACATACACTTGAAATTATTTGTTTGTAAACATTTCCAGAGAGAAGTTGCAAATTAATATGTTTTGATGTGAAGCACCCTTCAGTCACTGCGTCCTGGTGTAGTGTGTTTAACTTCAGAGCTGAATTCGCTTTCCTTATATTCAAATAAATTACATAATTTAATAATAATCAAGTTTTTTTATGAGTTTACCATAATTTATTTTCAATTGAACTGAAAGATTTATTGCTGTTGTATGAATTAGCCCATGAATTAATGTGTTTGTGGAACCTTTTCTATATCACCATAAGATAAAAAAACTTCAGGAACCTTTTGTGTTAAGAGTATATCCCATAGAACTTTGACGAATAGGTGAAAGAGCCATGAGAGGACTGTTGCACAGGCTAACGAATAGGTCGATCGACCTTTGACGAATAGGTGGATCTACAATATGTAACTGTTTTATAACATTACTATAGAAAAACCATATAATTATATGGTTAATCTATGACTTAAGTTACTATACAACTCTATACCTGCACAGTTTTAAACAAGAAATGGTTGGTTGGATGGAATGAAAATATATAAGGTTTTAGAAAGTTTTATTGACTGTTTATACGCAACTTTGACATATTAGTCTTTTTTTTTTTTGTACATATTTTTATGCGGGGCGAATCGATTATACGTTCGGTTGTCATTTTTATCCTACGAATTTGAACAGTTTGGGTCACTGCATACATGTGTGCACAAAGGAAATATATCGGACGCAGCGGGAATCGAACCCGGTACCGCCGGGCTCTGAGTCAACCGTGCTACCAATGAGCTATCCTGACAACAATATACTTGATAGCGTGAAATTAAAATATACATGCTACCGTAGGCCCTATCGAAAATTGAAAATATCTATTTCCAAAGTGATCCATGTGGATGGTATGACCAGATAGCAGTGTATTACCATGCTTATAATTGTAGCATTTTCGTTTATTAAGGCTCCCCCTACCAGGGGGAGGCTTTTAGTTTTTGTACGGTTTCGTCCGCCGGCGCGTGCGGGCGGCGGCGGCAGGACACCGCCTCTCATCCATGTCACCCTGATATCTACAAAACCGCTTTTTTATTTCATTTGGTGTTCAATTCAACAGACTGGATACAAGTATTAATACCTAGGCTGCATCAATTTTTCAGAAAGTTCGGGAAAATATTCGGGTCATTGCGGCCATCTTTAACCTTTTTTCGTCAAATTAGGACCTTGTCACCCTGATATCTACCAAACAGCTTTTTCGATTCTTTTTGTGTTCAACATACTGGATGCAAATATTAATTCCTAGGCTGCATCAATTTTTCAGAAAGTTCGGAAGGATATCCGGGTCATGACGGCCATCTTTAATCTTTTTAGTCTAATTTGGACCTTGTCACCCTGATAACTCCAAAGCCACTTATCCAATATACTCAACATACAACATACTGCATAGTAGTATTAATTTCTAGCCTGCATCAATTTTTCAGAAACTTCGGAAAAATATCCGGGTCATGGCGGCCATCTTTAATCTTTTTTCGTCAAATTATGACCTTGTCACCCTGATATCTACAAAACCGCTTTTTTGATTCACTTTGTGTTCAACATACTGGATGCAACTATTAATTCCTAGGCTGCATCAATTTTTTAAGAAAGTTCGGGAAAATATTTGGGTCATGGCGGCCATCTTCAATCTTTTTTCTTCAATTTAGGACCTTGTCACCCTGATAACTTCAAAGCCACTCATCCGATATACTCAATATTCAACATAGTGCATAGTAGTAGCATTTCCTAGACTGCATTAATTTTTCAAAAAAATTTGGGAAAATATACGGTTCATGGCGGCCATCTTTAGTCTTTTTTCGTCAAATTAGAACCTTATCACCCTAGCCTCAAGCTGCTAGCCTCTGCCTCATAATATTACTTGATAATTACATGCACAAATTGATTATCTGTAAAAATTATAATTAATGTATAATTCTTATTTGAAAAGTGGGAGGGGGAGCCTTCTTGGGTGTTTACATAATAAACACTTACATCTAGTTTTGCAAGGTGTTATGTTGGCAACAATACTGTGGAGCACATCATGCTTCCAGACACGTACCCAGCAAACACCAGACATTGCTCCAATGCTGGGTCAGCGTTGAATAAGTTGGCCCAACGTTACCCCAACATTGGGTCAATGTTACAACAAAAACGATTCTTGTCAATTTAAGTTTTTGTCTAAACAGTAGCCTACTAAAATGGGCACATGTAGGGTTACACAATAACGCTGGAGCAGGTTATTTTATGCAATATATATAGTTATATCATAATGAGGAATATGTTGCTCTAATTTTGTTATTTACGAGTATATAATATAGTCATTTACCTTGTCATTTAAGTACTGGTAGTTCTAGTTCATATGAGTAATTAGTAACGGCAAGTGTAATGTCCCCAGCAAACACAAGACGTTGCCCCAATGTTGGTTAGATGCAGACGCCGTAAACGGTGGACCAAAATTGAGCCAGCATTGGATCAAGGTCTTGTGTGGGTCTGCGGTGCGGCACTGTGTATTGGCGCTGGTTATGTTTTTTATCTGGTGTTTTATGTTTGCAGAACTTGCAAGATTTATGTAAAAAAAAACATCATACTTTTTTAAATTGCATAAAAAAACATCATATAAATTTGTGTTATAACATTTTAAACAAGTCGCTAGCGTACATCCAGCACAGGGTAGTTGGAGTGCTTGCACGGTATTTTTATATACTGCTATCAGTATCATGTGAACTAACAAAGAAAACATCTTGCACATCTAATTATTTTCAAACAAGATTTTGCAATTTAAAGTACTCATTCACGGAAAATATATATATTTGTTCTGATTACAGTTTTACATGGCATATTGCTTAAATATCAACTACAGTCTGATGCAAAAAATAACTCTCAATAATGTTCGGAACCGTAGGGTTCTTGTTTCTTCAGAAAAAACATCTGATGAACACAGGGCACAAATTAGGGTGCGCAAATGCGGGATTCCCGCTGTTTTTACTAGATCTCCCGTATCAGTTATCACAAGTGCGGGAATATCCCGCACCATTGTCCTGGCCTCCTTGGGCACAACATCTGTTTGATGTAATCGTGTTTTAGTTTACCAAGTCCACTGCAGAGTTATCATATCATTGTATCTGAGACCGTATCATCCCTAATAAACGCTTAAGGCGCGGAAGCCCAGTAGGGGGTCAGATTATGACGGTCATACTTCCAAAAGATGTGTGTCTGGCCCCAGGGGTCTGGCTGTCTGTTCACGCTGTACATGTGACGTTTCTATACTGTAACGTTTAGACGGCATTAGTTTTATTGTGGGCCGACATTGCAAAAGCTGGACCACAGGGTTGCCGCTTAGGGTTGTCAGCCAAAGTCTTAAAAAGGTCTTAGTTATTTAGGCAGCCAACTTTTCTGTTGAAACATGTGCTTTAAATGGCTATAGTTATTAAAAAAACGGGCGTTGATACACGTGATAAGTAAGCCTATCTGCTGGCATTTGCCGACGTCGTCATATAATGTATCTGCCAGGCGTACATGTATGTTATGGAGCATACATACTGCACGTGTGACAGCTCCAGGATATTTCGCACCATAGACGTTTCGCCCCCCAAGACGTTTCGCACCCATCTTCAAGACGTTTCGCCCCGGTGGCGGTGACGACTTGTCCCAGTTTCAAGACGTTTCGCCCCCCCCTGTGAGACGTTTCGCACCCACGGAAGACGTTTTGCCCCCTACGTGAGACGTTTCGCCCCCTATTTGAGACGTTTCGCCCTCTATTGAGACGTTTTGCCCCCTATTGAGACGTTTCGCCCCCTAGGGAAGACGTTTCGCTCCTCTCTAAATTGAGACATTTCGAACCCTTATGTGAGACGTTTCGCCCTCATTCTTATAGGACGTTTCACACCCCAGAGAAGACGTTTTGCCCCCTCCCCAAATTAGGATAGGCCTACCTAGCTCCTATATATATTTCTAAAAATAAATAATCAGCCTTCAAATTTATATACGTTAATGTAATACAACTTACAATATGGCATTAAATTATTTATGTTCCAAGTTTAGGTCGGCGATCAGATCGATAGCACAATAAATTAAAGTGAGCACACACACATGTCTTTCCTAATAATAAATGGGACGGCAATTTTATGCTGTTTTATGATTAGGGTGCGAAACGTCTTTTTTAAAAATAAATATCATGCTGATTTATGAATAGCAAGCGAAATGTCTTTCCTAATTATGAAAAGGGTGTGAAATGTCTTTCCAAATTATGACTGTAGGGGGCAAAACGTCTTTCTGATTAGGGGGCGAAACGTCTTTCCAAAATATGAAGAGGGGGCGAAACGTCATTCTTAATAATGAAATGGGTGCGAAACTTCTTTCCCAAATATGATTTGTGGGCGAAACATCTTTCTGAAATATGGTTTGGGTGCGAAACGTCTTTCTGAAATATGGTTTGGGTGTGAAACGTCCTTCTGAAATATGGTTTGGGTGTGAAACTTTTATTCTGAAATATTGTTTGGGTGTGAAACGTCTTCCTGAACTATGAAGACGGGGGCGAAACGTCTTTCCTATTTATGGGGAGGGGGTTATCTTTTATTTATCGACATGGTAAATAGCGTAGTAAATAATGGGACTGATTGGAAAAATAGGGTGTCTTTCTTTTTTCATTGTCTTTACAGTGTGCTGATGATATTTATAACCAAACTGGGGACTGACGGCGTTTCTGGCTAGAATAAGTGTATTTAAAGCATCCTGGTGATATTAATAAAACCGGTTGAAGCAGCTGGTTTATCATGCTTCACTGAGCCTTAATATTAACTCCTGTCGATGTTGGCAATGCTTCGCATGCGGGCCATTGCATTGTGCGCCCACAATGTTTACATAGCAAATTTTGACGACATACCTAACTGAAAATCACAATTTCTATGTGAATGTTAAACAAGTTGTAAACAACATAACGGCAGGAGACAAACATGTACACTGAAATATTAAAATCATAAATTCGCTTGCATGTTACTGGTCACACACTATCTGGAATAAAATGTAAAACATGTATGTGATCCAATCATAATTGGTGAGGAATGGACGGCTATAAGGGGTGATGGGAGGCCGTTGGTTAAAAGGTATACTAATTCCAGTTTTGTAATTGCATTGGTGTTTGCACTTTCATCACTCAACTCAAATGTTTCTCTTCTTTTGACAGACTTGTATTGGTGTACAGGTGGTTGAAAGGTTGTAACTGGATACATGTATATTTATGTCAAATTCATGCATCCCAATTCAAGCAAAATCTGTACATTGTGAGCTGTATATCGTCATATCTGCGCATGCGTATTATCATTCCGGTAAATAAATGATGTTCAATGGCAAGATTTATGATCAAATTAAATCAGGGAATTTTGATTTTGAGCATGGAGAAATCAGGGAAAAATCAGGGAATTTCTTATCACTTTCCGAATGGGAACCCTGTAATGTTGGGCATTAATTTAAATTTATATAGCATGTTATGGTAAAGTGAATTCTAGACCATTAGGCCTAGCTTCTAATTTTCATAATTCGGCTGATATCTACCAAGCCAATAACGGGTTTATAAAATTAAACCACATTTCAACTACATTTACAAATCCTCATTGATCCCTTTTCCACTAAGCACGTCGTTAAGATGTTGTGTACGTATTTTGGAACTACAGTTTATATCAGCACTTGGCAACGCAACAAGCCAGCGAACACATGTATCAGCACTTGGCAACGCAACAAGCCAGCGAACACGTGTAAGATACGGCATGATACAACAAGCCAGCGAACACGTGTAAGATACGGCATGATACAACAGTCAGCTTATCACATTTTATTCACCAGGGCCTGGCAGGGTGGTTCTAGGTCAGACAATAGCTTCAAACGTCGGACAATTGGGAAGTGTCGTCCGTGTTGTCCAACGGTAGGATGCGTTTTCGCAGACACTGTGATCACTATGTACCAGTAATGTAAATGTAGTGCATTTAATTGCAGTGAGAGAAAGAGGATGGAATTAGAGCAGGAACTGAATTCTTACACGAAACATGACCAGCGCATGTAAGTTTGACCTTTATAATTATGTCAAAACTCTCTACTTTACCAAACTATAACATGATTACCTCTTGTCCTGCTAAATGTCTGTATATCTATATGCTCTTAACCCTTATGCTGCCGATTTTTTTTTCAGCTCCAAATGACGAAAAATAACTATATATATGCAAAAATATATGTCTTCAAAATATAATTATTCGACCAACTAAGCATCTACCACAAAACATTTTAGTAATTTGAGTTGACTTGTTTTGGTCTGGCATTTGCTTGGAAACAGATATATACCGTCCCGGCAGCATAAGGGTTGAAAAAACAATTCAAAACAAATACTGCCTGCCCTCTGTCATTGAAAAAAATAGCTTGTAGTAGATGCTATGGTGATTTAACCCTTTTCCTGCTGATCACAACTTTGTCGTTTTTAATTTGTTTTATTAGTCTATCAAATCACTGATATTGGGAGCAAGAAGTTTCAAAAGATATATTTCAAATTAAACAAATATTTATAAGTAATTTTCACCCACTTGAAGTTGTGGGTCGCAGTAGCAAGACACAACTTCAAGTGGGTCAAAATTTAAATAAATTTACTTCGCAGGATTAATATATATAGAATTTTTTTAATCATTTTTAACTAGAAATTGTGTCCTCAATTAAATACAATTTAGTGACAATTAGGTAGGATTGGATAAAAAATACTAGAGAACTATTTCCAGGGCAAAGTTAAAGGTTGTTCGTCTTCAAACTTATTGGAAGAAAATATGTGAGGATGAAAAACGTAGCAAGTGGCGAAATGAGCAGCTTCTAAAAGAAATGGACCAATTAGAATCGATGATGACATCTGCGTCAGCACCAACTGACAAACTACGTGTGATGAAGGTGCAGTAGTAAATGCCTCCTTTGTTAAAAGAATTGTAAAGCTAGTGATATAATTATTTATGATCTCTTTTGTTCATAGTTTTGGCATACATTTGACTTTCATATATATGATTACATGTGTAAAGAACCAACGAAACAGTTTAATTCAATTTTTTCAACCCTTTCAGTATTGTGACAAGCTATTAGCCCTCAACCCTTTAAGCGCTGAAATATTTTTTTCATAGAGATCAAAGGGTTTTTGTCAATCTTAAATCATCATAATTGTCTTAGTTGGCTCTTTCTGATTCATTTGAATACCTATGTTATGGGTCTACGGCCATTAGATATATGTTTACTCTCACAGTGCGGGGACCGCCTTTAGTTGTCAGAATCATAATGCCCGTACTGTAAGGGTTAAACCACTAAATTGAAGATAGATATGCCATGTTTTTTAAAATGACCTCAAAACAAAGAACCTTTTTTGTCAATTGAGTTTTGATAAAACATATATTTGATAAATTTGATAGATTTATACGTTTTGTGTTAAATGGTGATAATGTGTTTTAATAGTTATGTATACATATTTTTTTCAGAAACAATATGAGGACTACATAGAAAAGAAATATCCAAACTGGAAAGAGAAAGTCACTCAACAGGCTAGAATGAAAGTGGTATGCTTGTTTAGATTAAAAATGAATAAGAAAATTTTCCAAAATCCATTCACATTGTGTATTACATGTATAAATATAATTAAGAGAATATGTAATCTAATAAAATATATACAAATGAGGGAATCTCTGTTGGGAGCTCCTATTGGCAGCTGAGACATTTTATGTGGCAGGCTCACCCCTCCACATGCCCTATAATATGTTTTCCTGACTAATTATGAAAGTACTATAATATTCAGACATTTTTCAGCAGTCACTTTTTTGTTTTGAGCTCTTCAGTATCCTGGATACCATAATTACTGTTGATGAATAAATTCAATTTTTTTTTACATAAAAAATTTTGATTGAAATTTAGCGGGTGTGTAAATAAAGTAAGTAAGGGCTTAGACCGTAGTTAATCTAAAGTTTAAAATATCTATTTTTAAACAAAAAGGTATTTTACATTCATTTGAAGCTGGTGGTTGCATCAGCTTTAAATTGATGAAAGATGTCAGCGAGTCACAAGGACTTAGCCAGGAAATGATAAAAGGGAGTCCAAATTTACTTGCTGTTGGCCCAGGACGGGGTCTGGTGTCCTCCCACTATGCAATTTGGTGGAATGTGGTCATATTTTTCTACGTCCAGGCTGAAAATATGCCGTCCAAAACACGGCTGGACGTGTCTCTGGCTAAGTTTTTGGCAAGCCATGCAGCATTTAGAGAGTAAGGATCACCAGGTCTTTAACCCTTTTCTCTCTAAGTTAGCTTATTTAAATTTTCACCCACTTAGTTGTCTCACACTACTGCGACCCACTACTTCAAGTAATTCAAAATTACTCATTTTGGTTTAATTTGAGACCAAAAATTTGCAAATCTTGATGTTTAAACACTCATTTATTCTATTTTAAGGAATAAAAATATTTTAGCCGTGCTTAGCGATGAAAGGATGAATTTAGGCGATATCTAGACTATATTGATAATTGTTAGGGATTGTCTTTTTATCTGCAAATTATCAGTTCATGATGATGTAAATAATTATAGAATATTTTTGTTCAGAAACTTCAGCAGTTCCAACAACAAGTGGAACAACAGAAGATGTATGCAGACCAGCAACTGAAACAACAGCAAGAACAGCAGCAGATGTACGCAGACCTACAGCTGGAGCAACGACAGGAGCAACATCGGATGTACGCAGATCTACATCTGAAGCAGCAACAGGAACAAGATGAGATGAGATATGTGTGTTCTGCAGCCGCTTGTCAGACAGATGGGCTGCCGATGAAGCCATCCACGCCCTCTTACAACGGTAGAAGTGGTTACACCACAGCAGAGAGCCTGGACTACAGTGTAGGGCAGGCCATACTGGGGAAGAAAGCGGCTTACCGTATGGATGGTGCAGCCTCTCCCGGCGAGATGTTAATGCCTCGAGGATCAGACACCATGTCCACGCTACCGACGGGTACAACGCTGGGGTCGGTGCTAGATGGTACTAAAGATCACACGGATGGGAAGCCATTGTCTAGTTTGAACCAATATCCACATGACGGCAATCAACCTGCTCAAGATTTTCATAATCCAGGTGTTATTGAAGGTGCTCATGAACACCGGGCAACTACATATGCAGCTGCCCAACCTCCGTCATATTCATCACAGCTGGAATCATATCCCGCCGACTATGATTCTCAACCAATCAAGCAAACAGATGATTTCAGAAATCAGCCGCAGGTGCACTCACAACAGCCTGCTGCCAGTCACCACCAGAAACACCTGTCATCAGCACCCGCTCCAACGGCACCCGCTCCTGCGACACCAGCTCTATCGGCTCCCGCTCCATCTCAACAAAGCTCTCAGCCACCTGTGATGATGAGTGAACAGCAGCCTGAGAATTATCAAAGAGGTGAGCTGCTGAATATGCTTCAAAATAAACTGTTTTAGTAGCATTGAGATGTTCTCCCACAAGGGTCACAATGCAAGTAATCTTTATTTATAGCAATAGAGTCTATTTTAGTACAAATGTACTTTTAATTCTGCATGACAAGATAACATACATCTGCTAGATCTAGTTAAATACATAATAATTATAGCATTTTCCCATATTAATTATTTATTCCCCATATTATTTATTCATTTAAAGGCTTATTTATGGAGGTACAGATAATTTTAGCAAGAAAAACAAAATACCACTGTAGACGTGTCTGTTTTCAGAGCCTCAGGCTGCTGCAGCATCTCAGCATAAGCCTTCGGTAGAAGTCACTCATCCTCCTCTCAGTCCTCAAGAAAGCGAAGATAGACCTCATCCTCAGTGTGCTGAAGTCCAACACATGCATCCAGATAATGTAAATTTATATTGATAATAATAGCTTTATTCTATGAGGGTAAACCCAATGAGCGATAGCTCGTCTGCCTTATTGCCCTCAACACAAAACACACATAAATATGCGATATTTCTAAATTAAAAACAAAATCACATTTCTGTACATGACATATGACACAACATCAAATAAATACACAACATTAATTGCACAACAATACAATTTGCATTGACCGTTTGGGAAATTGAAAGGATCTTATAATGACAAAAAATATTTCTTCTTAATGAAAATATACATGACCCCCCGAAATTTTTTTCAGAGAAGGCTTTAGGTGGCTTCTAGTGATATCTGAATAAAAGGTACATTTCAAGCATTGAAACAACTCACTTTTTATTGATGAAAAATATATCTGGGAATGATTTCTGAAAATTGTATTAATTAATTTCGTCAGGATAGATTGTTTTTTCGTCAGGGGGAAAGAGGACATGATGACAGATCAGAAACACAGAATTATTTGACTGACTGAGAATCTATCACAAACTATATTATCCATTTTCAGTGACATATTATTTGGGTTAAAATCTGCTTGAAACCGTATATATATAGAATGATGAGGGTTAACCCCCTCACCACCACAAAACACAAAAGCCGAACACTTCCACCACCAGAGGCCATTTTTTTTGCTTTCAACTTAGAAAGATGGACTTTGGTGGTGATTGTTTGTCAATAATGCCTGCTTATTCGATTATGTCCCTAAAATTTAAAAAATGTCAAAAAATATAGAAATTGGCTATACAGTATAATCTGCTATGATCAGCCACTGTTATGAGTGGCCAACCTCCTTAAGGGGTCCACTCGGCCATTCCCCAAAATGACATTTCCTATATAAAAGAACCTCCTATGAGCAGCCACCTACCTCAAAAAAGCCACTTTTCCTATGTCACAAGGGTGGCTGCTCATAGCAGGCTCTACTGTACTGTAGTAGAAGTTCAATTCTAATTGTTGAGCTGAAAAATTATTTCAAGCGGGAATTATAACTGATTTACTAAATTCTAATTGATATTTTTTTATTAAAAAATCTATTTCTGTTAAGGCATATTTTTATTGTATTAAATTAAATTTGAACTTCAGAAGTTGAACCTGCTGGGACCATGTTTTTGCTTTTAAGCAAAATTCATACTAAGTAAATTTCCACTAAAATTCCAATATTTGTGGTGGATCAATAAATAAAATAACTTGGGAGACATCTATTTCCCATCAATATAGTTTTCTTTCATAATTTTATATTGGACATACCGTTATTAATCCAGCTTTGACAATTAAGCAGGAATAGGAGTTAAATTTAAAAATAATTTATTTATCAGGAGAGCGTGGAGGCGGTTGAGAGCTCAAGGATTGCGGACCGGACAGAAGAAGATATAAGTGACTTTGAAGGGGAAGTGGATTTACCGATGTCTGAGCCGTCAAGTCCTAAGAAGCGAGACGAGCAGGGGTCGCCAGTTCCCGCTCCTCAATCAGCGAGATCGCAGGGCTCCAGGAGGTCCATAGATGTAAAGTCACCAGAGTAAGTCTTGTTATCCTGGGAACATCCACAATCTAAATGTCCTTAATTTTGATTTAAAATGATGAATGTGTACAGTAGATTTATGTAAATAAATAGAAAATGTGTTTTTATTTCAAGATATGAAATAGTCAATACTTATACACTGTTAATACTATATACTGTCTTTGTTCTTATAAATACGACAATGGTGATCAAATAGTTAACTAGTTACTTTTCTCCACGTCTGTCTCAAAATTTTTAGAAAATAGCAATGCTTTATTTCCAGACCTGAGGACCGTTCCGTGTACATGCAGGCAGATATAACCCTGATGGGACTCTACAATTTGTTAAATGCGATTGAAGCAGCCATACCACTAGCAAGCAATCCAGATTTGTTTTACCTGAGCGAGATGCCGCCTGCCAGTGTCAGACAAGAAATATTATCGTGAGTTTTGGAGATTTGAAATGACTATTGATATCTTTTTGGAATTGGAAAAACACCAATCATTTGCGAAAGGAAACAATGCTGTGAAATATATAATTCATGTGTTATTGCACATTTTTCTGTCATCTGAATAGTTGTCTCTAAAGTTCACTAGAATATGTGATGTGAAGACCATTTGTAGTGATGTGTGGGTAAAAAGCACCCCTTTTTCATTAATACTGTACGCAAAATGTCAAAATGACTATCAAAATTCGATGTCTAGACAAAACTTAAGATGTCTTTGTGAACTTATGTGCCCACTGTTTATTTTGAGATCTTCTACCTTATATGCTTAGAACTAATTCTACAGCATTATTGTCTGGTCTTTTTACAGGAATGGTAACAAGGGTGCAACGTTGTCGCACGTTGATGCTATCTCTATCAGTATGGTGGCGTTGGACCAGCTGCCGCTGCTCGTAATGCAGTGTGAAGGAGGTGCTTTATTACCCGATAAGATGCTGTACAGACAGACTAGCACAGTTATAGCCTCCGCCATCAGGTAGGTAATGCTGTACAGACAGACCAGCACAGTTATAGCCCCCGCCATCAGGTAGGTAATGCTGTACAGACAGACCAGCACAGTTATAGCCTCCGCCATCAGGTAGGTGATGCTGTACAGACAGACCAGCACAGTTATAGCCTCCGCCATCAGGTAGGTGATGCTGTACAGACAGACCAGCACAGTTATAGCCTCCGCCATCAGGTAGGTGATGCTGTACAGACAGACCAGCACAGTTATAGCCTCCGCCATCAGGTAGGTGATGCTGTACAGACAGACCAGCACAGTTATAGCCCCCGCCATCAGGTAGGTAATGCTGTACAGACAGACCAGCACAGTTATAGCCTCCGCCATCAGGTAGGTGATGCTGTACAGACAGACCAGCACAGTTATAGCCTCCGCCATCAGGTAGGTGATGCTGTACAGACAGACCAGCACAGTTATAGCCTCCGCCATCAGGTAGGTGATGCTGTACAGACAGACCAGCACAGTTATAGCCCCCGCCATCAGGTAGGTAATGCTGTACAGACAGACCAGCACAGTTATAGCCTCCGCCATCAGGTAGGTGATGCTGTACAGACAGACCAGCACAGTTATAGCCCCCGTTATCAGGTAGGTAATGCTGTACAGACAGACCAGCACAGTTATAGCCCCCGCCATCAGGTAGGTAATGCTATACAGACAGACCAGCACAGTTATAGCCCCCGTTATCAGGTAGGTAATGCTGTACAGACAGACCAGCACAGTTATAGCCCCCGCCATCAGGTAGGTAATGCTGTACAGACAGACCAGCACAGTTATAGCCTCCGCCATCAGGTAGGTAATGCTGTACAGACAGACCAGCACAGTTATAGCCTCAGCCATCAGGTAGGTGATGCTGTACAGACAGACCAGCACAGTTATAGCCTCCGCCATCAGGTAGGTGATGCTGTACAGACAGACCAGCACAGTTATAGCCTCAGCCATCAGGTAGGTAATGCTGTACAGACAGACCAGCACAGTTATAGCCTCAGCCATCAGGTAGGTAATGCTGTACAGACAGACCAGCACAGTTATAGCCCCCGTTATCAGGTAGGTGATGCTGTACAGACAGACCAGCACAGTTATAGCCTCAGCCATCAGGTAGGTAATGCTGTACAGACAGACCAGCACAGTTATAGCCCCCGTTATCAGGTAGGTAATGCTGTACAGACAGACCAGCACAGTTATAGCCTCCGCCATCAGGTAGGTGATGCTGTACAGACAGACCAGCACAGTTATAGCCTCAGCCATCAGGTAGGTAATGCTGTACAGACAGACCAGCACAGTTATAGCCTCAGCCATCAGGTAGGTAATGCTGTACAGACAGACCAGCACAGTTATAGCCCCCGTTATCAGGTAGGTGATGCTGTACAGACAGACCAGCACAGTTATAGCCTCAGCCATCAGGTAGGTAATGCTGTACAGACAGACCAGCACAGTTATAGCCCCCGTTATCAGGTAGGTAATGCTGTACAGACAGACCAGCACAGTTATAGCCTCAGCCATCAGGTAGGTGATGCTGTACAGACAGACCAGCACAGTTATAGCCTCAGCCATCAGGTAGGTAATGCTGTACAGACAGACCAGCACAGTTATAGCCTCCGCCATCAGGTAGGTGATGCTGTACAGACAGACCAGCACAGTTATAGCCTCAGCCATCAGGTAGGTAATGCTGTACAGACAGACCAGCACAGTTATAGCCCCCGTTATCAGGTAGGTAATGCTGTAGAGACAGACCAGCACAGTTATAGCCTCCGCCATCAGGTAGGTAATGCTGTACAGACAGACCAGCACAGTTATAGCCCCCGCCATCAGGTAGGTAATGCTGTAGAGACAGACCAGCACAGTTATAGCCTCAGCCATCAGGTAGGTAATGCTGTACAGACAGACCAGCACAGTTATAGCCCCCGCCATCAGGTAGGTAATGCTGTAGAGACAGACCAGCACAGTTATAGCCTCCGCCATCAGGTAGGTAATGCTGTACAGACAGACCAGCACAGTTATAGCCCCCGCCATCAGGTAGGTAATGCTGTAGAGACAGACCAGCACAGTTATAGCCTCAGCCATCAGGTAGGTAATGCTGTACAGACAGACCAGCACAGTTATAGCCTCAGCCATCAGGTAGGTAATGCTGTACAGACAGACCAGCACAGTTATAGCCCCCGTTATCAGGTAGGTGATGCTGTACAGACAGACCAGCACAGTTATAGCCTCCGCCATCAGGTAGGTAATGCTGTACTGACAGACCAGCACAGTTATAGCCTCCGCCATTAGGTAGTTAATGCTGTACAGACAGACCAGCACAGCTATAGCCTCCGCTATCAGATAGGTAATGCTGTACAGACAGACCAGCACAGCTATAGCCTCCGCTATCAGGTAGGTTAACCCCTGGATCACTTTGAGTTATTCAGTTTACTTTTCAGTCACTTGAAGTTGTGTCTCGTACCGCGACACACAACTTCAAGTGACTGAAAATTTATGTGATTTGTGAAATTTAAGTCGCTCAGTCATCTAATTGTGAATATCAATTAGGCTTACAAACCTCAATAATCAATTGTTGCCGAAAATTAAGAAAAAAAATATTAAGAAAGAAAAACAGTCAATTAGGATTTGAGAACTTGTGTGTTGTTCTATAAGCGCCTATTAATCTTCCGTGAAACCGACTAACTTTGAAGCTGGAATTGCTAACACAATTATATATGAAAATACCTTCTAACTTGAATTACTTGACTAACTGATCACAAAATATATCACCCATTTCAGAGATATATTATTCGGTTTAAAATCGGCTTGAAACCGTCTATACGTTTCAATCAACACAAGGGTTAAAATGAAGAAAAATGTTTACATTTATGAAAGATAGACATCACTGAGAGTGAACTGTTTGCTCAGCTGAGCATCTATGAAAAAAACTAACATTTGAAGTACCGTAGTGAAAATATTATTTGATTAATTAGCGCTGATCATAACTGCCTAACATCCTGTGTTTTAATACAAATATTATTGTTATTTTGATGTGAGCTTTTGTAAACAATGTCTGTTGCGTTAATGACTTTACAGAATGCAGATCCACCCGACCGGTCAGGCTTTCTGGGATCGCCTGTATGAACACTTTATACAGCTTCTCAAGTATAAGATTATGAGTCCCGAGACAATCGGAGAAAGATTTGGAACCTGGCTTGTTAACCAAGATTCTCCTTATGAAGAACAGGTGTGTATTTATGGTCTTTATCTATGAACGGATGTTACAGTTACAGGGTTCCTGCGGGTCATTAAAAGTCATAAATAGTCATTAATCTTAATCTTCCGTGAAACCGACTAACTTTGAAGCTGGAATTGCTAACACAATTATATATGAAAATACCTTCTAACTTGAATTACTGATTGATATTCATAAATAGTCATTAAATTGAAAAAAAGGATTTTAACTCAATAAAAAGTCATTTAATTTGATTGCTAGTCATTTTAGTCAATAAAAATGAGAAAATCAGCGATGATGTGTGATCGTCAACCAGCCTGTCCTAACAAATACTATTGGTTTTCTGATAGTGTGGAAGTATCACCTATTATTATTGCCGGAAGATGCATGCAGTATGCTTGCATGTCTATTTTGCGTTTAAAATACGGCGAAAAAGTATACATAAGTATTAATTTGTTTATTTTCGTCAGTAAAAATTGTAAGTGATAAAGTCATTAAAAGTCAGTTTTTTTAAGAAGAGTAGACCCGCAGAAACCTTGAGTTAAATTGCACGTGTGTTGCAGTGTAAGATTATCCTTACTTTGTCTCATTTAGTCAATAACAGTAGAGCACCAAAAAAAAAAGAGAATGAAAATGACATTCATCTGCCTTTTCAGTCTCAGAAGATAATCACTAGCTTGATGGAAAATGTGGATCCTGAAGATTTAGCACCAAGTCCTGGCTCTACATCCACCTTCTCTACGATGCCCAAAATAAGCATTCCTCCTTCTGCCTTTAAAACAGAAGAAACCGTGCCAGAGTATAAAGAAAATCAGATAAAAGGTTTGCTGACTGAATTACTTTGTTATTGAAACTTAACTCTTTAACTTTTCATGAATATTATCGAATCAGATGTTACTCACTCGTCATTGGCCCCTTTGGTTCCACATACCCACTCGCTACTGGCCCCTCTACTGTGGGCTAACAATGTTGACATCAAAGGTAGCTCACATTGTGAATAAGAGATTGATTTTATTTTTACAGCACAACTATTTGTCTTATTAGCTGAGCAAATCACTGTTATTGGGAATGAAATGGAACTTTAAACATCAAGATTTACAAATTGTTGGTCCCAAATTGAACAAATATGCATAATTTTTACTATTTTGTGTGTATATATCGTGACTTCTGCATATATTCATTCACTGTGAGCTGTGAATTGCAACCACAGTGAATTAAAATTACTCAACTTTATCAAATGCTCAAGTGTGATACAATTAATTTAAAGCTCCAAATGCTCTGATTTCAATGGGTGGTATCATTTTCTGTTAAATTATTTTATTTAAAGTATGTCAGGGGCAGGTGTTAAACCGCTAAGCGCGACATATGTCGTTTTAATCTGTTTTGTTATTGGGAACAATATGTGTGATTAAACATAAAATTGAACAAATATGACAAATTTTTGCCCACTTTGAGTGGGGCGAGGTGGTGAGACATAAGTTCTTGAAGTTGTGGGTGGTAGTGATACACAACTTCCAAGTGGGTAAAAGTATAAATTCTATAACTTAGTGCTTTAAGGGTTAAAAATAATGATATTTTACCCTTCAATTTGTATCTTGCAGTAAATTATGCTAATCTTTTATTTTTTCAATAGAGGAGAACGATGACTTTTTTGATACAAAGCCAGCACCGCTTGCACCCAATGTATCGCTCAACTTAACTCGTAAGTACTACGCAACAAAAAAAACAGGTTTTAAAATTTAAATTGAAAAAAAAAATTCAAATTTGTTATATCCTTCAGCCTTCATCATTCGACACTGGTCCTGAAATATAGGAGAGACCTGATAATTTATTATATGTAATTCTTTTCAAAAAAAATTTTGTGTTTGATCAATCTTTGGTTCTTGAAAATAAATCATTCATATTACTCTGGTAGATGTATACATACAGGAATATATTTTATATTTGGTAGCAACTTTAGTAATTCAATAATGTAATCAATTTTGTATTAAAAAATACAATTGTTAATAAGCAATAGTGTGACAAAAACATTGTCATATGATACATGTGTAAAATTGATTTAATTCTGTATTATTGTAGTTTAAGCCTCCATTGTTTTTTTCAAGCAATTCCAATAAACTAAAGCATGCTTTTTAGCATGTATAAAACTTTTGTAGGCACAGATGGTCTCAGGGAAAAATTTGTTTGAAAATTATTGATTATCAATTTTCGCTTCCAAGGTGTAACTTTCTAGACATCCTTATCATTGATGTATACATATTTTTCTGATCAATTACAAATTTGATTAGCAAATGGGCAGAATTGCTTAGCATTTTGCTATGCGATATTGAACAAATTTTTCCCTGGGTTTTATTTTACCAGTTAATTATAACGCAGACACCCTTGAATCTTGCTACTGCGATCCACAAATTTGAGTGACTGAAAATTACTTTTATTTATCGAGTCGAGGTCCCCACCTATATCAGTCTCAGTTATCTTTTAAATATTTTCAAATATAGACATATATACTGTGACGGCTACGTGCCTATGGGGGCTCGATCATTGTTGAGTTATTGTTAATATGCCAGTATTTAAGTTATGTATTAGCGTGGGCTATGTTAGAATGAGTGCTGAACAACAATAATAGTGTTATTCATTTTCCTTGACCTTTGCTGTATTATTCCTAGATAAGGCCTAGGCTTTTAAATTCACCTTATTGTAGTGAGGAGATAATAAATAATTCTAAGAAGTCTTGGGATTAAATGTGGTGATCAGCAGTAAACTTTAGTCTAGTCACTTGTTTGTGATAGACTTAGGACTAGTGTACAGTTTGGGACTATAGTCTAGTGTTAGGTTAAATAATATTATTTTTTACTATATTATTTTATCTATATTATCAATAGTTTACAATCTATAAATGATATAAATTCATATTTTATGCTCCATGGCTAACTGTGAGGAGTGGCTGTTCATAGTCTAGTTTGGGAAATCCGAATACCCGGAAACCCAAATACCCGGGAACTCGAATATCCGAAAACCCTGAGTTATGGAAACCCGATATTCCAAACTTTCGGAAACCTGAGCAGCCGGTTTTCCAATTAGGCTAAAATCTATAAATAGGGGTGCCATCTAGAGCTCTGTTCAATTGAGGTTCCTGACTAAACACACACGTAAGGCATGCCTCCCTGTGCCATTTATTATTTTTTTATTTGATAATTGATCCTTTATAGTGTTGTTGTGTGAGAGTTTCTGGACTTGGGATTGGAACATTTCTGGGAACATTGTTATACCTTTTATCAATATTTTGTCTGTGGATTGTTGGAATAGACTAGACTATGTTTAGACTTTTAGCTGCACTTTTGGTCTAAACATAGTCTAATCTTGGGGAAGTTAAGGTTAGTTGGGTGACTTTGATTGAATGGTAGTAGACCATGCATAGTGTAGGAGCTAGGAGTATTTGGTGGCTCTCATTGCAACATGGCAGACTGATACAAGGACCTAATGGAGAAATTAGACGGCGAGGGATCTGCGCGAGAGAACGAAGGTAAAAAAAACCCAGTTGCAGCATGAGGAGTGAATTCCCTTGGAGTAATGCCAGAAGAGTGTCTCATATTTTACACCAACTGCAGTGTGGTGCCTGGACCTAGATTGAGAATGCCACAGGGATAGTACCTGAGCGTGGGGCTAATGAAGTGCGTGAATTCTGATATTCTGATACATTTGAGAGAGAAAAACGGCAAGGATGACATGCAGCGGAGGCCTGTCATAGTCCCTGAGATTCCCGAAGTACACAAAGTAGTGATCTTACACTTGTTAGCTGATCCAGCCTGACAGGTGATGCAGAATCTGACATCTGCAAATGTCAGATTCTGACATCTAAGACCCATAAGATAGGTATTCAAATGACGCAGAAAGAGCTAACTAAGACATTTGTGCTAATTTCAAATTGAAAAAAAACAGTTGGTCTCCATGGTTTATTCAAATATCTTGCAGCGCTGTAAATAAAACTATTCTCAAATTGATAGAGACGGCGGCATACAAGCAGCTGCTGGGTGACCCTGTATCTACCCAGAACACCTTATCATATCAGGAGTCGGAGTCAGAGGATGACATAGAACAACAGTTAATGGTGTCCTCTAAAATGTCAAGGTTAGTCATTTCTCTCTAACAATGACCTCATTGAAGTGTGTTGCTACAGTGTTTGTCAGTGTGTGACATAACTGACCATTTCTGTAAATAATTACTTTCAACTCTTCAGAAGTGTTGCATTTTTCTTATTTTTTTTATTCTGTGAAGCTGGAATTTGCTGACCTAATCACTTCCAGCTTCGAGGTGAAAGTGAAACATTCTAGAAATCTATACTTATTGTAGAGTAATGCTCTAATATTCCTGTATAATATGCTTGTGGCTAACATTAACAACCCAGTATTCCATTTTGTGTTCTCTTCTTGGGGGTCAGTTCTTTCGATTATACTTAGACCATTAAAATAAATGAAATTATAAATCGTAATACAGTAGCAGTAGCTATTTTCTGTAGTTTTTTTACGTCAATTAATCAATCGATTGAATCTTCATACTGTTGATGTTAAACCTGTTTTAACGAAGTATAATAAGTAACATCAGTATCCATTCCTCGCTGAACAGTTACTTGACAAACATTAACATTATAACCATGATGGCATAATGTAGTGATAGAAATCCACTAAGTCATATCAAACTAATATTCTGTTCTTTAACGGGAAGGCTACGATCTTATTACTATTTACAATACCAGTGTATTGAGAAGATTGGTTTCATTTACTTATTGGTTGTTTGCTTTTCTTTCATTTGTACAGTAGCACTAGCTTATACTACAAAAATGACAAACAGACTGGAATCATCAATTTTTAGTACATCTTAAAAACTGTATACTATACCTGTATCACACACATAGAATCTATTTTTAACTGATTATGTACATGTATTTCAGTTAGTTTATGTTTTTCAGCTTTAGTTTTATTTTTCTACTCACAACATGATCACCCGGCACTTGCTTTGTAAATTCACAAGAGAGATCATTCGAACAACCACCAGTCATGATGCCGCTATAGTCAAAATGTTAATGTACATGTATGCATATCTGGCGATGAAGTGCAGAGAGTGAAACTTTTCGAGGAATCTATTCGGTTTAAATGAAAACAGTATTATCACAACTCCATTTTAATATAAGGAAAATTTACATTTTGAAGCTGGAAAAAGTGGAAATTAAGTGACAGGTAAATTCCATGATAGGCCTATTACATAAAAAATCCTATATGGATACTGTTAGCATGACTGGTGGTGTAGCTGTTTAATGTACAAGCTGTGAATTGTGCAAGGATGCCATCTTGTGCCGTAAAGTATC
The DNA here is from genome assembly GCA_964017125.1 of Flabesymbios commensalis. Lineage (NCBI taxonomy): Eukaryota > Metazoa > Annelida > Polychaeta > Terebellida > Flabelligeridae > Flabesymbios > Flabesymbios commensalis. The sequence goes on from OZ024906.1 coordinate 86,518,180, forward strand.
ATGATGTTGTGAGCATATATTTTCTCGCAGCTAGCCACACTAATTTTCTTTTCTCTCCTAATATTACATTGGCGGTCACAGTTCTAAGCCACCTCCATCAGGTGGCACCTTTAACAAGCCCACTATTGAAAGTTCTCCGGAGACTTCTCGAGCCAGCTCGCCTGACCCTGTCTATAATGTCAGTGGTGCTGCAGCGGCTCCAGCTTATGTGGCATCCACGCTTAACACGGGCAGAAGGTAAGTGTAGAATAACTAAACCAGTGTTTAAAAGTACCAAGCATAAATGTATTCGTTTTTAGTCTATTTTTTTTAATAGGTTAAATCACCGTTATTGGGAATGAAACATTTATGTGTATCAACATTTGCATTTTTTGCATTTTATGAGTAATTTTCACCAATTCTAAGCTGTGGGTCGCATTAACACTCAGCGGGTAAATGGTTAACCTTTAGATTACAACCTTATTTTATTGTCTTTGAAATAGGCAAATTTAACTCTTACAGTGCAGGGATCGACTTTAGTCGACAGAATCTGACATCTGTAGATGTCAGATTCCTAAAGTCGATCCCCGCACTGTAAGGGTTAAATTTGCCTATTTCAAAGACAATAAAATAAGGATCCCCTGGTGTTGCTGTCAATGCCAATTTGATTGTTTTTGTCAGGGGGGCTGTGGGGGTTCAAAACAAATTTGAACAAAAAAGTGGGGGAGTCAAGGCAATTTTTTTTCTATAACCTCTGTCCAAGTTACTTATTTTTCAAATGGGAGGGTAAGGCAGGAAGGAGGGGATGATCCAGGCCAATTAAAAAATTCAGGCAGGGTGTGCACATGGGGGGGTTTTAACAAATATTTATTTTAAGGGTCTTTTTATTTAACACAGTAACCTCTCTGGATTACATTTCTCTACAAGCGGGGATAGTCAGGCTGCGGGTGGGGGGTGAAGGCCAATTTAATTTTTTTTTTTCCAGGGGGGGGGGGGGGGGGTTTGAACAAAAAAGTAGGGGGCCAAGACAATTTTTTTTTGTCTATAACCTGCGTTCAAAATACATTTTTTTACGAATGGGCATGGTAAGGTAAGGCAGGAATGGGGGGTGATAGCCTTTATAGCGGAGGCCTTTCTATTTTAACTAAGTGTTTTAAGGATTACCAGTTGTACATCTAGGCCCGTTTATAAACAGTTTATAGACATGTCCCGAACTGTAACAACTGTACTGATAATTATTCATATTTGTTTTATTTAAGACCAAATATTTGCAAATCTTGATGTTTAAACACTCGTTTCATTTCCAATAATAATGATTTGATCAGATAATGAAACAAATTAAAAAACAACTATAGTTATGATTTGTGCTTTAAGGATTTTAGAGTAGTCAAACAAAACAAGGATTGACAGATTGCTTGCATAATTATCACAATTTAAAATATTCCAACGCCAAATTGTTGTGTCTGATTTTCTATTCATTGAACCCTTCAAATTACAGAAAAACATTTATTTTTGAGAAATTGAATGATTACATGGTTGTTTAAACATTGAGATTATATTTTTTAAATGTTAAGCAAAATATTTCGTAAATTAAATTGCTGTCCTGAAAGAAGGAGCATTAATAATGAGGATGAGTAGTAGCGGTGGTAGACATTTGCGATGGTGTATAAACATTCTAAGTCTTGAATGGAGAATCCAGTCCGTGCATCATTTTGTACCCACTTTCTACATTGAAAAAAGACTCTTTATCTTGTAAATATTGAAAATTAATCAATTTTCAATCAGAAAAGCCAATGTGTATAGACGCCCCACAAAGGTAATTAAGCAGCGTGTCGTGTACATTTCAAACCACGGAAGGCCATTACATGGGGACCCACCTTAACCCTTATCCTGCCACAACCGTATATGCGTTTACAAGTCAATAGCAGAACAAATAAACTCAACTCAAATAGCTAAAAGGTTTTGTAGTAGATGCTTAGTAAATCCAATAATTACATATTGAAGACCTTTATTTTTCCATAAATATAATTATTTTTCGTCATTTAAAGCTGGACATTGCGTTTTCCTCTTATCATGGTTTATTATTTGTGTATTTAGATATATAAATCACAATTGTTAGTCTCACTCCAGAGTTGCATGTTGTCCATTTGTTATAATTTACTCTATCACAAGTGTTCGTTCATGTTCTAATTATGATAATTGTCTGTTCATGTCCTGTTGATTTTCTAACGACATGATCTATCCACCTAATTTTCTATAAATATATATATATATATTCATCTGCTTTACATCATCGGATTCTATGGTCCTGATGGGTCTCGGAGTCTCCTGAATTTTCCTCTTATCATGGTTTATTATTTGTGTATTTAGATATATAAATCACAATTGTTAGTCTCACTCCAGAGTTGCATGTTGTCCATTTGTTATAATTTACTCTATCACAAATGTTCGTTCATGTTCTAATTATGATAATTGTCTGTTCATGTCCTGTTGATTTTCTAATGACATGATCTATCCACCTAATTTTCTATAAATAATTTATGTGTAGTTATTTTAACTTTAATCAATGAAGAAAATCCTCAATATTAACGTAAAATTGTGAATAAACTTTACCACCTATTTCACAACTAATATTAGATCTATTACGTCGAGTTAGATATATGTCATATAGTCAGGGCGTCAAACTGCAATATGTGCCCAGATAACACTTTCGCTAAACATTTTTAGTACCAGATGGAGACCGATGCCAAGACATTCTCTAGCATCTCTAAAAACACAAACCAGGCGTCTCCAAGCTGAAATATGACTTTTAGGGTATTTTTCAACCTTTGAAATTATCACCCATTTTTACAATAATTAGTCTGGTTTATCTCAGGTTGAACAAACTCCAGCCCAAGACAATGTTTCATAACTTTGGAATGGATACACAGATTCATTTGAAATTTTCACATCAGATTCAAAATATTTCACATGTCATCGGTTTATACTGGATAACCTGGCGCTCACAATATGTTTACAGTAGAAACGATTTAGTATCCCCACTCAGGTATATCTATCAGATTGAGTAGGGATAATTAATACAATTAATTACATTTTAAATGTCCATTGGCCACCTCTTGTAACATGGTCAAATAGACCTCCTGCAGCCTATAATCGAAATAATGAGACAAGTGAACTTGTCGCACTGCTGTGTAAACATGGTAAAAGGGCAGTGGTAATTAAAATACCATAACAAAATAATACACGGGTATAAACGTTGCAAACAACAAAGGGACAAGTGCAATTAACCACAACCAAATCCTCATTCAGTTATTGCAAATAACAATCTGACAAATCCAATTGACCACAACTAAACCTCTGATATGGGCGACTACCAGCGCAGGTATAACGTTAGTGAAAATATAGGAGAATGTCATTTCACCTTGCTGCAGGCAACCATCGGTCTATGGCTGTGCAAAATATAAAGTTGATCCATCAATGGAAAGATGCATTACCATGCCATACATACATGTTTTATTATTGTAGTTCATCAAGAATGAAAATCTAAATGACACACTGTCAATGCCTCACATGTCAAGCATCCCGGAATTGATCACACAATCGATATCATCTGACATCATTTTTATTGTCAAACTGGACCAAGCTCTTTATTACCATTCTAGTGTAAAGCCGCCCACTGCTTATCACGCAGATTCTTGTAGTTAATCACCATTGACCATGATTATGTTACCTTGCATGTTAAACTTATGATATGAGGTAGCCTACTGCTTCAGAGAGGGACATGGCGCAATGGTTAGAGCGTGACGCTCTGCCGATGTCGCTGCCTGTCGTGCGGTTTCGAATCCCGCTTGGTGCAGGATTTTCAGAGAAATATCATGTTTCTCCCCTCTCAATCTTGGGACATTGTTAAGATGGTGTGTACTTGGGCAAGACACTTCACCCTCAAATGCTTCACTTGCCTCAAGTGAAAATGAGTACCTGGTAGGACAGAGATGACAATGTGTACGATAAGTTCAATGCGCCGAAACAGCTGCAGGACTGTATGTTCCCCGGGGAGTTGAAATGACACATGAATGAACAGGTCCGGTGACCAGGGGGTAAAATGTAAAGTCTGATGATAGGTCTTCAGGTTTGATATCAGACTATAAAAACCTTCACATTTCGGCCAATAAAGGAGCCCAGAAATACCACCAGATGGCTTTCCAAGATTAAACAGATTCCTTGGGGAAGTACCCCATGTGAGAGGTAGTACCCCGTCCACTTCGGCGGCTTGACGGAGAATTGTGCTTAAGTAGCTGAATTCCTTTTTCCGGTTTCTAACATACATTTTCACCAAGGTTGCTAAGGGGTCTTGTCAAGTTAAAAAAAATTTGGTCAGACCCCAAACAACCACCCCCCTATTCATTTTTTTTTTTTTTTTGAAACATTTGGAAACAACACAAAAAACACAAAAAAAGACATTTAAAAAAAAATTATAATCCGAGTTGGGGATTGACCCACCCACCCACTTTCGAGTTTTTCTTGGATTTTTTTAACTTGACAAAACCCCTAAGTCTGCCAAAGACCAATGTGGCAGATAGAGCTCAGCATCATTGATTATTGATGCGAATAGCAAGCAATGAAAATCATCACATATGTCCCATATTTTGCCCATTTAACATGATTGTAATATTATTACAGAACATTGTGTGGGTGACAAATTCGTTATTGTAGTTCTTGCAATTCCCAAACATCGATCTCTGTGACACGTTGATTGATGGATCAGAAGAAGCTATTAAAATAATAAAATATCTAGACAATTCTAACTTAGATTTTATTCCAGTTGTCCACGAACGATAGCCCGCTAAGTTCGGCTATGGCTCGAAAGTCAGATATACTGGGTTCTAATGCTACTGCCATTATACTTAATTATTGTTGTCAAACAAAATGACTAGATTACAACATAAAGGTATTAAAAAACGATAAAAATGATAAATAGCTACAATTTTGTTGACAATTACTGAGCTGCGACCAAACCTTTTCATTTGCAGTCATGTAGTTAAGCAGTGTTAAGTTTTTACATATCAATCACAAGTAATGCTGAGAAACGGTTCTTGAAATAACGATATTACAACATTCAAATGACCACCATTTTATTAAAATTGCAGAAACGCTACTAAAACCTCTGGTAAAACAGATAAACAATCCCTACATAATCACCTCGGATTAGTGATTCTTCGGATTTTGCGTTCACAAATAATCGACAATTTTAATAGCTGCCATTTCGTAAAAAATGCTGAACTGCAATCACCATCCCTTAGTTTTGCGTCCATACAGTGCAATGCCTTTATACTAAATTACGTGTGACTCAGTTGAAAGGTTCACAAAAAATTACGAGCCACAGGGACGGCGCAGCAACTGTATACTGAACACATGCCTACATCCCGGAAGATTCATACTTACATAACTAATCTATGCTAAACAAAGTTATAACCAGATAATAACTACAACATAGAGTGGCATATTTGCACAGCGATGGAGCTCATCATATCCAACCCAACGCAAAATTAAAATAGAAACAAATAGTTCAGAAAATAATTCAACTTTCACAGATTGAATAATTATCTAATTTTTTTACGGGTTATTTTTATCATTGTCATATTCGAGATATCAAGTTATGTCTATTACTCGGTAATGACTAGGCTATTTTAAATGAAGATAAAAAAAATCAGGCTATTCTGTGTAGACGGATTTGTGTTCTGGAAGATTATGTCAAAGCGGAGAATCATTAAAACTGCATTTCACCGCTAAAATAGACGATAAATGGGTATGTTTTTAAAATACATATCAAATACTTAAAAAGCTAAATTTCAGTTTGGAGACACCTCAATATGGTATCTAGGAATGCTAAATATAATATTTTAAGTGGTCTCTTGCTTGTACTAAAAATGTTTAGCGACATCAGTTTTTTCTAGTTTGACACCCTGACTAATACTACTTTGGTATAATTATCTAGCTACTAATCAGTAGTATTTAGATCCCCCTCATTCAGTCAGTTATGTTACTCTCTGAATGTGACTTGATTTCAGCACTGGCAAAAGTACAGGTACTTGGTCCCTTAGCTCTAGCAAGGCAGAACGTAAACCAGGTAAGAGAAAGACGGCGAGTGAACTAAATCCTAAATCCGCGCAGTGTCCAATACTAGGTTAAGTAATTTTAAGAAATGATTTTTAGTGATATGCAGCCCACCCTTCTACTTACCAGACATCAAGCAGCCAGCAAGCATGAGATGTTGACCCAAGGGTATTGTAATATTGGGCCAGCGTTGTACTGTTTTATGGCTGCTTGATTTCTGTTAGGTCAGCAGTGACCAGTGAGAGGGATTACCCCCTCGGATATGAAATGGTGTATATGCTTTGTGAAGTGGCAGATACACCCTCTCGTATCCAAGGGGATAATCTACAATTTGGAATGGTGCTGTGCATATCAATGTACTCGGATACAGCCTACAGGGGGTGTTCTTTAATTTGCCATAGCCTGTAATTTATGTAACAGTGTATGGTGACCGTTTATTTTAGTATTATTGTTTATATAAACATGTACTAAAAAAACGATACATTTCAAACCTACTCCTATATTCACAAGTCAATACATTTTATAATGAACCAACTATTTTATAATGAACCACCTCTTATGCAGTGGATATAGTCTGGTCTGAGCCGTAAAGAAGATACAACATTTTATATGTTACTGGTATTTAGTTTTTTGCAGTAACTTCCATTGTATGTGATTTTACATATTACAGACATTTTTATTTTACCTGAAATAACTTTTTGTGAAAAGCTTATGGACTAATGAACACACACGCATGTGTTTACAGCACTGTATATTTCCATGTTTTATGATGTGTGGATCGCCATTTAATTTATCATATATTATATTAATTATATTTATCTTTATTGAAAATTGATCACAGTAAAAAGCCGTGATTTTTTTAGAAGTAAAAATGCAGCAAACAAAATATTAAAGGGCTGCTATAAGCCAGAAATTACAATAAAATTATTCTTTGAAATAGAGCAAACCCATTTTATAAAGTAATCTGAAGCTAAATTTTATATTTTTTCACACAGTATGTCGTTGAGTTCCAATTATCAATCAATGTTTTGGACAAAATAAGACATTTGCAAAATATCTATTGTTAAGATGATTTAGAGATGTATTTGATACTGTGTTAATATCGTAAACCCAGTTATAATTTTCTGCAATTCTTTTGTTATTGCTAAAATACTACGACTAAAGAAACTTTTCTAACGAACAAATGAAGACATGTTTAATCGATTATATTCCCCAAATAATTTTATTCATAAATTTCCATATTCTATTTTTTAACCGTTTTAGCGTTTTATACGTCTGAATCTGACGTCTACAGACAGTCCCTGCACTGAAAGGATTAAATTACTTATAATGGCCACAGACCCATATAATAGGTATTCAAATGAAACGGAAAGAGCTAACTAAGACATTTATGATGATTTCAAATTGACAAAAACACTTAAGTCTCCATGGTTTAAACAAGATTATTTCAGCGTTGTAAGGGTTAACCCTTTCACCACTGAAACCCGTTTTTATGTGCTGAATGCCATAGCATAACTTGATTCAACGCCGAGTGGCAAATTCTACTAACGATACATGCAGAAAGTAACTATATGTGTGGTTATGTTTGTTTTCAGCGTTCAGGGTCGGTGACTCGGATACAGACGAAGACGTGGATTTGATGGCCACCGGGGGCGACTCAAAGAAGGAAGAACCAGACGATTTCGATTTTTATGCATAAAGTCATCGTTATTTTATTGTTAGTTTTCACATTCCATAAAAAAGAAATGTTTAATTATTTACCATAGCCTAAGTAGAATATCCTGCAAACATTTATTTCAAATAGTCAACTAGGTTTCTTTATTGTCATTGTCTGTTCAACCCTTAAGGCACTAAATTAAATAATTTAAATTTCCACTTGTGTCTCGCTACCGCGACCCACAACTTCAAGGTGGTGAAAATTACTCATTGTTGCAAATATTGGATGTTTAAACACACATAACTGTGATTAAATTTTCAATTAAATTGTCAATTTTCATCATTGATGAAAAATAATTATATTAAATTTTATTTGTTTCTGGGCCTAGAAGGACAAGATTGTGTGGACAATTCACAAAGTCATGTGATTGATAACACTTGAAAACAAATATCTTTTATTTATTTATTATAAAAAATACTGCAAATGACTATGTAAGTATTTAATAAACATGTATGTATATGTATGTATAAAAGTCAATAAACGTGTAATATTGAAAATGTTTTTCTTCTGGAATGTCAAAGCAAAAATAAAAAAATATGCTGTGATTAAAATACTCAGAGAAGCTTTTAAACAAATTACAATACATGTACTTTCTTATCCAGCAGCTCTGATAGGTTGGATTTGACCATGAAAGGAGGTACCCTCAATGTTATGTTTGATTATTGTTATATACCCCTTGTCAAATATTTTAAGCTTGGTGAATGATTTGAGTCATTCTGGCCCTCTTAAACCTAGAATATGTGATTTTTCCAAGTCGCGAAGGCCAAAAACACAAATAAGGGGATTTCTCGAAAATTTGACAGAAACCAGCCTTGGGCACCAAGCTTAAAATATGTGCCAAGGGGTATACCAATAATCAAACAGAACACCGGGGGTACCTTGCATGGTCAAATCCGACTTATCAGCTGAAGAAGTGACCCCATCAGGCAGAATAATCTTTTAATATTCACAATCGACCCAAATGGAGCCTATTGATCTTTTTAATTAAATCTGCAAACATTTCTACAAATTAAAATGTCGCAATTCACTGTAACAAACCGTCACAATTCTCGACTTGTAGTGGATGAAGATGACTTGAAAGACTAAATGACAATCATATATATAGTTTTTAATAAATCAGTTTTCAAGAATGAAAAATGAAGCCAAGGCTAAAATCACCTCGTAACATGACTCTTGTGGTGTTATATTTCAGATTTATAAGATTTTTATGATATTTATGAGGTTGTAAATTGAGCTGACAATCCAGTAAAACAATCCAATGTTGCTGTGGTGTTGGGCCAACGTTTCAAACAGTTGGCCAACAACAAGTCAACATTGAATCAAATGCTTGTGAAAACAACTACCCGATACCATTACACGAATGTACTTCTGCCAGCAACTTAATTACCAAGATATCATATCCTCTGGGGATATTTAGCGCTGGTGAAATAACATTCATAACAAATATGAAAATTAAAGGTAATGACAGTAATACTCTACTAAGTCTTGTAGTCATGGTATGAACAACACTGGTAATATAATCGATAATCAACAATGACAATTTCAGAAAAAGTGTGGACAAATGTGAAGCACTATAAAGAGTTCTTTAAAAAGTTATAAAACAATAATATTTTGTAGCCAGCATACTAAGATGAGACATTGTATGAATCACATTACATTTTTGATTGAAAAATGTTTTACAGAAAAAAAATCTAGTCTAATTGAAAGTTGTGTCTCGCTACATCGATCTACAATTCCAAGTGGGCATATATAACTCGTACTCATAATAATGACACATACTTGATTCATAAGAACTGTTATTTGAAATGTAAATAAATAGATATTATTTCAGGACTTTTGAGTCACAGCCTGATAATATTCTATTTTCGTCCACTTGAAGTTAGAAGGTGTAAATTACGACTTTACAATTTATCACCTTCTAACTCGAAGGGGACGTTTTTATTTATAAAAAAAATTGCTATATACAGCACACCAGTTACAGCTTATTTATCAATGTAAACGTAGATATTTATCTAAATACAATACATTAACAATATGGAATGTGAAGGCATCTGGTTTCACAGCCGCGATTAATGACACATTGGCGTTTGTAAGTGTATAAGATACACTGGAATGGAAATAAAAAAACAGTAAGAAATACTCTTGGTGGCGGATACAGAGGGGGGAGGGGGTCTTCAGAAATTTATTTTTTCCAGAACTGACCCGAAACTTCTTTACATTAAAAGTAAAATTGAGGGAAGCCATCAAAATTTAATTCAGACCCCCTTTCTGGATCCGCCCTCGGCTCCCAGCGACACATTGACCCAATGCTGGGCCATATTTGGCCTAACATTGGTTCAACGTATCATGTTGGCTGGGTTAGATCTTGGATGATCTGGTCAACATTATGGTGCTAAACTGCCACTTTATAAAATGGCGTTTAGCTCTAAAGGGACGATATAGGGCACTATTTTATATTCACACAAATCTATACACGCGGTGAATGTCAGTCAACATTTAAATTTATATTGTAGGCAAGTGGAAAATTATCAGCATGCCTACATTGGGCTTGAACGCATTCATGGCAGTTTTGTGGGACTGGCTGCTATGTATTCATAGGCTAATATGACTACCGGTAGTTGACCCAATATCTATTAGGCGTTGGGCCAGCATGGCCAACTGGGGTCCATCATTAAACAGACACTGGGTCAGCTGCACAGATTTGCCGGGTGTTATATACATGACATGGGCCGTGTTCTGAGACCATGGGAAATGTTGAGTTAAGCCGCTAATTCACTACATGAATCATAATTGTTTTTAATCTGTTTTATTAATAGTTTAAGTCACAGTTATTGGGAATGAAATGAATGTTCAAACATCACTATTGGCAAATATTTGCTTTCAATTTAAACTAATATAGGTAATTTTCACCCACTTGGAAAATGTGGATCGCGCTAGCGAGACACAACCTCCAAGTGGGTGAAAATGTATATGAATTCCAATTAGATTAGATAATTTAGCGGTTTAGGGTTAACTTGACTATCAGAGTAAATGGTAATATCATCTCAGAATACGCCCATGGTCTACACACATTTGAGATATTACCACATGTACATACAGCATTTGAGATATATTTCTTAATTATTATACATGACTTAGTTTCGCCATAAACCATATTTGTGCAATTCAAATTTATCATACATGTGAGGGATCATCACAAAGCTTCAAAATATGCCTAGCATTACATTCTATTTGTGAGTGGTGAAAGTGGTTTAGCCTTTCACTGGGTATCGCAAAACATGACTTGTGGAGAAAAATGTGTGCAGCTTATAACATGATTATCTTGATCATGTTTTCTTAATTTTCTTCAACAATAAAATTTGTATAATAATAATATATAATAATAAATTTGTTTTGATTCAAATTGTAACACAACCCACAACTTTAAGTGGGTTATAAAATCAAATTTATATCTCTTTATATTTTTAATCCATCTCCCATTGGGTATGAAAACGTGACATTTCACAGGTAATGTCCAATATAATTATACATCTCCTTGGGTGGGTGGTGGTGTTTATAAAAAACTAATAAACCCTTTGCCTGCTGATCACGACAATTGTCATTTTTAACCTGTTTTATAAGTCGATCAAATCACTGATATTGGGAATGAAATGGGTGTTTAAATATCAAGATTTGTAAATGTTTGGTCTCAATTTAAACAAATATGAATTATTTTCAACCACTTGAGGTTGTGGATCACGATAGTGAGACACAACCTCACGTGGTTGAAAATTTAAATAAACTAGCTTACCAGGATGAGGGTTAATGCTTGCCTTTTTTCAAGTATTACAAGTGTAATTTTTTGAGATGGCCCCTAAAGTGGGTAAAGCACATGCTGTGCACTGTTTTGTCTGCGTTGCGGAGACTAGAATTATTTTATGACGCCATGATAAATTATTGTATATCATGCTTTCTATTCAAGTTGTCCGTCACATGAAGTTGGGATCGCAGTAGCGATCCACAATTTCAAGTTGTGCGTTACAACATATTTCAAAATTACCAGGATTTACAAAGTGATTCGTATTTGAGCTCATACGAATAGAACAGTCAGGTTTTACTTTCAGTGTTTCAATTACCTTTAAAACGCTTAAAATTAAACCTTACACTTCTCTTGTCAATTTTATGCAGCACATGGCATATTTTGAATAAAAGTCAAAATGATCATTTGATACACCTGTATTTTATAAAGTCGGGACATTTTTATTCACACCGAGATGGGAATTGCAACAGCAATTACATTTCATGATGAATAAATATGATATGCTATATCTGATGCAAGGTTAAGCAGGATATCAGGATTTTCCATGATTTCTCAACCAATTTTTATGAGCTTCGGCAAACACTTTTTCTCAAAACAGCCCTGAAAAATTATTTATATGAGCAATTTTTTTTAAAAATCGGATTATTTGACATGTAGTGAATTGTATTATTCTAATGCCCCTATAAACCCATTAACCCAGAATTTCATTAGTCAAATCTGAAAAATATGTTATTCATAGTTCCAAGAATCACTAAGATAGTAGTAAATTGTACCAAAGTTAGTACAATTCACTGCTATCTTATGTCAAAGGTAATTGTAAATGTCAGATGTAACTGGGAAAACACTTGATATAATTACATACCTTTCTCACAGCTGTTAGGATTAGACCAATACCTAAGCTTTAGAATTTAGTTGAGACAAGCAATCACAGAGAATCATGCACTCCTGCTCAACCTGTTGCGGGACATAAATAGCAGCTTGAGCACTATTTGTGTTGTCTATTTTGGCAAGTTGAGATGTGATGCGAGAATACAGGCCCTCTCGGGTAAGATCTGATGAACACCGCCCGGCTTCAGTTTGTAAATCCCGGCACGACTGTAAATATACAGTGTTAAGGCAACAGGTATCTTGGCAGACGTAACTTTTAAAATTACTTTATCCTCACCTACTATAACATCTAGGCTAGTACCTAGGTAATCAATGCCTACGTAATGTATCTCTGTCACTCCAGGGGGAAGCACCGGGTCAAGCTCGAGTCTTTTTTCTTGGATCCTGAATCCGCCGTATCCGTGAATTATCGTCTGAAGGAAGCTGCCTATGCCGGGCAGGTAGTTGACAGCGTGTTTTTGATGGTCTAGTTTCATCGATGTCTCGGTCCAAACCTGAGAAAACATTATCATATTTAATATACACATGGTAAACGTGATAACTTTACAATATTCACCTAACAAGCTGAAGTACGTAGGTGATATAAATCTGTTGGAAACAACAAAAATAAAACAGACAGGTCCAGAAACTGATGTAGTTTAGACATTTCCCAACAAACAACAGAAACCCAGCAATATACTTCAGTCAGATAGACAAACAAACAGCAGAAACCCAGCAATATACTTCAGTCAGACAAACAAACAGCAGAAACCCAGCAATATACTTCACTCAGATAGACAAACAAACAGCAGAAACCCAGCAATATACTTCAGTCAGATAGACAAACAAACAGCAGAAACCCAGCAATATACTTCACTCAGATAGACAAACAAACAACAGAAACCCAGCAATATACTTCACTCAGATAGACAAACAAACAGCAGAAACCCAGCAATATACTTCACTCAGATAGACAAACAAACAGCAGAAACACAGCAATATACTTCAGTCAGATAGACAAACAAACAGCAGAAACCCAGCAATATACTTCACTCAGATAGACAAACAAACAGCAGAAACCCAGCAATATACTTCAGTCAGATAGACAAACAAACAGTAGAAACCCAGCAATATACTTCAGTCAGATAGACAAACAAACAGCAGAAACCCTGCAATATACTTCACTCAGATAGACAAACAAACAGCAGAAACACAGCAATATACTTCACCCAGATAGACAAACAAACAGTAGAAACCCAGCAATATACTTCACTCAGATAGACAAACAAACAGCAGAAACACAGCAATATACTTCAGTCAGATAGACAAACAAACAGCAGAAACACAGCAATATACTTCACCCAGATAGACAAACAAACAGTAGAAACCCAGCAATATACTTCACTCAGATAGACAAACAAACAGCAGAAACACAGCAATATACTTCACTCAGAAGGACAAACAAACAGCAGAAACCCAGCAATATACTTCACCCAGATAGACAAACAAACAGTAGAAACCCAGCAATATACTTCACTCAGATAGACAAACAAACAGCAGAAACACAGCAATATACTTCACTCAGAAGGACAAACAAACAACAGAAACCCAGCAATATACTTCAGTCAGATAGACAAACAAACAGCAGAAACCCAGCAATATACTTCAGTCAGATAGACAAACAAACAGCAGAAACCCAGCAATATATTTCACTCAGAGAGACAAACAAACAGCAGAAACCTAGCAATATACTTCAGTCAGGCCAACAAACAGCAGAAACCTAGCAATATACTTCACTCAGAGAGACAAACAAACAGCAGAAACCTAGCAATATACTTCAGTCAGACAAACAAACAGCAGAAACCCAGCAATATACTTCAGTCAGATAGAAAAACAAACAGCAGAAACCCAGCAATATACTTCACTCAGATAGACAAACAAACAGCAAAAACCCAGCAATATACTTCAGTCAGATAGACAAACAAACAGTAGAAACCCAGCAATATACTTCAGACAGATAGACAAACAAACAACAGAAACCCAGCAATATACTTCACTCAGATAGACAAACAAACAGCAGAAACCCAGCAATATACTTCACTCAGATAGACAAACAAACAGCAGAAACCCAGCAATATACTTCAGTCAGATAGACAAACAAACAGCAGAAACACAGCAATATACTTCAGTCAGATAGACAAACAAACAGCAGAAACCCAGCAATATACTTCACTCAGATAGACAAACAAACAGCAGAAACACAGCAATATACTTCAGTCAGATAGACGAACAAACAACAGAAACCCAGCAATATACTTCACTCAGATAGACAAACAAACAGCAGAAACCCAGCAATATACTTCAGTCAGATAGACAAACAAACAGCAGAAACCCAGCAATATACTTCACTCAGATAGACAAACAAACAACAGAAACCCAGCAATATACTTCAGTCAGATAGACAAACAAACAGCAGAAACACAGCAATATACTTCAGTCAGATAGACGAACAAACAACAGAAACCCAGCAATATACTTCACTCAGATAGACAAACAAACAGCAGAAACCCAGCAATATACTTCAGTCAGGCCAACAAACAGCAGAAACCCAGCAATATACTTCACTCAGATAGACGAACAAACAACAGAAACCCAGCAAAATACTTCACTCAGATAGACAAACAAGCAACAGAAACCAGCAATATACTTCAGTCAGATAGACAAACAAACAGCAGAAACCCAGCAATATACTTCACTCAGATAGACGAACAAACAACAGAAACCCAGCAAAATACTTCACTCAGATAGACAAACAAGCAACAGAAACCAGCAATATACTTCAGTCAGATAGACGAACAAACAACAGAAACCCAGCAATATACTTCACTCAGATAGACAAACAAGCAACAGAAACCAGCAATATACTTCAGTCAGATAGACAAACAAACAGCAGAAACCCAGCAATATACTTCACTCAGATAGACAAACAAACAGCAGAAACCCAGCAATATACTTCACTCAGATAGACAAACAAACAGCAGAAACCCAGCAATATACTTCACTCAGATAGACAAACAAACAGCAGAAACCCAGCAATATACTTCAGCCAGATAGACAAACAAACAGCAGAAACCTAGCAATATACTTAGTCAGATAGACAAATAAACAACAGAACCCCAGCAATATACTTCACTCAGATAGACAAACAAACAGCAGAAACCCAGCAATATACTTCAGTCAGATAGACAAACAAACAGCAGAAACCCAGCAATATACTTCAGTCAGATAGACAAACAAACAGCAGAAACCCAGCAATATACTTCACTCAGATAGACAAACAAACAACAGAAACCCAGCAATATACTTCACTCAGATAGACAAACAAACAGCAGAAACCCAGCAATATACTTCACTCAGATAGACAAACAAACAGCAGAAACCTAGCAATATACTTCAGTCAGATAGACAAACAAACAGCAAAAACCCCAGCAATATACTTCACTCAGATAGACAAACAAACAGCAGAAACCCAGCAGTATACTTCACTCAGGTAGACAAACAAACAGCAGAAACCCAGCAATATACTTCAGCCAGATAGACAAACAAACAACAGAAACCCAGCAATATACTTCACTCAGATAGACAAACATACAGCAGAAACCCAGCAATATACTTCACTCAGATAGACAAACATACAGCAGAAACCCAGCAATATACTTCAGTCAGATAGACAAACAAACAGCAGAGACCCAGCAATATACTTCACTCAGATAGACAAACAAACAGCAGAAACCCAGCAATATACTTCAGCCAGATAGACAAACAAACAACAGAAACCCAGCAATATACTTCAGCCAGATAGACAAATAAACAACAGAAACCCAGCAATATACTTCACTCAGATAGACAAATATACAGCAGAAACCCAGCAATATACTTCACTCAGATAGACAAATATACAGCAGAAACCCAGCAATATACTTCAGTCAGATAGACAAACAAACAGCAGAAACCCAGCAATATACTTCAGCCAGATAGACAAACAAACAGCAGAAACCCAGCAATATACTTCACTCAGATAGACAAACAAACAGCAGAAACCCAGCAATATACTTCACTCAGATAGACAAACAAACAGCAGAAACCCAGCAATATACTTCAGCCAGATAGACAAATAAACAACAGAAACCCAGCAATATACTTCACTCAGATAGACAAATATACAGCAGAAACCCAGCAATATACTTCACTCAGATAGACAAACAAACAGCAGAAACCCAGCAATATACTTCACTCAGATAGACAAACAAACAGCAGAAACCCAGCAATATACTTCACTCAGATAGACAAATATACAGCAGAAACCCAGCAATATACTTCAGTCAGATAGACAAACAAACAGCAGAAACCCAGCAATATACTTCACTCAGATAGACAAACAAACAACAGAAACCAGCAATATACTTCACTCAGATAGACAAACAAACAACAGAAACCCAGCAATATACTTCACTCAGATAGACAAACAAACAGCAGAAACCCAGCAATATACTTCACTCAGATAGACAAACAAACAGCAGAAACCTAGCAATATACTTCAGTCAGACCAACAAACAGCAGAAACCTAGCAATATACTTCACTCAGAGAGACAAACAAACAGCAGAAACCCAGCAATATACTTTACTCAGAGAGACAAACAAACAGCAGAAACCTAGCAATATACTTCAGTCAGACAAACAAACAGCAGAAACCCAGCAATATACTTCACTCAGATAGACAAATAAACAGCAGAAACCTAGCAATATACAAAAGTCAGACAAACAAACAGCAGAAACCCAGCAATATACTTCACTCAGATAGACAAACAAACAGCAGAAGCCCTGCAATATACTTCACTCAGATAGACAAACAAACAGCAGAAACCCAGCAATATACTTCAGCCAGATAGACAAACAAACAGCAGAAACCTAGCAATATACTTCACTCAGATAGACAAACAAACAGCAGAAACACAGCAATATACTTCACTCAGATAGACAAACAAACAGCAGAAACACAGCAATATACTTCACTCAGATAGACAAACAAACAGCAGAAACCCAGCAATATACTTCATTCAGATAGACAAACAAACAGCAGAAACCCTGCAATATACTTCAGTCAGATAGACAAACAAACAGCAGAAACCCAGCAATATACTTCACTCAGACAAACAAACAACAGAAACCCAGCAATATACTCCAGTCAGATAGACAAATATAATATGGTAAAAAAAATTTATTCATGGTTTTTAACGTAGTAAATTATACCACCTTTGGAACTGGTATTTTGAAACAAGTTGAAATGTCAATCAAGTTTCAGAACACCAGTTCCAAAGTTAGCACAGCAAAATATATAAGGTCGACATACCCGGACACATGGTAGGCCTACCATCATTTATTTAAAGGAACTCCTTGGGATGAGAATTTTTAATTTTGTCAATTTTGAAAATTTACTTCATGTGAAGCTACATGTATATATCCTATTGATCCTGAATAAATTCAAAAACATCTTGACCCAATGCTCTCAACTTTTCCTAGGTCAATACACTGCATGTTTGGGTTATTTCTGGATTCTCATAAATATTATCTATATTAAGAAATGTTTTTGAAAATCTGAAAAAAATTAAATAATGACCTGTGGGATACACTACTTCATTACCAAATTAAAAATAGCCATCAATTGATGGCAGGACCCCTCAGCCGTGTGCTCTGTCCATCAAAATCAAGAAATAGAAATTTATGCACACGTGGCCCTAAGGTAAAAAAATGAAGTTATCACACCACGTTGCTGTAACCTTGAAATTAGGTCAAGGTCACTGAGTGTCGAACTTGACCTGCAGATTAGTGCATGACATGAGAAAATTAAGGTTCTAAGTCAAGGCGTTATGAAGTTATGGCGCTTACAACTTTTTTTGGTTTCCGTGACTTGGTGACCTTGAAATTAGGTCAAGGTCACTGAATTTAAAACTTGACCTTCAGATTAGGGTGACCTATACGAGGTAAAAAAAGTGAAAGCCTTAAGTTAAGGGGTTATGAAGTTATCGCGCTTACAAGCCCTTTTGGTTTCCGTGACCTGGTGACCTTGAAATTAGGTCAAGGTCACTGAATGTCGAACTTGACCTTCAGATTAGTGTCATACACCTGAGGTAAAAAAAATGAAAGCCTTAGGTCAAGGCGTTATGAAGTCATGGTGCTTACAAGCCTTTTCAGGTTCCGTGACTTTGTGACCTTGAAATTAGGTCAAGGTCACTGACTGTCGAACTTGACCTTCAGATTATGGTGCCCATAAGAGGTAAAAAAAATGAAGCCCTAAGTCAATGCGTTATGAATTTATCACACTTACAAGTTATTTTGGTTCCCGTAACCTGGTGACCTTAAAATTAGGTCAAGGTCACTGAATGTCGAACTTCACCTTCAGATTAGTGTCATACACATGATGTAAAAAAAATGAAGGTCTTAAGTCAAGTCGTTATGAAGTTATCATCTTAAAGGCTGAGGGGTAACCCCACAGCCTTAATGGCTGAGGGGTAAAAACGAAAATTGATGTCATTTTACTGAGTCGCTTTAAAGTTGGCATTCCTCAAGCAAAATTAGTATATTTTTATAATTTTGTACAGTTTGAATGTAATTGATAACTAATATCCAGCCAAATAATATATCTATTGTAACACCTTGATTAAAAAAAAATTAAAATGTTTGTTTTGACAAGAAAAGGGTTTTAAAATTGAGCTCTGACCTGAAATGCATCTTGGATATGTTCATAATTTCTATGAAGAAATGAATAAGCTTTTTCCATGTTTTTTTGACTGAGCCAGTTAATCAGCATCATATTCCAGCCCATAATAGGTCCTAATGGATTTGTCACCTGTACAGATGGAAAACATCACAGCTTAGTTAGACAAGAGGGTCTTCAGTGGGTTATTTTTTAAGGCAATTTCACAAACAGTGAAAATCAATTTTTTTATCACACAAAATTCGTAAAAAGTAATAATGGTAATGCATGGATCAAATACTGTATATATGCAACATCAGATAATACGGTACACTAGATGTGTATTATGCTCATCTGCTTTAACATCAGATAATACAGTATACTTGATGTGTATTATGCTCTTCTGCTTTAACATCAGATAATACAGTATACTAGATGTGTATTATGCTCTTCTGCTTTAACATCAGATAATACAGTATACTAGATGTGTATTATGCTCATCTGCTTTAACATCAGATAATACAGTATACTTGATGTGTGTTATGCTCATCTGCTTTAACATCAGATAATACAGTATACTAGATGTGTATTATGCTCATCTGCTTTAACATCAGAGAATACAGTATAATAGATGTGTATTATGCTCATCTGCTTTAACATCAGATAATACAGTATACTAGATGTGTATTATGCTCGTCTGCTTTAACTTGTGAGTGATGATAGATCAATTTACTACAGCATGCACGGAGAAATTAATTGAAAATAACATAAGCAACTAGATTTAGTTTGTCTTCATGTCTAACCCTTGAAGCACTGAGATATTTAATTTAAATTTTCAGTCACTTGAAGTTGTGTCTTGCTACCGCGGAACACAACTTCAAGAGGATGGGAATTTATGTGATTTGCGAAATTAATGTCCCAATGTATATCTGTGTTTCAAGATTCAAGGCATATTTTAATGTGAGCAGGTCGTTATCAGGGGTTATACAGGTGCTAATAAAACACAGAAAGTCTGAAGTCGACATCAGTGCTCTAAGGGTTATTTAATAAATTTCATTCATAACTTTTGCTGTAAAGTATTAACCCTTTCGGTGCGGGGACCGTTTTTAGAAGTCGGTTCCCGCACTGAAAGAATAAAAATATTTAAAATGGCCGTAGACCCATAACATAATGAAGCAGAAAGAGCTAATTAAGACATTGATGATGACTTCAAATTGAAAGAATCCTTTGGTTTCCATGCTTTATACAAAAATAAATCAAAGTTTTTAGGGTTAAGAAAAAGATTGAATACACTGTAAGACATCAATAGTAGCAAGTAATAATCTCTGCAAAATAAGATAATCTGAATCATTGTGATGTTTACCTTCTCATAATAATGTAGATCGTTGACGACCAGATCGTCAGGAACAGGAAGCTGTAGTGGGTAGGCTAGATACACGGCACCGGGTTGCGTGACTCTCTCACCTGCAAAAAATAAAACACTGTTTGTTTGTACCTCGAGTACTGACTACAGTACTCTGTCTGTGTTTTTATCAGAACATTTGCAACATGAATTTTCAATGTAAAATATATCTTTGACATTGATATAACTGGTGACTTCAAATTCGCAACTCAACTTTTAAACACTTCAAGTTGTGAATCGCAGTAGCTCATCGAGGTTTAACTAAAGGTGACTGAAAATTTAAATCAATTCTTTCAGTGCTTAAAGGGTAGAATTATCATTGCGAATACAATTCTGGCAATCTTTTTTAATATATTAGAACCTATTAGGTTAGGGAAGAAGATATAGATAATGAATATTTGTTAGTTTTTCAACAAAATGTCAATTTAATTTAATGTTGGCCTGCTGTCTCTGACATTGGCTCAACATTAATCCAACCCTAATCCATGTAACGTTTGTTGGTATGTGGTGGGTAATTTCTATCACATTTCCAGTGAAATTATCGGCCAGCAGACATGTGTTGCTTAATGTAGGGGCGGTGTCGTAGACAGTGGCCCTGTATAACTTTGTTTTTCAAAAATATTCCCCATGACGCATATAAGAGTCACCAGCATGACAAAGCTTATGAGACATACCTTTCTTGTAAGAGTGATGAGCTGGGTGATATCTGTCAACTTCGTCAAGCGGAATGAACATCTTCTCAGCCAGAGCCTTCAACGTGCTGACACCGTCATTATGACCAAGTCTCTGTAGGAACTTATCTGCAGACGTGAAAGCCAGCTTTGTTAAAGCGTTGATGAACACAGAATCGTCAACAAGTGTGCTCCGCTCTGACTCGATGGATGAGACGCCTGTAAAGTATACAAGAGTTACACATTGAAATGGGTGAAAAAATTTATACTTTTAATCACTGACTTTTAATCACTGGATCTGTTTTAATTTTAAATATAAGGCATTATTTTTATGATCTGCATCTGCACATTTCATTTCAGTCAATTTTGTTGTTGTTGTGAATAAAACCTCTTTGCAATCACTGCAGAGCATCACCTGTAATGAAAGGCCATTAACCTCTGTAACAGATTATGGATAGACCCCTATACCTTTTTTTTTTATGTAATATACGCAATACTCAAAATATACACCAAAGTGGTGCATTAATGTATACAAAATGTCAGTTTAGAGAAAATTAAAGTTGTCTTCCAGATAAGGTTAAAAGACTAATCTCTCTAAAATAACATTTTGGATACAAATGACCCTTCTGGGTTACATTCAACTTGTCTTTAGCCTTTTTACTGCCGGTTCCGAGTACATTCACCACTCATCTACTGCCGGTCCCAAGTATAATTGGCACAAGCCTATTGCTAGTTTGGACTCATGACCATGAGGTGATTTAGAAGTGACATTGTGGTGCTACCCAGAAAATAACAACTTCACCAAATGTTATTATTTGCCTTGAACAGCAAAGCTGTCACCAGAGACACCAGCAATGTATTTTCGCACCTGATATTTTCTGTTTCTGAGATCTGCTGTCATAGCTGAGCTGCCCGGCCAGATAGTGAGCAATTCCCGTTAAAATACTGAGTAGGTCTGACTGTAGCAGTTCTGTATCATTTGTGGCGTATAAATACTGGGTGATCGCCAGCGACACCAAACCTCCTGTGTGGAGTTTTCTTGCGGCATGGACTGCGGAGCTCACATCGGCACCTGGTGAATATAACAAGGTTGTCTTTTCAAACCTTGTAGTGATAATTTGAAAAATAATAGTTTTTACTCAGGGCCCATGTTCTGAAATTATCTTAAAAGTTAGAATTGAAGCATTATGGAACTGTGTTTTAGAATGAGAAAATGTATTAAGCAACACTAAAAGTAAGTACAAAGTATGTGAACCACTAGGTTAAAATTATAACAGATCTATCCCGCTGATCACGACTATTGTCGTTCTTAATCTGTTTTATTAGTTGACCAAATCACTGTTATTGGGAATGAAATATAAGTCTAAACATCAAGATATGCAAATATTTGTGCTCAAATTGAACACATACGAGTTTCAGCCACTTGAAGTTGTGGGTCGCAGTAGCAAAACACAACTTCAAGTGAGTGAAAAATTAACTGAGCAGGATAAGGGTTAAAAGTTGGAATTGAAGCATTGTGTTTTAAAATGAGAAAATTTATTAAACCTTTAAGCGCCGGTACCAATTTTATTTCTCTTTTTTGAATTTTTTATTATCACATTGCATATCAACTTTTAAACATGCTGAAAATAAAACTTGACACCAATCATCAATATTTGAGAACAGTTGACCTCCGTTCGGTGACGCGATACACAACTTCAATTGGGTGAAAATTCAAATTTAATAATTTAGCGGTTAAAGGGTTAAGTATTACTAAAAGTAAGTACAACATTACTAAAAGTAAGTACAAGTACGTAAAGCAACAAGTTAAAATTATAACAGATCTAGTTGTTGTAAAAATTTGACATCATCATAAATGCTCTTTCCACTTCATTTGAATACTTATAGGATGCTATGGGTCTACGGTCATCTTAAACGTTTTACTCCTTTATCGCAGGATCGACTTTAGCAACAGTATCTGATATTTATATTCTATAGACGTCAAAGTCGAGCCACGCATTTTAAATGACAAAAAATATGTATGAACAAGAGGACTGAAGTCCTATATCATCCCCCGCCATAAATTAGGTTAGAGTTTTTTGCGGTCACATATATTAAAAAAGTCAACTAGTGGTGGCCATTTTAAATTACAGTAAAATCACCTGCACATTATTTCTAACATCAATTTTTGAGTTTTTGGGCCCACAAAAAAATATGAAGTTCATGCATGGCGGCCATTTTGAATTTCAGTAAAACTTTGAAAAAATCACATGCACATCTCCATATCGTGGGGAATGTAAATAATTTACGACTTGAGTTCGTGAGTTTTTGCCACTCAAAAAAAATTGAAATTGTTCCGTGGCGGCCATTTTGAATTTCAGCAAAACCTTAAAAATCACCTGCACATCTCTTCTGCACATTACTTCTGGCAGCCATTTTGAATTTTGGTAGCATCTTTAAAAAATCACTTGCACATCCACATGTTGCTAAGAATGGGATGTTAAAATTAAAAAAAAATTGGCCAGCAGTTTTTGAGTTTTTGTGCCCACAGGAAAACGTGACGCCGGACAGAATCCTGGCGCGACTAAAATCCCCCACGGGCGGGGGATAAAAATACACATCTCCCAGATTGACTTTGATGAACTGAACATCTACCATTTTTATAAGCCATTTATCACTTCCACAGGCATTTCAGTTGGTGTGAAATATACTTGAACAGTACATAGCAGCACAAACATTAACCCTTTCAGCGCGGGGACCATTTGTAGACGTTAGAATCATTGAAAGACAATCACCACACTGAAAGAATTAAAATATTTATAATGGCCGTAAGCCCATACTATCTATATTCAAGTGAACTGGAAAGAGCTAGCTGAGACATTTATGATGATTTCAAATTGAAGCATGAGCACACCGAATGACCAAAAGCTTAATGCCTACCTGATTTTGCTGATTCATATGGATACATGAGTCCATCGGCATTGTGTTGCTTGGCCAGGTCTTGTGCTGCCTCAGCCGCCATCAACCTCGTCTCAATAAGTAGTCCGGCCAGCGGCTGATGTAATAATAATAGCGGAGGAAATATCCAAATTTCCTGGTCGTACATAATGTGGCCCTGATAATCCTGTAGTGACAATTGTACTGGTAGTAATAAGTTTGATATAACGTCTCAATTGGCAGACGAGCAAATGGCTTATGTAATAACAGTTGCAACCATAGGTCAGAGTACAACATTGGAAGCAATTCAAACTATTTTATAATTTTAAGTCATAAGTCATGTTGTGTTATAAATAACAACTTCAATTTTTTCTGTGAAAGAACTAGACAAAAGAAATTAAAGCACATGGTTCAACACCATCGAAATTGATAATGTTGCTTCAGGATATTTTAGGATCAAAGTAAATCTTAATCAAATCAATTAAATAAAAAATATCATTTCTAAAACAATATTTATTATTTCGTGGATTAGCCATGAAAGCACTGATCATAGATTTTAAATTTTCACTTGCTTGAAGTTGTGTCTCACTACCGCGACCCACAACTTCAAGTGGGTGAAATGTAAATACAATTTGAATCAAAACATATGGCATTCTCATTTCTTCTTCAAATTAGCTGATTCTGTTATTTGAAGCACAGACATAAAGGCTAAGAACAGCTATAGACGATTAGTCCTTAGATCACTGGGCTATTCAAGTTGAATTTTCAGTCACTTGAAGTTGAATCTCGCTACCGCGATACACAACTTCAGGTGACCGAAAATTTGTGTTATTTGCGAAATATAAGTCCCAACATATATCACTTTTTCAAGATTGAAAGCATAGTTTACTTTTAACAACTGATTCGTACATGTGCTAATAAAAACAAAGAATTTCTACAGTAGTCGACCCCTGAGAGGACTGAGTTAAGAAATATAAATTTTCAGCCACTTGAAGTTGTGTCTCGCTAATGCGATCCACAACTTCAAGTGAAAGAAAATTGGTCTTTTTTGTGAAATTTAAGTCCCAACATATAGCCTATCTGTGTTTCAAGATTGAAGGCATATTTTAATTTTAATTTCAACTGGTATACAGGTGCTAACAAAAACACAGAATGTCTACTGTAGTCGACATCAGTGTTCTAAGGGAGGGTTAGAAAACATACACTGCCATGTCCACCGTATGGAGGCCCACTGGGACTGAGACCAAGGAAAGGAGAGTTATTGTGTTTTATCATCGGGAGAGAGCTCAATGTGTAATACAGTCCCCCGTAAACTGCCTTCGCTAGCCGTGAATCTCCTCCCACATCGATTCTCCCATTCTTCCACAACAGTGCCCAGGACCAAATATGTAGCACCATCAGAGAATCATTATCATGCAGCAAAGCTGTACCTGAAAATTCAACAATCATATCTTAAACCTCAGGCTTACAGCGCTGAAATATTTTTTTATAAACCTTGGAAACCAAAAGGTTTTCTCAATTGGAAATCACCATAAATGTCTTAGTTACAGGTAGTTCTTTCTGATTCATTCGAATACCTATGTAATGGCTCTACGGCCATTAGAAATATTTTTAATTCTTTCAGCGTGGGGACCGTATATATCCGTCAGAATCTAACGTCTACAGACCTCAGATTCTGACGTATAAATAAGGTCCCCATGCAGAATTAAGCCTCCTACCACATTGTTATTTAACCTACTCAATTTTAGATGGGAATTTGCTTTATTTATACCTCAGTAAAGAGTTATTAAAAAAGATGTAACTTGAATTTTACAAATCTGAGTGACTCAGTCATTAAATCGCAGCAGCAAGACAAAACTTAAAATTACAGAATTTTTAATTCAATAAGTCAAAGCTCTTGAGGTCATAATCATTCAAATTCATTGAATAGACAGAATTCAGAGGGGCGTCAGAATTGGTCCAGCTGGTATGGGTGAAGCCAGACAAATATTTATCTTACATAAAATTTTAAAAAAATTGCACCAAGAGCTTATGTCCCCCTTATTACAATATAAATACAAACTTAGGGTGCATCCTCCCCCGAAACCTAAAATATTGTTTTATAGTAATGGACTAGCATCTAACACAGTTTGCAAAATATTGGGCATGTGAAAGTAAATAATGGCCGATAGGGGGCCATTTTAAATTTGATCAAGTCAAAATTTTCAAAGATGCATCCTCAGCTGAAATCTCACATTTCATTCTATAGTAATGGCCTAGCCATCTAGCACGGTTTACCGAATATCGCCCATGTGAAAGTGAATAATGGCCGATAGGAGGCCATTTTGAATTTGATCAAGTCAAAATTTTTCAAGATGCATCCTCTTCTGAAATGTCACATTTTGTTTTATAGTAATGGTCTAGCCATCTAGTACGGTTACTAAAAACCGGCTATGTGAAAGTGAAAAATGGCCGATAGGCAGTCATTTTGAATTTGATCCAGTCAATTTTTTTGAAGATGCATCTTCTCTTGTAATCTCACATTTTGTTTTATAGTAATGGTCCAGCTATCTAAAATGGTTTACCAAATATCAGCAATGTGAAAGTAAATAGTGGCCGGTAGGCGGCCATTTTGAATTCGATTGAGTCGAAAGTTTTTAAAAGGCATCCTCTCCCGAAACGTCACATTTTGTTTTATAGTAATGGTCTAGCTATCTAGCACGGTTTACCTGATATCAGGCCTATCGAGTTAAATAATGCTGATTGTCGGCCATTTTGAATTCGTAAGTTAAAAATTTTCAAGGTGCATCCTCCCCCGAAAACGCACACTTTTTTTTATAGTAATCAGGTAATGGTCTAGCCATCTAGCACGGTTTACCAAATATCAGCCATGTGAAAATGAACAATGGCCAAAAAGGCGGCCAATTTAAATTTGATCAAGTCAAATTTTTTCAATATGCATCCTCATCTGAAATCTCACATTTCGTTTTATAGTAATGGTCTAGCCATCTAGCACGGTTGACCAAATATCTGCCATGTGAAAGTGAATAATGGCCGATAAGTGGCCATTTTGAATTTTATCGAGTCGAATTTTTTCAAGATGCATCCTCTCCTGAAATCACACATTTTGTTTTATAGTAATGGTCTAGCCATCTAGCACGGTTTATCAAATAACGGCCATGTGAAAGTGAATAATGGCCGATTGGCGGCCATTTTGAACTTGGATGAGTTGAATTTTTTCAAAATGCATCCTCTCCTGAAACCTTACAATTTGTTTTATAGTAATGGTATAGATATCTTGAGCGGTTTTCATGATATTCCACAATATCAGGCCTGTCGAGGTGAATTATGGCCGATAGGCGGCCATTTTGAATTTTATCAACGTCAAATTTTTCAAGATGCATCCTCTCCTGAAACCTTAAAATTTATTTGATTATATCTTGAGCGGTTTTCATGATATTCCGCAATGTCAGGCCGGTCGAGGTGAATAATGGCCGATAGGCAGCCATTTTTAATTTTATCTACTTGAAATTTTTCAAGATGCATCCTCTCCTGAAACCTCACAATTTGTTTTATAGTAATGGTGTAGCTATCTTGAGCGGTTTTCATGATATTCCGCAAAATCTTTCAGTCGAATTTACCGATGTTATAAATTAGGTCAAAGTGCTGGGTCAACTTCAAGGTCAAGGTCCAAAAACCTGAAAAGGCACAACTAGGGACCTTAGAGAACATGTATGTGCAATATGACTGTCATCGGCCCAGTACTTTTCGAGATCTGCTCCGGAAAACGAAGTACGCATCAAAACGTCTAAATAGGTCATAATTCTGAACCAGAAGTAGGTCGAAGTTCAAATACCCCAAAAGGCACAACTAGACCTCCTAGGGGTGTTGTGTGTAAAATTTGAAGACAAGTACTTTCAGAGATATGCTCCGGAAACGAATTGTTTACGGACGGCCCAACGCCGTAACATCATCATTTTCTCCTCTGCGACCTTGCGTATTGAATTCAGATCAAAAATATTTTAACCTGTCCATTATCCACCTGGAAGTAACCCACATACCAAAAATTGTTATCCTAGCTTATTTTCTTACAAAGTTATAGGCAAAAGAAGAGGCAAAAAAAAAACGGAGGTAGAATCCATAGCTCCTTCCGTCTCACCTACGGTGACGGCGGGAGCTAATTAGAGACTGGGGAGGAAGCAGAACAATTATTAATAGCCGGCAACATTTCTAACCAAGTTCTATTCATCAAAATACTGACCTTTGTGATAAGCTTCCAGAGCTTCGTGCTTGGTAGGAGCTATAGCAGTGAGAAAAATCCATTTGGTTTTATCTCCTTTTGGAACAAATGCATCTGGTATATGATCATAGATGACATGAGCTTCTGTGTATGATGAGCTATCACCGAGACGCACCTCTGGAGCATGGATGCGGCCTTTTTTATAACTGCAATTTATAGGTCAAAAATAGGTCAAAGGTCACAACCCCCCAAAAGGCACATCTACACCATACTACTATGCAGTATGTTGAATATTGAGTATATCGGATAAGCGGCTTTGAAGTTATCAGGGTGACAAGGTCCAAATTTGATGAAAAAAGAATAAAGATGGCTGTAATGAACCGAATATCTTCCCGAACTTTCTAAAAAATTGATGCAGCCTAGGAATTAATACTACTATGCATTATTTTGAATATTAAGTATATCGGATAAGCGGCTTTGAAGTTATCAGGGTGACAAGGTCCTAATTTGAAGAGAAAAGAATAAAGATGGCTGTCATGAACCGAATATCTTCCCGAACTTTCTAAAAAATTGATGCAGCCTAGGAATTAATACTTGTATTCAGTATGTTTAACACCAAATGAATACAAAAAGCTGTTTTGTAGATATCAGGGTGACACGGTATAGAAAGTCCATGTGCGGCGCCGCCGCCGCCGGACGAAACCATACAAAATCAAAAAGCCCCCCCTGGTAGGGGAGGGAGCCTTGATAATTTGGCGGATAAGGGGTTATGTTCTAAATTGATTAATTCAAATTTCACCCACTTGAAGTTGTGTCTTAAAGTGGCTGCAAATTACTCAGTGCACATATGCGACACAAATATTTAAGAGGGTTGAACACAAACCTGGCTTCTTCTAAATCGCTTTCTTCGGATGTGAATGTCATATCGTAGCTGGCAGACCACTTGTTCAGTTTAGTAAGGAGTGTGATTGAAGGGGCTGTTTTGGATAGCACTTCAATCTCCACCTCAGTCACTAATAACTGACTAATAGTGCGATGCGCATAGATTCTTTCCACCACTCTGTAGTTCTTGTTGCTGCTCTTCTCAATATACATACCTGGACAAAAATACTTCACTGAAGTCTGAATTACTTGTCTGCCAATTACCAGTAGTTGTTCAATAAGTAATCAGCAGATTAGTGTCTTTTTGTCTGAATCGCCTAAAATATAGGCGGGTACAATAAAAGGATTTATAAAAATTAAATAACATACCAGGTATGTATTCTAGAGAAAAACTAGTGAAACTGCCCACATAATTTAGGGCGGTGGGCAAATTCAAATTCATTTATTATGATCTGAATTACTACAACTTATGTGATAATTA
Source organism: Flabesymbios commensalis (assembly GCA_964017125.1). Taxonomy (NCBI): domain Eukaryota; kingdom Metazoa; phylum Annelida; class Polychaeta; order Terebellida; family Flabelligeridae; genus Flabesymbios; species Flabesymbios commensalis. The sequence continues at coordinate 86,547,981 of OZ024906.1, forward strand.
TTTGTTGTCCATTTGCATAAACCCTTACCCTGCTGTTCACGACTAGTGTCGTTTTTATTCCGTTTAATGAGTCGATAAATCACTGTTATTGGGAATGAAATGTGCGTCTAAACATCAAAATTTGCAAATATTTGTGCCAAAATAAACAAATAAGTAATTTTCACCCACTTGAAATTGTGGGTCGCGGTAGCGAGACACAAACAAGTGGGTGAAAATTTAAATCAATTAACTTTTCAGGATAAGGGGTTATGGTAGGTACAGTAGAGGAATCTACAAAAACTAGTAGAAAGCAGATCCATTTTAGAGAAAAATTTGAAATTGTACACATCACCAGACAAAATTATTCCTAAGCTTAACCCTTATAACGCTGAACTATTTTTGTTTTAACCATAGAGACATTTTTCAATTTGAAATCATCATAAATGTCTTAAGTTAGTTCTTTCTGGTTCATTAGAATACAAATGTTATAGGTCCACGACCAATATAAATATTTTAATTCTTTCTGTGGGGGGGATCATCTTTATACGTCAGAATCTGAAGAATAAAGATGGTCCCCACTCTGCAAGGGTTAAATTTAGTACAATTGCTGAATACATAAAATGCCAAGTCTGACCCTGTGAAACATCCAATGTGTATGTCTTTGTGAACTCCACTGTAGGTTCTGACTCGGTAATCGTGAAGGCGCATGTTGATGGTATTGCTGCTTTGTGACTCTCATTCATATACCCACTGTACAAACCATTCATGAAAACATCGGGACTGTGAACAACTGTAGCGAGATAGCCATTTCCTATTGAAGGATAAAGACGGTGATCTGTGGGAAGTCTGCAAAATACAAAATGTAATGCATTAACACTTTCAGCTCCACATTGTGTCTATGCCCCAAACGGTATATTATAAATAAATTTTGTTTAATTACAATTATGCTATTTCATAATATGGGCAGCAAGTCTCCTATGAGAGGTCACTTAACTATTCCCAAAAATGACATTTATTATACAAATGAACCTCCCACCTGTCTTAAAAGGCAACTTTACTGTGACCCAATGGTGGCTGCTCATAGCAGGTTCTACTGTATTATCTTAATCATGTTAATTAGCTGTCACAATAGTTTTGATTAAGCAATTTCATTACATGAAACTAAGACACAAAGCATATTGAAATTAGCATAATAGGAATAATTCAATACAGAGTTAAATTACCATCTGCAAGGAAAATGTAAACTCACTTATCCGTAGTGAATGTGTAGGAATTTTTGTCAATAGATTCAGGGAAGGGTTGAAGAGCTGCCAGGTTTTGACCTTGTACTTTAGAAGCGCGTCCATTGTGTATTAGTATATAAGATGTGCCATCCCACAAAGGATCGGGTGGATTAACAGAACCGTACAAATGTATATTTTCCTGAGACTTGGGTTCCACATTGTCCTGTTCATCCACACTTTCTTCAATCTGAACCATGTCATCCTTATTGTCATGTTTTAAATCCATGCTATGATCTTCAATTTCAGAGGCTGTTTCATTACTTTGCATCACAGATTTCTTATCAGTTAAAGTATTGTGATTTGTTTCTTTATCTACTGAGTGTTTTGTAGTAGGTGTGGTACTAAGTGGGTGTGCACGCTGCTCTAACTCAACTAATGACTTTACATTATCAGCGTCTGCCTTATCATATGGAAGTCCCTGTATTTCTTGGATATTTTTTGCTGTAGGATGCGACGTGACATATCCAATCCAGTATCCAAGCCACGAGAGAGCGAACAGGAACAAGCCAACCATCAAATAGCGCAGTCTTAGTGATTTGAATTTCTTCATAATGAAGGTGTACTGGTTACATAATTGTAAAGAAAAAATGAAAGTATGCAAAACCAGATGCGCTGTAATAACACAGCTTGTATATATCACTCTGCACCTGGAACATAAAAAAAAATAGATTAACCATTAGAGCACTGGTGCCGACTGCAATACATAGCTGACATATAATATCCGTTTTTAAACTACCACATATGCACTATAAATCAATACCACATAGGTAAATCTGGTACTAAAACCTGTGAAATGCACATTTAAAAGCCAAAAGTTTGCATGGTATAAGATAAGATAAATTTTATTTTCAATAGGCAAGGGACTTTTTCAGGCTGTCATGCAGTACCCCAGGAACTAGTTATTGGTAAAGTGGTAAGACACAACTTCGAGAAAATATGGTAAACAATTGTCACACGATAGGGCATCGTCACACATATGGCACTAATTATGCACCGGTCGGCTAAGTGTTGTAATAATCAACGGTATTATCAGTATGAATATTAATGATTCTACCAATTATTCTGCTACGATTGTAGACAGTTACCTCATAGAAATTCATTAATTTACCATCCGAATGACAGCACTACGTAGACCTAAATGATTAAATTTAATGAATGAAACAAACAATGACATGAAAATTATAAGTAGTGAATAGGTATCGATCATTGTTCAATTCTAATCAAAAATATATATCTTTTTGTTATTTTTATTATTGCACACTTGGGCTGAAAAAAAACATTAGTGTCCAGCCCGGGTAAATATTTCAATTTAATGAATGAAAAGAACAATGAGATGAAAAGCATAAGTTATACTTACTTGTTGATAAATGTTAGATTTTAATAAAATATATAATAATAATAATAATAATTGGTGTTTATTCAACTAAAAAGACATGGAAGCCGAAAGTCTGAAGAATTGTCATTTTACATAAAAAATTAAATACAAGATATACATGATGCGATATTATTTTTATAATATTTACTACATGCATTGCCCATTATTGCCCACTTGGTCTAAGAAAGCACTATTGCCCAGCCCGAGTAAATATTAAAATATTTCTGTTTCTGATAAAAAATATACATTTTTTATTAATTTCTTATTATTGCCCAGGCCAAAAAAAGTATATGTTTGTTTCCGATTTGTTGTCATTTTAACCAGTGGGTAGGGAGGAAATTTATTTTATTTTTTATTTCATTTTTTGTCACTTCAACTAATCGGTAGGTAAGAATTAATTTTTATTTATTTAATTTTATTTGGAGCCAAATTCACTTCCATGCATGTCTTATTTGTACATTACGTAACGATTTTTTGTTTTTTGGTCGCTTTTTGACCCCCCTCTCCTTTTAGTAACGTTTTTTTAGTTACTTTGACTACAGCCAGTAACTCATCCCTTAACTTATGGATTTCCTAAAAAAAAAAATGTTTTAGCAACCGTCCTTACCTTATTTGAATTACCAGCACAGAAAGCTCCCTGTTATTTATTTATAATCAATATATTGAAAAATAAACCTTAGACATAATAAAAATAATTATGCAAATGATTTGCATCACTGGAAATAACTTATCTGCATATGTATTATTCCGGATAATACAGGTGAACATCGTTATAACACGATTGTTGGGGTCCAATAACTCAAATCATGCTGTAAGTAAATCGTGTCATACAGGAGAGAATCGATCATATACAATCAAACATTATCATAGTGGTCATACATATTTGCATGTTTCTAAGACGTATTACAGTTATATTGATTAATTATTTATAGTATTCCTCTAATAAATTCCGGTAATAAAAATAACCTATGAAACGAAAAGGGAACAGTTATACATCACTTAAAAAGACAAACATCTTTTGTTTAGAGTAACAGGTGCGTTATGACCGCACTACGACGTTGGCTTCGTCGAGTGTGAATATACAAACACGCCTGGGTGGCTCATAAGGCAATGATGGGATAATATCTGCGACAACATTCACAATTATTCAAGGGAAAACTCGGCAAACCTCAGCAAACTGAAGGCCCCCGACGCGATGCTGTTCTAATGTTGGCCCACTGTCTACGATGCTGGACCAATTTTATTCCAACACTGGGTCAACGCTTCGTGTGTTCCCGGGCGCTGATGGTAGTATGAGCACAGCAAATGCACGACATTAAGCACATGTTGGATCAGTGGTTTGCCGACGTCGAAGATAGTGGGCCAACATTAAATCAGTATAGCACAAACTTGAGGGATTAGCAGGGCGGGTGTCTGTCTCGAAACTGTGCCATGTCTGGCGAACCCATGGATGCTAGTGGACAATTATATAATAATATATATTAGCGACGCATCATTATCCAGAATCATATATACATTATGCCTACGTTTTATGCCTGGTTATATTAAACCGCACCAAATTTTTTTAAATTTGACATTTTAGTGGTTGAATTTCTGCTTAATAACAAGGTTATTATTCGACTACTGTCTTATTTTAGGTTACCTAAAATAAAACAGTAGTCGAATTACGGCCCGCTGATCAGGCAAATGTCAGTGCGACGCCACAAGGGTTATAGTCCAGTAGCAGAATGTGATTATAGCATGGAACCCTGTTTTATTGTAACAGTGTTGAAACTGCCGAGCCCGGGGATCGAACCACCAACCCTGGCATCGTGATGCCTGAGTGCTACGCGTCTAGCCAAAGAGTAGACTCATTGGCTAGAGTAGTAATCACTCCAGTCAGTCATACACACACCCGGCTACATTATGGTATAAGAGATGTTTTTTGGTTGATTCTGGTAGAGCTTGACCTACTAATTGAAAAACCATCGGGAGCCAAGCTGGCTGCTTTGGGGGATAAAAGTTAGCCGCGAAAATGGCTGCCACCTTAGCAAAATATATTTTTGGTAATAAATTGAGTTACATTTGTCATAGAGAGTTGATTTTATTGTTAAAACATATGTTTTTGGGGTCCAGGAATCGATTGGAAGCGTTTTCAATTCGAATATGGGTGACGTAAATCAATTTCTAAGCAAAAATATGGTCGCTTTAGCACTATAGTGAAATCTTTTCCATCATATTGAGATTTAAAACACACATAGAGATACAGTGTTGGTATCAAAATATAGTTTTTTTGTATCAAGGAATCAAATGAAGAATATTTTACTAACTCTCAATATCGAGAAAAGTCTCATTTTATTCAAATAGACAACTTAATGTAATCTCACATATAATATGAAGACAATATTTTGTGGGTAACTTTCAATGACGTCTCACTTGAACCACCAAGTAATCATGTTATCTCAATAAGAGTTTACTGCAGTTTTGTTAACATCAGCTACTTAATCCTGATCATATTATTAACTGGAGTCACGTTGCTCATCTTCCTCGTTGGCAGCAATAACTGTATTGGTATTCTTGCAATCTTCGTTTGCGTGACAGGCACAAAATATAGAGCAGGAAAGATGAGCAGATGAACAGCTGCCACGTGATGTAGACAAAGGAAGGGAAGCTGAACAGCCACATTTGATCATTTTTAGTACATCTAGAGGTGCAGGTAAACATTTGTTGGTAAGGTTACAGGCTCTAGCATGTTAGTCACAACATTCAAAGACGATGCAAATTGTTCTGCATTTAAAGCCGTTTTTGGTCGGTGGTAGTGCCATCAATTTAGGTGCCAAATTCAACTTGTGATTGGCCATTTTGTTACGCCATATTTTGTAATTTGTACAGCCATTGACATTAACGTCCGACCGGCCGCCCGAGGCAGGTTAAAAAGGCCCAGGTAGGATAAACTGTACACATCAGCTGCCCGGGTGGTCGGGTAAAGTTTTCATAGTTTCAGCCCTACGTACCCCTTCCAGGTCCAGTTAAAAGTCACCAGGGCGGACAAAAATCACAGTTTACCTGCCCTGTTGTCTAGTATAAAAGAATCCTAATGTCAATGGCTGTTTGTACCTCAATCATGTCATGTCTGCCTCTTTAGGCTTTCTATAGCAGCATGCGATAAAAAACGTACATTCGGCAACGTCATCGTCCAGCGGTTCATGTATCTGACCCAGTTTATTGAGTTTCTTTCTAGTTTTGAGTACTTTGATTATAGTGCCTTTGCCAACACCCAATAGACAAGAATCGGTGTCACAACCCGACAAGACATGGCCAGCTAGAATATCGTTTACTATGCTGGGGTGCATCTACACTGTTTCCTTGATATCACACTAGTCCTTCCAGGGCTGGTGGTAATCATGGACATGTGAGATTTTGAACTTTATAATAGTGAAGTAGCAGCGTGAAGATGTCTCTATCATCAGCGACTACACACATGTTCTGTCTCCCTGTATTTGCCAGATACACTGCCTGCTGCACAATGATAACATCAGCATCTTCATTGTGTTCTGTGTTCATGTGTGGTTTTTAGTTCTACTGTCACCCTATCATCTAACATTTCTGATGAAGTGGGCTCTCGTCCAGTCAAAATAAGTGCCTTTCTTTCGGGTAATTGATCAGCCTGTTGAATGATGTATTCACTACTGAGACTTATTAGCTGCAGTTTATTGTGGGTCACGGTTAAGCAGATCTTTCTAGTTGGCAGAGGAGTTGTCATTGAGAGGTGATGCTGCCTACTGACATCCATCCCAGCTCTTGCCATCCGCGTCGTCTCCTCGATGCTTTTTTATAGTACCTGTCAAAAACAAGGTATCTATCACTCACTCGTAGATATCCAATGACATATTTGAAAACATTTTCAATATAATCAAGAACACTTCCATAGGCCGGCCACGTTATGACCCACATAATTGTACACCCATCTAGAATAGAGGGCTCTCACTTTCTGAGGATATGTTTCCCCGGTCAGTATTTTTGTAACGCCACCCAATACAGACTCCATTATAAGTTCAAGTCCTGTGTCAGCCATTAAGGTGCCTATGGCACCGACAAACCTCATCAATATGTGCATTCCTCTCAACCTGGGTTTAAAATTAAAGAACTGGGTATTGTACACCCAAGTGTTATTAACAGCGACACGATAGAGCTGTTGGTCATTTGTAAATATGGTGTAACTCTGTCCTGTTGAGTTGTTGAGTTGTTGATAGCCTGTGCTTGTGTTATAGCAGCCAACATAGTGGATGGATCGGTTGCTGACATGTCTATAAGTAAAGATACATTGCAATTGTTTGAGTTTTACAACCATGGCCTGATAGTCGTGCAGCTTTGATGTTAAAGCCCCCAAATTCCAATGTAGGGGCCTACCTGGAGTTAATGTGATGTCTTTAATAAAAGGGAAATCCATATTGTATGCCCTGCTCAGCGGAATTATTTGACTGGCCCGCAATTTAAGGGAAAATGGTGATCTGATTACACGATGATCTGGCATTTGGGGGCTTCTTAGGTCCTTCATATTATGTGCTAACAGGTATATCAGTGAGCAAGTCATATGATGTCTCAGTTTTGTGCAGGCGTTTGATGCATTGGAGGTCATCTTTGGCTTGAAGAATAGGTTGTGTTACAAGATTGGCCAAGTCCATTAGAAGTAGATATAGTGGCGTCGAAATTAACGGCAATGACTTGTATCAACCCTGCATCACATTGAGAGAGACCTATTTTTTCTACTCTTCTAGCAGCGGCATGAGTTGCAGAGCTCTTCATGCGAAGCAGCTCATTATAGGTGCATGTAACCCCATAATGATGAAGTACTTCAATGGTGCTTTTGTCACGTACAACCACACTACAACCAATTTGCAGCAAAGTACATCCACAAAACGTTCCAGTCACGAAATTACCACCAACCCAGCAGGAAGAGTTGAATCTAACTTAGGTGATAACTGAGACAACAGACTCAAAAGAGTGGGACTACATTTATCTAAGGCATCAGTAAGGCATATTATAGTGTTGTATGTACAATTTGATGGTTTTAGCTGTTCACACTCTTGTTCGATGGCTTTGGCCACCCTAGCTATTGCCCTGTCCATATCATCCTCATCATAATTATGATACTAGCTTCATATGCTTTGAAGCTTCGTTTGTGAAAACCAGAATGCTTGACACACCGGCACCTGACAGTACAATGAGCTCCAGTGATAACAGATCAGACAACCATTGAATCAACAATTTTCGAGGTAGACTGTGTCCTCCGTAGCTGTTGTATGTTTTTTCCAGCTCTATTGTATTCCAGATTCTTAATTTATCCACTAGCATGAGGTCGACAACCATCGTGAAAGCGGGGTCTTTATCAAGGGTTTCGTCTGATAGTGATGGGCCAGCCTTACTTTCAAATTTATGTAATCAGTCACGGTGGTACTGAGCATCAGCGGCATGGAGATCACTCTTATCTATGATACAACCTCGTTGTCCCATTCTTCATTTCTCTCCACACACTTGCGCAGAATTTCCTCTTAGAAAGTTTCTTGTCTTTCACGGTAAGCAGTACGACACTTACTGACTGGTCGCCACCTCTCTGGATAATAGGGGTCCAGCTCCAAGCAAGTTGTTTCACAGATGATATATTCTTAGATGAATTTAAACGGGTCTTGTTCTAAGTGTCGACTTTTTTCTGAGGTGGCTGCTCAAATCTAACATTTCGTTGTTTGACCAGTACGTGGGTACGTAGGTGTAGTGATCTACTGCTTAGACCCATATATGTTGAAATTCAGTTTTTGTGACACCAGTATTTTTCATTTAGGTCTATATAGATTGACAAACCTTCGTGCAGCTTGTCACCTCTCTTTATGCTTGCTGTGCTTAACCGACTCACAACAACTAAACTACCATAACCACTACATCTACAGTTTATATAGTCTTTCAAATAACAGTTGTTGTATCCATACTTATTCATCTGTAAACGAAAATAAATACAGAATTATTTAAAATAGTACACTTCCACAACAATCTCCTTACATCTCACCCGCATAATCTGTTCCTGTGTCGTGACTGCATGCACTGGGAAACCAACGATTTTATTCACCTTGATTGGTAAAGCTTATGACGTCACCAGACAAAATCTTCAAACCAGTCCATCTTTTTAGATATATATTTAATATTAATACAATGAAGTCACAATGGGCCTCACAAACAGTTGCGTTTGATGAAAATATTCTGAGAGTGGGCTCTTGGGACACTTCCCCCTATTATAAAAACTATCATGAATTGCAAACTTCTGAAAAGTAATGCAATAATTTGCCTAAAAAATGATTTAATTGACCGCTACTGAAATTAAAACTGTACTAAAAGATTTTTTGACCCTCAAAACCTATATTTTGACACCAAAATCGAGTATCTATGTCAAATATAACGCAAGATATTACCAAATATAGATGTTCCAAAAGTTTTATGGCGGCAATTTTGAATTTCTTGAATAACTTTTTTCCCCAAGGTAGCGAGCTTGGCTCCTGATGGTATTTTGAGCAGGAAGTCCAGCTCTATCAGAAACAACCAAAAAACATCTGTTGTACTACAAAACCGGGTCTTTTTAATTTCCACCAGACTATTACTTGTGATGACAGATATGCGTTGTGTTTTCTTTATCTCGCACTATTTCATACCAAATGCAATGCGCTAGTTCGTCCTACAATTAAAACAATTATAATTAGTAGGAAACAATTGTTCGTGATATTTGAACGATTTTTATTCAAGAGTATTACACGATACATGAATGATCAAAACGTCAGAACATGCCGCAACACTATGCTGACTGTAGCGTTGAGCCAATATTGAGTACAGCATGGCTGTTGGCTGGAAAACTGTTGTAGTCAGGAGGAAATTTCACAAAGGGTGGAAATGTGGTATAAAGTTTTTTGATGATTGATTTTGTTTCATATGGGTTAGGGGTAATCATTTCCAGAGGGTGTGCAAAATTTTACCCAGTGGCATTTTTTTGTAAATCCATGATGGCCGCCAAAACTCCATGAAACCAGTATTCTCATTATAACTTTTAAAGTTTTGATGGTAGAGTCACAATGTTTGTTTCTTATTTGTAGTTACGACCACGCAGAGTGATATAAAGGATATATTTATATTTAAGAAAATTAGATTATTTTTCAATTCCCAAATTATACATTAAAAATATGTCAAAAACTGTGTAAAATGTTGAGAACGGATAAAAAACGTAAAATAAAAGTAAAATATTAATATGTTTTATTATAAAACATAGTCATACATCTTTTGAGCACCAGTCTTAGTTTTATTACATTTAGTACCATGTGTTAGAGGGTTTGTGCAAGATTCCCCACCCCCGCAAAGACAAAATATGGTATATCCAATTTTTGAGCGACTAGAACTTGCAGTGTGACAACTCGAACGCTTACAGTTGCACTGTTATCACCATATTTTCTAATTTATTATTATTCGAGTCACACAGCTTAGGTTCATAATCACATTTGCACGAGGGGATATATTAGCTATATAATATGTAAATACAGAGATAACATTAAAAATGGGCTCAAAATGGCCCACTAATTTTAAAAATGTCACTTGAAATGGTGGTAATCATATTTAACGTAGTAAAATTTGTATTGTGTTACTTTCTTATCACATCATGGTTTTGGGCATATCCCAAAAGTATGTATGCCTAGTTGTGGGCCCACTTGAAACCTGTTGTATGGGCATATTGTGTGTACATTTTATGATCAAAGGTACTAGCGGCGTAGCCCCTTTAAGACATATTGCTCATGCTATTGTTATGTCCTTACCTACTCACAAGCTGTGTCGCTTGTTACTAGACCTATACTGCTCAGTATCCATTGCCAGATCATGTTATTCATCATAGTTTTTGATTGAAGTTGTCTATTTTAATAACAAACGTGCAATTAGCAGTGTTAAGTATTCATGACGGACCAAAGAAACCACCAATGCCATCAGATGTTGCACTTAATCAAGTACCCCCACTTGCAGGTAAAACTATCAGAGAGGAGGGCCAATGTAAATGATGCAGCTTTTTAAGGATGTAATAACTAATCCAAACTAAGTACAATGGTTACAACACCAGATGGTGTCGTCAATCAGGGATGCTGCATGTGCCAAAGACAGATGTGGCATTCCTTTCCTTAATTGAAAACCCTCTGATTATCCTGATACTAAATATTAGAACTACCATTGGAAAAGGATTGTCTCTTACAAAACTATCTGGACAAGAAGTATTAATTTTCACTTGTGATCAGCAGTTGTATAAGGTGACAATTTTTATTGATATTATCCTTTTTCATAATCCAACATATCTTGAATGCGTAGTTCCTATTCTGGGATGTATGCAGTTATTTAAATGAACTTTATGCATTCAATCACCATAATTATGGCTGGAAGTGGCTTTAAAAAAGTCCTGACTGGTGCATTTGGGAGTGTTGATATTAAAATGTTTATCCCCAAAACTTTCGAGCAATGCATTTGTTGGTTGAAGGTGCTACAATCTGTGAGCATGACAGAATTGGACAAGCGCACCAGTTGCAGCCGAACAGTGACACTGTGGAAATGTTTGCCAAGACTATAAGTCCAGGAGCTCCCGCTCCGAATTAGAATTTGATTTAAGCAATTTTGTATAGGGTTATTAATGTAGTCCTAGTCTAGGTCAAAAATCAAGACGCAAGACAACTAGGTCTAAGAAGCCCAGTCTAAGAGTAAGATAAGAACTAGACAGTCTGTCAGAGATTGCAAACCTCCATTGAAATTAATGATCCTAATCAGTATCCCAGTAATGGTCTACCTATCTGGCATGGTTTACCCGATATCAGGCCAATCGAGTTAACTAATAGCTGATTTACGGTCATTTTGAATTCGATATAAATTACCGGGTAGTTAAAAACTTAGGGTGCATCCTCCCCCGAAACCTCAAATTTTGTTTTATAGTAATGGACTAACATCTAACACAGTTTGCAAAATATTGGGCATGTGAAAGTAAATAATGGCCGATAGGGGGCCATTTTGAATTTGAACGAGTCAGAATTTTTCAAGATGCATCCTCAGCTGAAATCTCACATTTCATTCTATAGTAATCGTCTAGCTATCTAGCACGGTTTACCAAATATCGGCCATGTGAAAGTGAATAATGGCCTAAAGGCGGCCATTTTGAATTTGATCAAGTCAAAATTTTCCAAGATGCATCCTCAGCTGAAATCTCACATTTCATTCTATAGTAGTGGTCTAGCCATCTAGCACGGTTTACCAAATATCGCCCATGTGAAAGTGAATAATGGCCGATAGGAGGCCATTTTGAATTTGATCAAGTCAAAATTTTTCAAGATGCATCCTCTCCTGAAATCTCACATTTTGTTTTATAGTAATGGTCTAGCCATCTAGTACGGTTACTAAAAACCGGCTATGTGAAAGTGAATAATGGCCGATAGGCGGCCATTGTAAATTTGATCGAGTCAATTTTTTTCAAGATGCATCCTCTCTTGTAATCTCACATTTTGTTTTATAGTAATGGTCCAGCTATCTAACACGGTTTACCAAATATCAGCAATGTGCAAGTAAATAGTGGCCGATAGGCGGCCATTTTGAATTCGATTGATTCGAAAGTTTTTAAAAGGCATCCTCTCTCGAAACGTCACATTTTGTTTTATAGTAATGGTCTAGCTATCTAGCACGGTTTACCTGATATCAGGCCTATCGAGGTAAATAATGCTGATTGTCGGCCATTTTGAATTCGTAAGTTAAAAATTTTCAGGGTGCATCCTCCCCCGAAAACTCACACTTTGTTTTATAGTAATCAGGTAATGGTCTAGCCATCTAGCACGGTTTACCAAATATCAGCCATGTGAAAATGAATAATGGCCGAAAAGGCGGCCATTTTAAATTTGATCAAGTCAATTTTTTTCAAGATGCATCCTCATCTGAAATCTCACATTTCGCTTTACAGTAATGGTCTAGCCATCTAGCACGGTTGACCAAATAACGGCCATGTGAAAGTGAATAATGGCCGATAAGCGGCCATTTTGAATTTTATCGGGTCAAATTTTTTCAAAATGCATCCTCTCCTGAAATCACACATTTTGTTTTATAGTAATGGTCTAGCCATCTAGCACGGTTTACCAAATAACGGCCATGTGAAAGTGAATAATGGCTGATTGGCGGCCATTTTGAACTTTGACAAAATGATTTTTTTCAAAATACATCCTCTCCTGAAGCCTTACAATTTGTTATATAGTAATGGTGTAGATATCTTGAGCGGTTTTCATGATATTCCACAATATCAGGCCTGTCGAGGTGAATAATGGCTGATAGGCGGCCATTTTGAATTTTATCAACTTCAATTTTTTCAGGATGCATCCTCTCCTGAAACCTCACAATTTGTTTTATAGTAATGGTGTAGCTATCTTGAGCGGTTTTCATGATATTCCGCAAAATCTTTCAGTCGGATTTACCGATGTTATAAATTAGGTCAAAGTGCTGGGTCAACTTCAAGGTCAAGGTCCAAAAACCTGAAAAGGCACAACTAGGGACCTTAGAGAACATGTATGTGCAATATGACTGTCATCGGCCCGGTACTTTTCGAGATCTGCTCCGGAAACGAAGTGCGCGTCAAAACGTCTAAATAGGTCATAGTTCTGAACCAGAAGTATGTCAAAGTTCAAATACCCCAAAAGGCACAACTAGACCCCCTAGGGGTGTTGTGTGTAAAATTTGAAGACTATCGGACAAGTACTTTCAGAGATATGCTCCGGAAACGAATTGTTTACGGACGGCCCAACGGCCCAACGCCGTCACATCATCATTTTCTCCTCTGCAACCTTGCGTATTGAATTCAGATTAAAAATATTTTAACCCGTCCATTAGCCACCTGGAAGTAACCCACATACCAAAAATTGTTATCCTAGCTTATTTTCTCACAAAGTTATAGGCAAAAGAAGAGGCCAAAAAAAAACGGAGTTGGAATTTATAGCTCCCTTCGCTCACCTACGGTGACGGCGGGAGCTAATTATGATGGCTTTCTCTCGTGAGGTGAATGGCTGCGGCACATGTCTGCTCAGAAGAAATGTCACCATGCTTTCATGCTGCTGGTTGCCACAACTACGCTCAATGGTCAGTTTGATGTTCATCACATGAAAAGATTGAATCATATGCTGATGAAAAAACTGCAAGATGGTGCCTTTGTTTGCCATACTCATATGGACTGCTATGTTCATTGAGAGTACTTATAAGCGTCCGGGTCATGGTCCTATGGGAGCTGTAGGTTTGGCGACAGACTGGAACCAGATGGTTACATGGGCGCTAAGTTTTGCCACATATGGAGAGCTTGCTCATGATGTCACAAAAATGGGCAACGAGAAGTGATCCACACACACCACAAAGAAGAATCCCAAGCTCGAATACAGAATGATGATCGATGTATCATTCGCAGTACTCTTACCATGTGTATCGATCCACTCAATGATGCTTCGCATCCAGGTGGCGCATTAATAAACATTATCAATGGAGAGGTCTGCCCCCCCCCCCCCCCCCAAAGGCCGGATGAGCTAAAATTCCAAAATGGCGGCAAAATTCACCTTCATATGAACAAGAAACAAAATGACTATCAAAATGTAAATTAAACACCTTTTTTTTTATTTGCGGCTCGAAATTACTCATTTTTTAAATTTTGTATGACTTGGGGGCTGAAAGAAACATTTCTGGTGTTTATTGTTCATCGTCTGACCTATAGTGTATGTAAAATCCAAGATGGACGCCATTTTACATATTTACTATAAAAATAATGACGTCATTTTAAATACTAAGCAAATCAAAGCATGTTATAATATACATGATATACTGCGATTAGATACAGTTTCGAATGCCTTGCAATCTTATCTGCCGTATTACGTAGTCTATTTTTTTACTTCCCATTAAACATATGTTGTTTATGATATTATAGTTCACGTGCATAAAAACAGCTTTTATGCGTGTGCTGGCGGCAACCATTTTGAACTTGAAGGTCAAACAAAGGTCATGTTGATCGAAAAATATGAGACATAAATTTATCAACTGTAAATCATGCAGAAACCAGAAATCGTGTAATAATATGTAACAAAAATATAGTTTTAACAGATGTGGTTTTGGCGGCCATTTCTTAATTTGCTTTTTTAAAGGTGATTGACACCAAAGATACAAGACTACATAAATCCAGGAGCTCCCGCTCCGAATTAGAATTTGATTTAAGCAATTTTGTGTAGGGTTATTAATGTAGTCCTAGTCCTCGAAAATCAAGACGCAAGACGACTAGGTCTAAGAGACTCAGTCTAAGAGGAAGATAAGAACTAGACAGTCTGTCAGAGATTGCAAACCTCCATTGAAATTAATGATCCTAATCAGTATCCCCGTAATGGTCTACCTATCTGGCACGGTTTACCCGATATCAGGCCAATCGAGGAAAATAATGGCTGATTTACGGTCATTTTGAATTCAAGAGACTAGTTAAAAAAGTTCAGGGTGCATCGTCCCCCGAAACCTCACATTTTGTTTTATAGTAATGGACTAGCATCTAACACAGTTTGCAAAATATTGGGCATGTGAAAGTAAATAATGGCTGATAGGCAGGCGGCTATTTTGAGTTTGATCGAGTCTAAATTTTTCAAAATGCATCCTCTCCTGAAATTTCACATATTGTTTTATAGTAATGGTCTAGCCATCTAGCACGGTTTACCAAATAACGGCCATGTGAAAGTGAATAATGGCCTAAAGGCAGCCATGTTGAAATTGATGAGGTCGAATTTTTTCAAGATGCATCCTCTCCTGAAATCTCACATTTTGTTTTATAGTAATGGTCTAGCAATCTAGTACGGTTTACTAAATAACGGCCATGTGAAAGTGAATAATGGCCGATAGGCGGCCATTTTAAATTTGAACGAGTCAATTTTTTTCAAGATGCATCCTCTTCTGAAATCTCACATTTTGTTTTATAGTAATGGTCTAGCTATCTAACACGTTTTACCAAATATCAGCAATGTGAAAGTAAATAGTGGCCAATAGGCGGCTATTCCATATTTGATTGAGTCGAAAGTTTTTAAAAGGCATCCTCTCCGGAAACGTCACATTTTGTTTTATAGTAATGGTCTAGCTATCTAGCACGGTTTACCTGATATCAGACCTATTGAGGTAAATAATGCTGATTTTCGGCCATTTTAAATTCGTAAGTTAAAAAATTTCAGGGTGCATCCTCCCCTGAAAACTCACATTTTGCTTTATAGTAATGGTCTAGCCATCTAGCACGGTTTACCAAATATCAGCCATGTGAAAATGAATAATGGCCAAAAAGGCGGCCATTCTGAATTTGTTCAAGTCAAATTTTTTCAAGATGCATCCTCATCTGAAATCTCATATTTCGTTTCATAGTAATGGTTGAATTTGAATAAGTCAACATTTTTCAAAGTGCATCCTCATCTGAAATCTCATATTTCGTTTTATAGTAATGGTCTAGCCATTTTGTTTTATAGTAATGGTCTAGCTATCTAGCACGGTTTACCTGATATCAGACCTATTGAGGTAAATAATGCTGATTTTCGGCCATTTTAAATTCGTAAGTTAAAAAATTTCAGGGTGCATCCTCCCCTGAAAACTCACATTTTGCTTTATAGTAATGGTCTAGCCATCTAGCACGGATTACCAAATATCAGCCATGTGAAAATGAATAATGGCCAAAAAGGCGGCCATTCTGAATTTGTTCAAGTCAAATTTTTTCAAGATGCATCCTCATCTGAAATCTCATATTTCGTTTCATAGTAATGGTTGAATTTGAATAAGTCAACATTTTTCAAAGTGCATCCTCATCTGAAATCTCATATTTCGTTTTATAGTAATGGTCTAGCCATCTAGCACGGCTTACCAAATAACGGCCATGTGAAAGTGAATAATGGCCGAAAGGCGGCTATTTTGAATTTGTTCAAGTCAAATTTTTTCATAATGCATCCTCTCCTGAAATCTCACATTTTGTTTTATAGTAATGGTTTAGCTATCTAGCATGGTTTACCCAATATCAGGCCTGTCGAGGTGAATAATGGCCAATAGGCGGACATTTTGAACTTGATCCAAGTTGAATTTTTTCAAAATGCATCCTCTTTTGAAACCTTACAGTTTGTTTTATAGTAATGGTGTAGCTATCTTGAGCGGTTTTCATGATATTCCGCAATATGAGGCCTGTTGAGGTGAATAATGGCCGATAGGCGGCCATTTTAAATAATATCGACCGAAATTTTTTAGGATGCATCCTCTCCTGAAAGCTTACAATTTGTTTTAAAATAATTGTGTAGCTATCTTCAGTGGTTTTCATGATATTCCGCAATATCAGGCCTGTCGAGGTGAATAATGGCCGCTGGGCGGCCATTTTGAATTTTATCGACCTGAAATTTTTTAAGATGCATCCTCTCCTGAAACCTTACAATTTGTTTTATAGTAATGGTGTAGCATCTTGAGCGGTTTTCATGATATTCCGCAAAATATTTCAGTCGGATTTACCGATGTTATAAATTAGGTCAAAGTGCTGGGTCAACTTTAAGGTCAAGGTCCAAAAACCTGAAAAGGCACAACTAGGGACCTTAGAGTATGTGCAATATGACTGTAATCAGCCCAGTACTTTTCGAGATATGCTCCGGAAACGAAGTGTGTGTCAAAACGTCTAAATAGGTCATAGTTCTGAACCAAAAGTAGGTCAAAGTTCATATACCCCAAAAGGCACAACTAGACCCCCTAGAGGTGTTGTGTGTAAAATTTGACGACAATCGGACAAGTACTTTTAGAGATATGCTCCGGAAACGAAATGTTCACGGACAGCCCAACGGCCCAACGCCGTAACATCATCATTTTCTCCTCTGCGACCTTGCATATTGAATTTCGATTAGAAATATTTTAACCTGGAAGTAACCCACATACTAAAAATTGTTATCCTAGCTTATTTTCTTGCAAAGTTATAGGCAAAAAAAAGAGGTAAAAAACAGAACAGAGGTAGAATCCATAGCTCCCTCCGTCTCACCTGTTCAGCACACCCAAATTATGTAAAAACAAGCGCAAAAAATAATTAGCACTCAAATGTCAAGCAAAGTTCAATGTTTTATATTTCAGCCCACCTAAATACACACATTTTCATAAAAAGGCTGCAATATTCTCTCATTTAAAAATATATATGCCATGTACAAATTTAAATGACACTCACTTTTAAGCAAATACACATCTGGGTTCAGAAAACATAAATTAAATATAGATATGGCCGATAATTATGTTTTATTAAGTTGTTTTTGTTGTCGATTTTGATTATTCTGTAATAAAAAAACACGTTTCATCGTATTTGTAGAGAAAACCCTTTAATCCACTGCATCATGCAATACATAATTAGAACGGGAATTTAATTATCGTTTTTATGATATATTACATGTGTAGATTGCTAAATCAGAATAGCTACGACAGACGTTTGCATAGCCTTACCCCTTAATCTTAGACAGGTTTGAGACATATCAAGGTTTAAAAAAAGTTGGTGTGGGGGGGGGGGGTGCACGGTGGGTGGTTGTAGCCCATGCCCTATCTGATATGGGTTTGCTACCCAGACAGATCTTGAGCTAGGCTCCCCGGTGTGTAAAAAGGTCACTATAGTTCAAATTAGGCTTGAAGTTATCCTCTTTCACAGACAAGACACACATCCTTTTTACCCACCGTAATATCCCTGTCAGATTACCAAGAAACAGGTATATCTGATATCCGGCATGAAGGAGACATCATGTACTTATTAAATATTCACAGAAATATAACTTCTTTGTACTTGTTTTTAACTCAACAGAGGTTGAAAGAGCCGCATTGAAAATACTTTGTGTGATGATTCCATCATAAGTTTACACCTGCCGTGATTTCCGCTTATTCAGGGTGGTGAGACCATATGAGTAAGTCTTTATATAGGCGTATAAAAGTGTGACATGATACCCAAAATTTAGAACTCATTGTTTTCGTCTATTTTTTTAAACAAAACTCTTTATTATTTCGCCTATCATTTCAGAAAGCTACAAGATAGTTTGATTTTTGTTTATTTTGTAAATCCAAATTTAAATTCGAAAAAATGCATAACGCACGTTACATAAACTTGTAACACTCGTTACCTTGACATGAATAAAATGCAAATATATATATATATCATGTACTTTGTCGTTTTTGGAATATTGCAAATTTTAACTATGAATATTGGTTTCCACACATCTATAGCGATATGAAATTAAAATTAAACAAAAAAGATATTTCTGATATTTTTTGTGATGACCTCTCATGTAGAATATATTGCTATCCTGAATTTTTAAATTGTCAGCTGATATATTGCATGTTTATGATGTATGTTGGGGATAATATGTCAATTTTTGACTGTCAAAGAATGCGGATTTCAAGTTAAAAATCAATTTTTATTGAAACATAACTCACGTTACATTGACATAACTCACGCATGTTACGTGGACATGGTAAATGTAACGTGCGTTATTCACTATGTCATGATGATTATAACGCATATTACATGGAAGAAATCCAAGTAACGTGCGTTATAATATAAATGTAATGTAACATGCGTTTTGACACACATGGTAAAAACTTTCAAATTGGGTGTTTTATCTCTCACAAACGAATATATAAGCGTATCCATGTTAAATAATTCTTCAAAATCAACATAGCTATAAATATAATTCTATTCCATGACACACTATCACACAGAAAGATCGTCTTCATGATAACGAACGTTACATCATAACACATGTTACATATGTATATTTGTTTGACAGAATTTGCCCACCACTCCATCACTCACACACAAAACGCACCACAATGCACTGCATGTGACACGATCAACTAAAAGACACGATGAACAGATTGTAATAATTAATTCGAGAGTAGTGACGTTGTTTTGCTGCTAAACTGACCTGGAGAGGTAACGCACGTTACATAAAACTTTGACAGAATGTAAGCCTGCTTGGTGAAAATAGTCTTTTAATGCACATTTAAAGACAAGTAACATTAGATGTTCTGCAAATAAGGTTCATAACACTATAGGCAAGGCATCACGATATTTCATTGATTTACAATACACATTGTCTCCTTGCAATAAAATAGAAAACATAACTGTATACTTTGACAGAAAATTGTAACATGCGTTACACCCATTAAAAAAAACAAAAAAAATGTCTAATAATGAAAATAATATTAAATTAACGGCATATAAACATTTTCCCATGTATTATTGTTATAATAAAATACAGCATAAATGATTTTTGGAATGGCATGTTTGTCAAATGCAAGGTACAGATATAGCAGTATTACCATGTCACAGTACAGAAGACCAAATTTGGACAAAATCTGCACTAATTCATAAAAATAAAGTATTTATTATCATCTGATTAATAAAATCTTGTTTATTCTATCTCTATGATAAATCATTAATCGAATAATTACTTTAGGAATTGAAATAATATTAAGGAGGGGTCATGAACATGTTTCAAAAACGTGACCATCCATTATACGCCTATATAAAGACTTACTCATATATAGATATATGTATATGTAGTTGTTTATTTTTTTTAGCCTGGGATGAAGCATTAGGTTGTTCTGAGCAAAATGTTTTTTTTAATTAAGTAGATCTTGTAAAAACTGTTGCCCTGGCAGCACTTTGAATGATCATAGATGTAATGAAAATCAGTATGTTTTTTTGTAAATGTCGTGCTGCATACAATACTTTAATAGAGTGACTATTCCTGCCACTATTTCTGCATAAAAAGTTGTCATGGTTACTTTTTATTTTAAAAATTGTTGTTGAGAAATGGCATATACATTAGGTTGAATTTTGTAATTTATTGGCTTTTAGTATCAGTTGTTTATCAGATGAACATTTTTTTAAAGAAAAAACGTGCCAGATATTACTTAGTGGGCAACCACACATGCTGCAAATTTTATGCAGCAGTGTAAGGGTTAAGCTGCACGCACGCGCTAAGTTAATATTTTTGAGAGAACAACCGGATGATTTTTTTTTCTGTGGGGAACCCTGATCTTTTACTTGCACCCATATGACTCTCAAACTACAAAACAAGTATTTCATCCATGAATTATCCTCAAAACACGACCTTCACAGATCTCTTTTAGCCTTATAGTTATCCTTCCATTTTCTCAATTATATACTTTCTAATAAAAATTGTGGAATTCATTTTATTACAGCGATGATAAACATCCATTAAATATAGATTTAAAGCTCCATTTTTTTATTAAACAGTCAGAATATATCAAATAAAACTAGAAAACATGGAGAGCCTTCTGCACATTCTTGGTCTCACCACCCCAAATACCAGTCCTATTAAAATACATGTAAAATGACTCAATTCCACGGGCTGATTTTACTTCTTTTTGAACTCATATCATAATGAAGCCTGGACTGTGCTTTTTGAAAAACAGCTCTGATATGGGTTTGTTACCCAGACAAATATTGAGCTAGGCCCCCTGGTGTTTAAAAAGGTCACCATCGTTCAATTCAGGCTTAAATTCATACCCTCTTTCACAGACCAGACACACATCCTTTTAACCCACTGTATCCCTGTCAGATTATCAAGAAACAGTTATATCTGATATCTGGCATGAAGGAGTAGCAAATATACCACAAATGCACATAACAATCAGAAATTTGGGCTATTCTTGATAATCTGACACCCAACGAGTGCACTGCAATACAGTAACAGTAGCAAATATACAACATATGCACATAACAATCAGAAATTTGGGCTGTTCTTGATAATCTGACACCCAAAGTGCCCCGCAATACAGTAACCAGGGAATAATTTGCTTCAGAAAAATTGTGTAGCAGTTTAGCATACTGGCATGTACCAAGCTATCATTCTCCATGCGAGAAACTGCTACACCAACATACTATTGCATAGCATTTGCCCCAACTTGTGTAGCAAACTGCACCGCTACACCAGACAAATTATTCCCTGAGTAACAGTAGCAAACATAGGCCTACCACATATGCACATAACAATCAGAAATTTGGGCTTTGCGGGGAAAATTCTCAACAGTGGCAACACCTCAGTAGTTTCCTACTGCTGCTTCAAAAAGTTCAAGTGTCCGAGTGATGTTTTGGATTCTGTTACTTCTATAACAATTTGCAACATTGTCATTGAGGTGCCATCTCTTGGACTTTTTATAATTTAGCTCAGATTTTGATTTCACGTTAGCACAGCATTTTTCTTGCCCAGTGAAAACTGTGGAATGTGGTCAAATATTTTTTTAGCATGTCTGCAGTTATGAAAAAAGGCTTAGCATAATTTTATTGAACAATTTTGAAATTTATTGAATTTAGACTCTACCTAACGGTAGGCTACCTAGGTGAGACCATATTAAAAGTTTCAGTCATTCAGTATGGGCGATACAATGTGATAACTGAATGACGGAGGGGTACAATGTTTCCCGGCCACTTGCCCACCTCTGTAGCGCTGATCGGCCTTACGGTAAGCGGAGCGAGTCGCCTGGTCCACGGCTACCACCTCTGCACAAACAGCCGTCCTTACGAAAAAAAATCTGTTTCACAGGGGTTGACAAATTCTTATTGTGTTTGGTAGCCCGGATGACTTTCCGGGCTACTAGTCTACTTAGTATACAGACAAAAATAGACAACTTCTGATAGCCCAACTTGAAAATATGGTAGCCCCGGGCGTCCGGGCATGTGATTTGGCAAGCCCTGTGTTTCAGCCACTGGAGCAAACGGAATAGAATAGAATCTTATCGACCCGCTGCGAGCTAATTCCTCAGCTGTCTGTGGTGACCTGCTCCGCAGGGCTACAGCGACTCCAAGCCTCCCAAGTCCAAGGGCCTGGAGAAGCGAGCATCCACCTATTTCCCCACTCCCGTACCCCCTCCCACCTTCTAATTTTTATATTTACTTTACTCCCCCTGCTTACATTGCGTTAATGGGGTCCACACACTTGAATCAGTCCCTCTCCCTCTTCTTCGTTTCTTCCCTGATCATGACATGAGTTGTACCCCCAGACCCAGTTAACCGTTGTCGTTGAATGGCAGTCAACTCATCCCCCATACCAACTCAACCCCAGTTCACACCTGGGTAGACCAACTCATCCCCAGCCCTCCAACAGCTATAACCAACTCATCCCCCGGCCGTCAATACCTTACCAACTCATCCCCAGCCATCGGCCAAGTGTTACCAACTCATCCCCAACTCATGACTATATTGTAGGCTATCTGAACTGTTTTAAAGTTAGACATACGGACAGCCAGCGATTACTCATACTTTGGGAGTGTAATAAAACACTTTTATTATTAGAAGCAATATATTTTATTTAAAAAAACATATTATAACATGTAGACATATTAACATTTAATTAGCAGGTCGCATGGCTATAAAACATGAAATATACATAATATAAAACATTTAATTCATTTAAAAACATTTAGACATAGGCCTATTAAAATTAAATAAAAAATAGCAGGTCACATGATTATATATAAAATATACATAAAGATACATAATGTATATAAAACATTAAAAAGTCTTGTGTGAGCAGTTTACAGTGTGGGGGCATTCAGGTGAGCACATGATCTTAACAAGGAATACGGGGTCTTCTTGTAACATTATGGTCCGTATTCAATGACAATATTGAAATATATCCAGGGGTCTAGCTGTGAACTAACAGCTAGAGCCGTGAAATGTCAACGGCTTGGATGAGTTGTTAGTCTTTGGTGAACTCACCCGCTCCACCCCTTGCACCTCAGGTGTTGTGATGAGGATTCTTGTGCTAATTCATACATGTCAGCGAGAGCTGCTCGTGAAATGTCAACGGCTTTGATAAGTTGTGAGTCTTTGATTAATCCGCTCCAATAATACTCGCTAAATGTCAACGGAAATCTAATGCGTTCAAGGGGTCAGATACGATTGCAATTTTAGTATTTTATAGCAAATAAACAAGTGACATATCCGGTATATAACTGATAATAATTAACAAATAAGCAGTATATGTCATATCACTCTGTCGAGTTGTTACCCATCACAAATGTTGATGACGAACAATAGATAAAACAATCACAAATATATTCAATTATTTTTACGAGTAACAAAAAGAAAAAGGTAACTATATATCAGTAAAGGTATATTTATTTGTGGAAGTAATAAGTGATAATCCCTGAAAACGCTGAATTGTGAAAGCCGCTGATATCACATTTACGGGAAACAGAAAAAATGGTTATTATCAGTTAGAGTATATCTCTTGGAATATTGGATGTTTGATATTATAAGTAAACATAGTCTTTAAGAAATATAAAATATTTGTATAAGTGATAATCCCTGAAAACGCTGACTTGTGAAAGCCGTGAGTGTTCGCATGAATGTGTTATATGCGTCACCTGGTATCAGCGCGGATATTTTTTTAGCGCTGTTCACAAATCAAAGGAAGAGGTGTGATGGTAGGGTCACTGTTAAAGGGATTTAGGAATTTAGTGCTGGCAATTGTTCTCATAATGACAGTTTATGAAACACTATACTACTATAGCGGGGGCAGTCTGTGAAGTACAATTAGGTATAACAGTGGATCAAACGGTAAGATAACTAAAACTTAAAGGGTTGACTATAAAAATATATATCAAGAAGTATTAACTATTTATAGCAATAGACTGGCGAAATAAGAACACGACTGACTTATTAATCGGCTAATGTTAAAAAGTAACATAGCCGCGCTAAAGATTTAAAGGGTTGACCATAAAAATATATATCAAGAATTATTACCTATTTATAGCAATAGACAGGCGAAATAAAGATAGCAAATAATATATAATATACGTTTTTAAACAATAGAATAGAATAGAATAGAATCTTATCGACCCGCTGCGAGCTAATAACAACTTTGAACTTTGAACTTTGAAATTATATCCAGCAGCACCTCCAATTTGGAGTATCAGGCTGGAGGGGGGAAAGGGCTGGTGGATTTAGTCAACCAGTTGACTCTTGAACGCTGCCACAGTTTTTGATTCTATGGCAGCTGCCGGAAGAGAATTCCAATCAGGGATAGTTCGATGCCAAAAAGAATTTTGTCCCAGTGTGGTGTTAGCTCTAAGATGTTTATAGGCCTGATTGTGCCCACCACGTGTTCTTCTGTCCGCTGGGATTAAACGGTCATTGATAGGAATTTCGACTAGCTCATTTAAAATTTTGAACATGCTTACAAGTCTAGAATTTTTACGTCTTGTTTTCAAATCAGTCCAGCCCAGGTTCTGAATGAGAGATGTCACACTGGCTGTTTGTCTATAATTTTGGGTGACAAATCTTGCTGCTGATCTTTGAATTTTTTCTAATTTATCAATATCTTTTTGTCTAAAGGGGTCCCAAACTGCTGAAGAGTATTCTAAAGACGATCTGACCAGGGAGAAATAGGCAGTCTCCCTTAGTTTAGGGGGACATGCCTTCAGGTTCCTCCGAAGGAAGCCCAGAGTGGAATTTGCTTTACTTGTAATTTTGTTAATGTGGGCCTCCCATTCCAGGGTCTCACTAAGGCAAACACCAAGATATGGTGTTGATGGAACGTTCGCTAGTGTTTCACCTTTAAGGGTGTACTCAAATTCCAGGTTTTTTGATTTCGGCCTGGACACCCTCAGGACCGAGCATTTCGAGGGGTTGAAACACATCCCCCATCGATCTGCCCAGTCCTGTAACGCAGATAGGTCTCTCTGCAGCTGCTCCTGATCTGCTCGACATTTTATCGGGCGATACAGGAGGCAGTCATCTGCAAAGAGACGAACCTGCGAGGAGACCGTGGAAGGGAGGTCATTAATATAAGTCAAAAAGAGTAGGGGTCCGAGAACAGTACCCTGGGGCACACCGGACCTCACGCGAGCTGATTCTGAAGAGCTGCCATCAACTACTACTTTTTGGGTTCTATTGGTCAGAAAATTTTGAATCCAATTAAGAGTTGTTCCCCGAATTCCATAGTGGTCAAGTTTGTGCAAGAGGCGTTGGTGGGGGACAACATCAAAGGCCTTACTAAAATCCAAGACAACAACATCTGTTTGTGTCTTGCTCTCAAAATTTTGAATAAATTCATCAGTTGTAATCAAAAGCTGGCTTTCGCATGAATGTTTTGATCGAAAGCCATGCTGTACAGGTGTTAAAATTTTGTTTTCCGAAAAATGGGACATAATTTGTTTACAAATGATGTGTTCGAGTAATTTGGCACAAACACATGTGAGGGATATCGGCCTGTAGTTTGCCGGAGAGTGCCGATCCCCTTTTTTGAAGACTGGGGCAACATTAGCCTCTACCCAGTCATCTGGTAATTTGCCCGTCTGTAGAGATTGGTCGAAAATAATTTTAAGAAAGGGAGATATTTCGTTGGCAGCATTCTTCAGAATTAAGTTCGGGAGTTCGTCCGGTCCAGATGCCTTTCCGCCGTTTAAACCCTCAAGTAATTTAGTTACACCTTGAACGGTAATTTCGAATTTAGGCATTTCAGTATTCGGTGGTCCTGTTAATTTAGGTATATTCGTGGTGTCTTCCGAGGTAAAAACTGAGCAAAATTGGTTGTTTAGTATTTCGGCCTTACGTCTGCTATCTGAATGCAGCTGACCGTTTTCCTTCAAGGGAGAGACACCATTTCCATCCTGACGTTTAGATTTAATATACCGCCAGAGTGGTTTTGAATTTTTTTGTTCTGAAGATTCAGAAAGTTTGTTTTTCAAAAAAGACCACCTGGCAGACCTGATGGCACGCTGGGTCTGCCGTTTACATAATTTATATTTTGCCCAAAGGTCAGCTTTATTCGTACGCTTGGCTCTGCTATATAAAGATGCTTTTTTCCGAATAGATGCAAGGAGTGATTTGGATAGCCAAGGTAGATTTTCCCGAGGGGACGTCATTTTAGTTGGTATAAATTTGTTCAGGCATTGATTTAGGATGGATTTAAGTTTCAACCAATTTTCATTAACAGAACAGCTGGGACTGTTTTCTGAAAAGGAGGTCCAGCAGCTCCTAATTTGTTGCCTGATAGCTTCCCAATTAGCCTTTTTGAACTGACGCACTGGGCGGGGTTTTGTACGACGGTAGGGTGGGTCAATATCCAGTTCGGTCACAACAGCACAGTGATCCGAGATTCCAGGTACACTATGAGAAGATTTTATCAAACCAGGTTTATTTGTGATCAGGAGGTCCAAAATATTTTCTTCTCTAGTTGGTTCTTTATGAATTTGGGCCAAGGCATGTGTATCTAGGCTTGACAAAAGCAGCTCGCATTGTGATTTGTTTGCTGCTTTAGGATTTACTACTCCATTGTCCCAGTCAATACCAGGCAGGTTAAAATCACCTCCCAGGACAATGGTCTGATTTAAATTTTTTGGCATGAGGTCTAAAGATTTCACAAGTTCTTCTGAAGTACTAATTTTGGAGTCAGGAGGTCTATAAAAACACCCGAGGGTTAAAGATTTTGATGCCGATATCTGAACTTTAGCCCATAAAATTTCACAGTTGGTTTCTAAATCAGGGAGGAGGGTCATGTCATAATGTTTTCTGACAGCAATAAAGACTCCTCCTCCTCGGGCTTTCGAATTTCGATCTTTACGCAAAACTTGGTATTCAGGAGGGAAAATTTCACTGGTAGTGGTATCCTTGTCAAGCCAAGATTCAGTGCCGAGGATACAATCAGGTTGGTAGTAATTTACAGATGCTAGAAAATTTGCTACTTTCCCCTTTAGGCTTCTGCAATTTATTAATAAAGTACGCCAGTTTCTTTGACGGTTTTTAGGCCTAAAGGGGGGAATTGGACTACTGTGCTGTGTGGGAGCGAAATCTGAATTCGGTGAATTGACGTTCTCAGAGCCACTAAAATTTAGATTGTCAAAATTATTTGTGGTTTCAATTTCAAACGAATGGAATAAATTTCGATCAAAATTTGGATGATTGCATCGACAGCATATCCACGAGACGTTTGTTGTGGAATATGCCAGGAAGGTGAAAGATCCCATGTCGACACAATCTTTGTGAAACCACACATCACAACTATCACAGCAAATTCCACGCTGCTCCCATGTGACCGGGTCTTCGCAATAGCCACATGGGAAGATCGATGACAAATTTAAGCTCCCAGACATGGGAGGACCTGGATTAAGTTCAACCTGGCCAGAAAGTAAAATTAAAAATAAGGCTGAACCAAAATCTAATTTAGGTGGGCTGAGCTGATTTGATCCTAGACTAGGACATAGCCTGAAAATAGGTTTTACCCCACGAAAAATGCGAGAATTGAGAAAAACATGAACATGTATTGCCGGGGGGCCGAAATCAAGTACCGGTGATGTAAAAAGAATATCATGTTCCCTGTACAGAGTGTAATCATGGAGAAAGGGGATTTCGTGAGGGTAATTCACACCTCTAATGTCCTCTGACTCAATTCGAGTGAGGACTAAACTGGCTGCAAACACAACCAGAAAATGTTTCATGACGGTGGTGATGTTTACATATTGAGCCGCCATTTTGTTTTTGGGTGTCATGTGATCACACGCTGTACAGTTCAAAATGAGCCAGCGAAAATCGTATCAATTAAAGACCAAAAATTTACAGCTTTAGGATCGAAAAATAATCTAATTTGTTAATTTATAGCTTCTACGCAGGTTTAATAATTTAGATTAAACAAGGGAGCAACGGTCAAGTGGTTCTAAATAGTGAAAAAAAAAGGATAAATTTGATGAGTCAACCGGGAGATGTCTGATCTTATCGAGCCTCGTTTCCACCAATATTGTTAGGCGTAAGCATAATATGCTTAAATTATATTTTATTCAAGTCAGATTTTAAAACATATCTGATACTTTTAAGTGATCATCATAAAAAATAATCAAATATCATTAAAGAAAAGTTAATACAAACTCATCCCCAAAGCCTAAGGCTAAGGTGCAACGCACATGACCAACTCATCCCCAGCCCTCAACAGCTATAACCAACTCATCCCCAGCCTGCCAACAGCTATAAGCAACTCATCCCCAGCCCGTCAACACCTATACCAACTCATCCCCTGATATAGACTACCAGGGGATAAGTTGGTATAGGGGATGAGTTGACTGCACACCTTGTCGTTGATTTATTATCGCTCGTGCGGAATAAAATAAACTACCTTCACAGTTCTTCAGTTCAAATAATCAATGAATTGTGAGCATTGGACTTGGAATATTAACCGAAAGTTAACTTTTTATATTTAAAAAATGAATATTTAACATGTACATTAGAGCATTACCCAAAACTGAAGCTTTTATTTATAACAGAATAAAATAGAATAGAAGAATAGAATAGAATAGAATCTTATCGACCCGCTGCGAGCTAATTCCGCAGCTGTCTGTGGTGACCTGCTCCGCAGGGCTACAGCGACTCCAAGCCTCCATGGGCCTGGAGAAGCGAGCATCCACCTATTTCCCCACTCCCGTACCCCCTCCCACTTTCTAATTTTATATCTACTTTACTCCCCCCGCTTACATTGCGTTAATGGGGTCCACACCCTTGGGTCAGTCCCTCTCCCTCTTCTTTGTTTCTTTTCTGATCATGAGTTGTACCCCCAGTTAACCTGAGAGCCCGCATAGCACCAGATAAATCTGGGTACAGGGCTCCCACGGTCTGGCGAGTGCTGTTCAACTACAGTAGCATTTCTTCAAATGTAGAATCTCATCGACCCGCTGCGAGCTAATCCGCAGCTGTCTGTCGTGACCTGCTCCGCAGGGCTACAGCGACTCCAAGCCTCCATGGGCCTGGAAAAGCGAGCGTCCACCTATTTCCCCACTCCCGTACCCCCTCCCACCTTCTAATTATTATATCTACTTTACTCCCCCCTCTTACCTTATTTCTGGGGTCCACTCCATTGGTTCAGGCCCTCTCTCTCTTCTCTGCAGCTCTTCCGTAGTTCTGTCCGTGCTTAATACCCCCAGTTAACCCAAGGACACAAAAAGTAGTAGTAGATGGTAGCTTTTCGTACACTGCTCATGTAGGTTCTGCTGTACCACAGGGTACAGTACTTGGCCCGATCTTATTTCTATGCTATATTAATTACCTCCCATCCTCGGTCTCATCTGGTGTTCGACGATCAAAAAAAGCTACAGGAGGACTCAACAAAGTTGGAGCGCTGGGCAGACATTTGGGGGATGAAATTCAAACCATCCAAATGTTCTGTCCTCCGAGTGAAGAGACCCCGGGCTAAAGAGATAGCATCAGACTACCAGCTCAAAGGGGTCACACTCGGACAAGTAACAAATTCACCTTACTTGGGAGTCAGCATCAGTGAGAACCTGGAATGGGGGGATCACATCTCCAAAATTGCGAGTAAGGCTAATTCCACACTGGGTTTCTTGAGGAGGAATTTAAAGGGATGTCCCTCAAAATTAAAAGAGATTGCATACTTTTCAATGGTTCGGTCACTTTTGGAATACTCTTGTCCTGTATGGGATCCATACAGGCAAGGTGACATTGATAAATTAAACAAAATTCAAAGAGCTGCTGCACGTTTCGTAACTAACAACTACCAGCGTAAATCAAGTGTAACAGCTAGATCTAGGCTGGACTGACTTACAAACTAGAAGAAAGAACTTCCTGTACAAAATTTTAAACGGATTAATTGCTATACCTGTCAGTGACCTCTTAACCCCAGCAGATGAAAGAACTCGTGGTGGACATAAAAAATCATTCAAACATATTAGAGCTAACACCACGCTGGGACAAAATTCTTTTTTGTACAAAACCATACCCGATTGGAATCATCTTCCACCAGCTGCTATTGAATCCAGATCAATAGCAGCTTTCAAGAGCCAACTGAGCGATTAGTCTGGTCGGCGCTCAGTACAAACCCTTCGCCTGATACTCCATTGAGGAGGACTGCGAAGTCATACATTTAAAGGTTAAAGATTAAAGAGAGTCTGTATAGCACCAGATAAATCAGGGTACAGGACTCCTGCGGCCTGGCGAGTGTAACAGTTTATGAAAAACTCTCCAATATTTTATAAACAGTAATCTGCAACTGTGTATGGAAATAGGTCTAGTCTATGTTGGACTAAATTAAATATAGGGCAAGCTCTATATTACGCGTCAGCAAGGCCTTGGATATTGTTGAAAAGTCGGTGAACCACCCAGTTTTACTGTGTGGACTACCCCCATTGAAAGACAGGAAACTAATCAAAGTGAGAGGCATGGTAAATGACTATTTTCACCATCATTGTGAGAAGAGCAGTAAAATGTGCTTTGTTAATCCTGCAAACACCGTCAAACATCTATCTGAGGATGGTATTCGCCTCACACCTGGTGCAAAACAGTTATTGTGTGACACTATGACAGCAGCTGCTGTAAATTTTCATGTAAATGGCTTAAAGCACAAAAAGGAGATTCACATGAACAATATAAAAAAATCGCAAATTCGAATACTAAAGAGAACCAAGTCAAGAAAGTACAACAAAGTATTTAAAATGTGTGTAGCAATACAAACTTATGTGCTATTAGAATTAGTAAGTAAAATATTTGCTTTACTTCACTTTTCGGCCAGTATGGCCATTTAAGTGAAAATTCCAGGTATTACAATATCCCATATTGTATAGTTAAAGTAGTAAAGGAAAGACAAAGCCAATAAAAGCATGATCGTACTAAAATATTCAGTTTAAAGTGTTTGATATGATAAGATGACGATGCTCCTGGCACCTATATGTAACATGTCTGATGACATGTTGTAGCGCCTGCACTACAACACAGTTTAATGAGTATAAAAATATCAGTATAAATAATGTAAAATATGAAGTTATTATAAAATGAACGACTTATCAAGTCACTATATCTCCATGAAATTGGGGTGATTGTGTAAAAACTACAAGTCTAAGTCTAATAATTAAAACATAGGATATAGGTTACATTCCCGAAGGAACTGAATAATAAAACCAGCAGGGGTGTCCCTGAATAGCTCAAATAAGGAATTAAATGCAAAATACTTCCTTCTGATGTGCGCATATTTCGCACAACTGAGAAGGACATGTCTTACAGTGAGACGAGTATTGCAGCACATAGGTCGCAATTCTCCTCTCAATAAATAGCCGTTTGTGAAATAAGCATGGCCAATTCTGGCCCTGCATAAGACAACGTCATCTCTTCGGCGTTCCATTGGTGTAAAAGATCGCTTAATGATTGGTTGTACCTCGAACAATTTGCTGGTGACATTGATGTTCCATTCACCTTGCAAAATGTCATCAAGGTAGACAGAGATGTTGTACTTGAAATCAGTATATGGTATATAATAAAACTGTTTCGTCTTATCCAGGGCAGCCTTGGCCAAAACATCAACCCGTTCATTGCCCTGTATTCCAATATGGCTGGGTACCCAGAAAAAAACGATGTCCTTGTGCCCAGACAAGTAGTGACACATATGCAAAATATTGGAAACAATTGGGTTGTTGAGTTTTTGACTCTTAAGAGCCTGCAATGAAGATAGCGAGTCTGTGATGATCATGAACTCCTCGTCACTACTATCCCAGATGTATTCGATGGCAGCTTCAATAGCTAACAGCTCTGCTGTGCAAATTGAAGCCTCATCGTTGATGCGGCAGCTAAATTCATGATCATCACAGACAAAGGACATAGCTGTCCTCTTGTCTTCCTTTGATCCGTCAGTATACACCTTCCGGTGCCTCGGAAATCTACAAAATAACTCAAGCAACATGCTCTGGAAGACAAGGGGACAGGTGTCTCCTTTCCTGAGATCTGAGAGGTAAAAAAATATATTAGGTTGTTGGAGAAGCCAGGGTGGATAATCTGGTGGGCGCACAACACTAATTGCGTCGAGCTCCACCTCCATGTCCTCCAGATGGGGTTGAAGCCTTATACCCAAAGTAGGTATAGTCCCTGGCTTGTTATTAAACAGTCTCTTGTATTCAGGGTTGACAACACACGAGTATGCCGGGTTCTCAGGATTTGCTTTCATTTTCATATAGTATTGCAGGCTCAGCTTCAACCGGCGAGTCTCTAAAGAGGGCTCACCGGTCTCCACCTGAAGACTTTCGATGGGTGATGTTCGAAATGCCCCTGAGCATAATCTCAAACCTTGGTTCGCGATTCGATCAAGTACTGCTAAGTACGATCGTCTCGCTGAACCATAAACAATACAACCATAATCCAGTTTGGATCTGATGTGAGAGCGGTAAATCCTCAGTAAGGTTGTTCGGTCACCACCCCAATCCTTGCTGGATATAACTCGTAGTAATTGTAATGCTTTCCTACACTTATCTTTCATATATTTGATGTGTGGAATAAAACTGAGCTTCTTGTCGAAAAAAAGACCAAGAAATTTGACCTGCTCTTCAACGGGAAGCTGCTGTCCATATCTTTAAAAAAATCTAGAGTGTTGAATTTACCTATTGATTTACAGCTAGACCTTTTTTACAAGCTTGTCACACCTATACTTTTATATGGAAGTGAGATTTGGGCCTATGAAAATAACGATATCATCGAAAAGCTCCATTTGAGATATTGTAAATATATATTAGGTGTTAATAAAAGCACCACATCTTCGATGGTATACGGCGAATTGGGCCGTTATCCATTGAATATTGAATACACATCAAGATGTATTTTATTTTGGGCACGTATTATTTCAGGCCCAGTTTCAAAACTGTCAGTAAAAATGTATAATTTATTGTATAAAATGTATAATCTAGGTATTTATAATTCACCCTGGCTATCTTTTGTCAAATCTACTTTATTGTCTGCTGGGTTTGGATATGTTTGGCGAGATCAAAAGATACCCCGTACACTTGAATATTTTAAAAAAGTTTTTAAAACTAGACTTAAGGATCAATACCTTCAGACTTGGACAGATGATGTAGCATCAAATGCAAAATGTATAAATTACCGTATGTATAAGTCGGATATATTGTTAGAATTCTACATTACTTTTCTACCTATGAAATTAAGAACCGTTTTTAGTCGTTTTAGGTGCAGAAATCACAAATTACCTGTAGAAACTGGCATTTATAAAAACATCCCAAGATCTGAAAGAGTATGCGTTAAATGTAGTTAGTCAGAAATTGGTGATGAATTTCATTATATATTTAACTGTCCATTTTTTGCTGATCAGAGACGCACATACCTACCGAAGTATTGTCATATACACCCTTCGGCACCCAAATTCAAACGCATAATGAATGATAAAACAAAATTACGTAGTTTGGCGAATTTCATTAAGATTATTTTGGAAAGTGTGAAGTGAAAAAGCTGTAATTGATTGCATAATAATGTATACATTATTATGTGTTATGTTGTATGTTTTGCTTATTACATTCACTGTTATTTTCTTGTATTCCTCCATGTGAGGCTTAAAGAATAAACACTTGAACTTGAACTTGAATATAGTTTGAGATTAGGCTCAGGCTGTAAACCATTTTTTTACAAAAATGTACACATAAAGTTTTTGTGGGAGAAAATTTAAAGCCGTTCTCATCCGCACAAGTCACCAACTTATCGAGGCAACCTTGCAGGCGCCGCTCAATTATTGCCATATTGCTTGACTGGCAGTAAACAGCCAGATCATCAACATATAATGATTTTTCAATATCGTCTGGTAAAGCACCAATTATACTATTTATAACGGTAAATAGAGTTGGTGAAAGGATACTACCTTGTGGGACACCCTCCTCCTGTGGATTTAGTGAAGAGTGGATGTTGTCCAAGCGGACTTTAAATTTTATCCCCTTTAAAAAATTGTCAATGAATAAGGGTAATCTACTCTTCAGGCCCATTTCATGGAGATCTTTCATGATACCACCCTTCCATGTGGTATCATAGGCCTATTCTAAATAAAAAAATACTCCAACTGTATGTTGATTTTTAACAAAACCTTGACGGATATCCATAAGTCTCTAGTCTGACCAAATGGTCTGTGGTGCTTTTTCCTTTTTGAAAACCACATTAATATTTAGTTATTATGTTATTGTCTTGTAAAAACCATGTGAGACGATGATTGATCATGCGCTCCATGATTTTGCAAAGACAACTTGTCAATGCTATTGGCCTATAATTATTAGGATCTGTTCGATCTTTTCCAAGTTTAGGGATCGGGATCACTGTTGCCTCTCTCCATCCATCTGGGAAATCCTGAGATTGCCACAGATCATTCAAGAGTAGAAGCAACAGATCAAGTGATACATCAGGCAAATGTTTCAGAAACTGGTAGTGAATTTTATCAGGGCCAGTTGCCGAATCAGTTGCCTGAGCGATAGATTTAATTAGTTCTCGTTTAGAGAAATTAACATTGTACTTTTCGTCATTATCTGACTCAAAGTCCAATGTGTTCTCCTTCTCCTTGTCCCTAATCTTTCGAAATTTTTCCTGATAATGATCTAGCGATGATTTAGCAGTGAAGGATGTCGCCAGCGTTTCTGCAATATCCGTTTTATTGGTTATTGTGTCAGAATCAGTGACAAGGTACTTGATGGTTTTATCTTTCCTCTTGCCACTGATTCTGCGCAGCATTTGCCAAGTATGTTTTGCCGATGTATTATTATTTAGTGTGGAGACATATGCTCTCCAAGATTGCCGCTTGGCTTCACTGATTGTGCGGCGATCTTTAGCGTAATCTTTCTTATATCCGTCAAGGTTTTGTCTAGTTGGATGTTTTTTAAATTTTTGCAAGGATTTTTTCCTTTTGTCTATTGCCTTTCGGCAACCTTCGTCAAACCAGGGTTTGTCGAGTTTTTTGGGAACTGTCGAGGTTTTGGGTATGCTTTTATCTGCTATATTGTGTAACTTGGCTGTAAAAAGGGCTATAGGGTCATCAACCCCCTCTTCATTCTCAAATTGAGAGATTGTGAGGCTCTCCCCACAAGACTGTTGGAAGGCCTCCCAATCTGCTCTGTGCAGCCTCCAATGCTGCACTCTTTCTTCAACAATAGAGTTGTTGCTCTCTATAAATATAGGATAATGATCACTGCTACAGAGATCCTCGTTGACCCTCCAAGTGTAATCCAAATATAAATCGGGATCACACAAGGATAGGTCAATGGCTGTTGCAGATCCTGAAGCAGGGTGCAAATAGGTGGTGGCATCATCATTAAAAATGCAGAGGTTTTCCTCTGCGAGGAAGTCTTCTATTATTCTGCCCCGTGGGTTGATGTCCCTACAGCCCCACATTGTGTGGTGCCCGTTAAAATCTCCCAGTAGCATGAAGGTTTGGGCAATTGTTTTACCAGCTGTCTCAATTCCACAACATCTACTGAGCGGTTTGGGGGTAAATAAACAGAGCATATCGTCATTTGCCTGTGACAGTTTATGTTAACCGCCACAGCCTCTAAAGTTGTATTCAACGTGATCTGTTGATGTGGTGTTCCATCCTTTACAAGGATGGAAACCCCCCAGCAGGCCCTTTCATTATTGGCAGGGCCAAAACAATTGATTATTGAATAGTTTTTAAAACTTATGTTAGTGTTGGGTTTTAAGTTAGTCTCCTGCAGGCACACAGCCGAAGGGCTGTGTTCCTGCAGAAGAATAGCCAGGTCATTGTAATTTGATCTTAAACCTCGACAATTCCATTGTATAATTTTGTGGGCCATTATGAATTTTTATGCCTCCCTGGTTTCATCTGTGCTTGGAGTGCAGCGACGGTGTCGGGAGATACAAATACCTTGCTACCACTGCTTTCATCACCATCTACACACTCCCAGGATTCGTATCTATTATACGAAGCGATCGGGTCATCAGTGCCCTTGGGCATTCGACCACTGCCTTTATTTGTGCTTTTCTTGTTAATTTGTTTTGTTTGTTCAGCTACTGGTGGTTTATTTACCGTTTCTTTGTTCTTATCTTTATTATTTGTTTTGCCATTTTTTGTTTGTTTTGAATCCCTATTTGCCAGTGGCTTTGGGGCAGTAGGGGTAGCTGCTGTTGTTGTATTTTTATTGATCATAGTTTGTTTTTGGCAGTGGAGGTATCTTTGCTTGTATTAGGTTTTGATGAAGAGGATGCAGGTGTTGCGGAAACATTTGTTGCACCAGTTGCAGATCTGATCTCTACTGTATCAGTCTGGCAACCAACCGACACAACCTGCTTTGCGACAACACTGGCAAATGATGGTTGTTTGTTAACCCCTTCAACAATTTTCCGAGCTTCAGGGAAGGAAATCTTTCGCTCTGTGCGAACACGTTGGAATTCCTTCTCTGTAATCCATCGGGGACAATTTTTGGAATAGGCCGTATGTTCACCATTACAGTTGACACATTTCATTGCAGATGTGCAGGCGGTATCTTGATGGTCAGGTTGTGCACACTTCGCGCACACCTTCGCTTTACTGCAGTTATCTTGGTGGTGTCCAAACTGTTGGCATTTGAAACACCTCAAAGGGCTAGGCACGTATGGCTGGACGGTACATCTCTCAAATCCAGCCTTTAAGGTGGCGGGTGGAGTTGGCCGGTTGAAAGTGAGAATGGCAGTGTTTACTCTAATCATTTCTCCATTTTTTTTAATGGTAAGCATTCGTGCGTCAGTGACTCCTTGTTTTTTGAGCTGTGTCAATAATTCCTCTCTAGTTGTATTTTTGAGCTCAGGAGTCCTGAGAACTCCCTTTGAGGTGTTTAGTGTCCTGTGTGGTGATACTTTCACAGGCACTTGGGCCAATTCCGTAATTGCTAGAAGCTTGGTAAAATGCGTTTCTCTGTCGACCTCTATTAGGAGGTCGCCAGAGCGCAGCCTTTTGATGGTTTTAGGCTCTCCTACCAAGCCCTGGATTCCCTTTTGGATGGCAAATGTTGAGAGTCTGGAGAGAGATTTCTCATCATCTCCAGACGTCATCATCAAAAATCTCGGAAAATATAATTTTGCTTTTAGAATTTCCTCCCTGGTCTTTTTATACCTTTCAAGGTATGCTTGGTCACTATCATAATCTTCATCAGAATGTTTTCGCTTTGTCGCTTTGTTATGTCCGGTATCCATGGTGTGTTGTGTTGTTTTTTCATCACCCTGGCTCTCCACCCACCACGGAGCCCTACAAGGGGGCAAACTGCCCGCCGTAACCAGCAGGAAGTATTGTCAGAGCTACCAGGGTGATATACTCATAGCAAAAGAACAGCAGTTGCAATAACCGCAGTACACATCCTTTCACCAGATTAGCCCATGAGCCATCGCCATCTAGTGTCCACAATCGTGTATATAAAAATGGGATTGGCGCTTCCTTTCACTTTGTCTTGGATGATTGCTAATGAGATGAGATGATAATAGACAAAAATGGACACTAGATCAACGAGACTAGCCGATTGATCTGGCCGGGCCCACCAGACCACCCGTCTCAATGAGATAAGGGCCAAAGTGGTGTGTTGGGAGTATAGAGTCCGCAGGCTCCTACGCCCTCAACCACCAGGATCCCTTCTCCCACCTATACGGGATGCAACCCACGGCAAACAGGTTGAGGGTGTGTTTAGCCTTCTAAAAGAAGTTACCAGGGGGACCACGTGGAGTTAACACCCTCCCCCCCATGTGCTATTGGAAGTGTAGCCTGGAATATAGGTGGACTGGGGGACAAACTAGAAGCTTTAGATTTACAACATTATTTGATAAATTTTGATGTCATAATACTTTCAGAGACATGGTTAAAGGCCCAGGTCTAAAATCATCAAAAAAATGGGTGATTTTATTTTGGCTTCTTAATATGATCACATGATGTAAACATGTCCATAGACTAGAACTGCACTTATACCAGTTAGGCTAGATATAGAGACGAAATTCCCGTATTTCTTATTTTTGCCGTAGTACTTGATTTATATTTTGGTAGTTACAATTTAGGCCTAATTAATGTAACAGGAAGTGTGCTTTATGTTAATGCAAGAAGAGGCTTAGTTGGACAGTTGATATTGTACTTCAGCTCAAATGTTACAATGTTACACTATATCTCCATGAAATTGGAGTGATTGTGTAAAAACTACAAGTCTAAGTCAAAACAGTGTCATTGTCAAAACAAATATATAATATATGCTATAATACTATATACTATAATCAAAAAAAGTAATCCCATTTAGACATAAATATGAATGACATAAACAATGAACAGAGAAACCATTAAGTAAGTAAGTAAATGTCTTCTTTACTTTACTTTTCGGCCAGTATGGCCAGAGAAATCATGAAACCACAAAAAATTCTCAAAAATTAAAGACTTACAGTGCCCCCACAGTTGGTAATAAGGTCTGTGATATTGGAGGACATCACAGAGCGATCACGAACCGTGAGGACACCGTAAGTCACCACAGGCTAATTGTACGGCAATGGCTTCTCTATGACATGCTGCATTATCCGCCAGGATGCCACAGAGAAACCATTAAAACAATGAAGTGAAAAAATAATTATATGGCAATGGTTTCTTTCGGACATCCCGTCCAACACCAGGTTGCCAAAGAGAAACCACTGCAAACACAAAAAAACAAATCGTAGAGGAATTATGAGTAGATCTACAATGAGTACAATGAAAAAATATAGAAAATATATAAATATGAATATATAAAGAATATATAAAGAATTTGAACTGAAAACTATTCGAAAATAAACATAACAACCTCAGTGAAAAACCCTTAACCACCAGAAAGCAAACACAAAAAAACTTCACGTCAAAAAAATAGAAAAACCTGGTTTGATGAAAGGTTTGGGTGTGCTTGGCCTTCTAAGAAGTTGCCCAGGGGGGACCACGCGGAGGTGACACCCTTCCCCCCCCCCCCCCTACACCTTCTGGTACAAAATAGCTCTAGCAACGTGCTCTGGAAGACAAAGGGACAGGTGGCTCCCTTCCTGAGATCTGAGAGGTTAAAAGTATATTAGGCTGTTGAAGAAGCCAAGGTGGACATTCTAGTGGGTGCAGAACGCTAATTGCGTCGAGCTCCACCTCCATGTCTTCTAGATGGAGTTGAAGCCTTATACCCAAAGTAAGTATAGTCCCTGGCTTGTTATTAAACAATATCTTGTATTCAGGGTTCACAACACACGAGTATGCAGGGTTCTCAGGATTTGCTTTCATCTTCATATAGTATTGCAGGCTCAGCTTCAACCGGCAAGTCTCTAAAGAGGGCTCGCCGGTCTCCACCTGAAGACTTTCAATGGGCGATGTTCTAAATGCCCCAGAGCATAATCACAAACCATGGTTCGCGATTGGATCAAGTACTGCTAAGTACGATCGTCTCGCTGACCCATAAACAATACAACCATGATCCAGTTTGGATCTGATGCGAGACCGGTAAATCCTCAGTAAGGTTGTCCAGTCACCACCCCAATCCTTGCTGGATATAACTCGTAGTAATTGCAATGCTTTCCTACACTTATCTTTCATATATTTGATGTGTGGAATAAAACTGAGCTTCCTGTCGAGTAAGTGAAATATTTTTTTTACGTCATTTTTCGGCCAGTATGGCCATTTAAATGACAATTCAGACTAAAATAATAATATGATATTTTTAACAGTAAAAGTGATAAAGTAAACGGACTAAACTGATAATAGAAAAACAACAAATTATCAAAAGTTATGGGCAGATTTAGGCCCGCTTTCCATGGTCGCGAAATAGCACGCGGAATGGACATGTTGATTTATGTTAAAATACATGAACCCTTTCCATGGTCGCGATTTCGGGCACGGACGGGTCCGCGCGCGGATTGAAAATCCAGGGCAGACAGATTTGTCCGCGCAGGGAGTTCTGTCATATGACGTCATTCTCAGGGGGTTTTCCATTCAGGATCAACCGCCAGATCCGCAAAGACAAAGTGCAGGTTACCGACCTCTACCGTGTACATGTCACAAGCCGTGTGAAAGATAAGCCATAGACCAGGAAGGTGCAAATATAGGTGCAAATATAATGTAAGTATATGTAGGATCGTGTACCTTGGTAATAAATTGTACCTTCAACCAGATGAAGATTGACAGTATTTGGAAGAAGACATAAGCGCCTGAACTTCCTGAAGCACTAGACTGGACTAGGCCTACATGTATTCATGGTAACGACGGGTAATAGCGGCCGCGGGGGAACAAAACATTGTAGGTTCTAATCATGCTAATTATGACTTTTATTTCACCAAATTTGACGGAGGGGGAGCTAAGCAGCTAAAAATGCCACTTTAATTATTGTATGAATTATTCTGATTTTTGTTAACGTTATGATGTTTCGTCAGCATCAATATTGTTTGTTGATGGCTTTACTTCACATGTACAGAAAGCAGAGACGCAGACGCCATATGCTGTGTACTTTAATGATGGCAATGAGTGTATTGGAACAGAAGAGGAAGCACAGATTTTGGGTGCATGATATTATCCAGAAAAAAAAGGAATTTGGTGTTTATTATCACTTGGTCAGAGAGCTAGAAATTGACAGTGAAAAGTTTCATGAGTATTTCAGAATGTCTAGTGAAAAAATGGAATTTGTGTTGAATTGTATTGGCCCATTTATCAACAAAAGGGCAATAGTGCGCCAACCCATTGATGCCAAGCAAAGATTGGCAATCACAATAAGGTAGTAGTAGTAGTAAATCTTTGCTTTACGTCACTTTTCGGCACAAAAGGTATTTTAAGTGACATTGTAATACGATAGAAACGTTGTAGTCAATTGATGAGATGAAATGATGCACAGATGATGATGTAAGGGTGGGGGTGATAGGGCATGGTGTGTTATTGAGAGCGTTTTCCCTCGCTCGCCCGATAAGGGGTTCTGGGCATGTCTAGGGGATATACCCCCAGACATGCCCAGACGGCCAGAGACTTGAGTTTCGCTGTACAATTTCGGGTCGGATAGTCCCCAGAGTAACAATAGGAAGGATCACTCCCTCTGGTTAACTCCATTCATCCCACGTGAGAGACCTAATGTCAAACACGCTATTGCCGGTTATTTAAGGCTACCACGGCCTACATCAGTGCCAGCACTGATGCGGGTGCTGCATTGGCTCCACTGTTGAGCGGAGGAACCAGGGTACGCCACTGGCAATCCGCCCGAAGATTATAGCTAGATACGAGATACGAGGAGGCTGCAGCTGCCCTTGGACGATTGCTGTAGACTAGTGCTTCCGTACAATGCCGTACACAGCATCCAACAGACGAAACAGATCCCTAATGACCCTCCCCGGATGGGGGCGAAAAGTACTACTACTAGCAATCATCCCAGTACCCCAAGAGACGATGGAGACAAATATGATGTCAAAACAAAATTACCAGACTACTTTGCACCGCAAACCGACATGCAATTGGAAATTCTAAATTCCGTAATACACTTCAAGAAAAGCCTGGCAGCGCCAGTACAGTACTGGTGCGGCCAGTATTATGGTCAGAGCTAACCCTACCACTGCTGGCGATACTGTTACTGTTGACAATCACAAACTCAAACAATAAAAAAAATATTCAAAAATGGAAGGATGTTCGGCCATGGTTGGGGTAAGGTGGTGGGACAATGTGGTGTAGCTGGTGTAATAGACCAAGAGCCCGGACACTTTTAATTACATGTCTGAGGCCAAAAGGTTTGAAGGTGGTTCCTGAACCAGAATTTTATGCTGATTTCAAAAACACATTTCTTAATTGCCGCAAATGGGGCCATCTTTGTGAAAAGGGGCTATTTGTGAACCCACTGTCCAGTTTTTTAAGCGAAAGCCGTATTAATATGTTTTTTCGGATTGCAACTATATTAAGTGGGTTACCAAGGCATGTAGGGTATCAAAATGAGCGTATTTACACAAGGAAAAAGTTAAAAAGAGACAAAATAAGTATCCATATATTCGCTACATAACTAGGATTTTTATGCTAAAAATTAGAAAAATATGCCATAATCGTTATTCTACAACAATAATTGTGTGTAGTTGGTCTTTAGAATGATGTGTTTACACTGGGCGCA
This sequence comes from Flabesymbios commensalis, assembly GCA_964017125.1. Taxonomy (NCBI): domain Eukaryota; kingdom Metazoa; phylum Annelida; class Polychaeta; order Terebellida; family Flabelligeridae; genus Flabesymbios; species Flabesymbios commensalis. The sequence continues at coordinate 86,590,548 of OZ024906.1, forward strand.
AAATAAGATCAGATATTTCAATTGATAGGCGTATGTGTATAATTTCAAGAGTTGAGCTAACCTGGACTACTTACAAGAAGAAATGAGTGACGCTTGTGATCGATAGCATAAGTGTTAATATATGATACAGTATAGAGTCTGACTTGAACAAATTTGATGCGTAAGACGAGGTGGTCTGCCAAACAGGTTCATTTGCATGTCAATGTTTTTAATCGAAAAGAGTGGTTTTGAAAACAAATTGATGTACCAATTAGAAACAGAGATAGCTACATCAATTACAGAGAAAGATCGCGCTACACCACAGAGGATGTTAACAAAGCCAGGGCTAGCAACAGGCGTCGCTTGGGACAATTAAGTTGAAAACTCTGAAACACTCTCTGCTGCAGGCACACTTCATGATACTGTTGGCATCTGCTACCAGAACTGTGTGGTGGGTGATTCGACTGTCAGATAAAGCTCAAGTGCCACCAATAAACTGTATAAAACGACTAAAAACAGAAAAAGTTATTTTGAATGAAGAAACACTACAGAATATATGCAAAAATAAGAGTATTGGTACACATGTTCCAAAATAACATCCCCATGTGGATTAGGTGGAATTCCACAGTAGACAATTTATCTCGACAGACTATGACTTTAGGTTACATGGATAACTACAGCCTTCCTCCTACACGGCTTGGTGTGCTAGCATAGAGAAGGAAAACATCTCAAAAGCTTGCTGCAGGATGTGGAGTATGCCGTAGTACACTATGACCTTGCTGTTGCAAAATTCTAATTCAGACAGAAAAATCTCCAGTATATGACAATATATTTGTATGCTTTAGGGCCGGGCCTTTCATGTGCAAATGGCCTATTGTGCAGTAATTGGAACATCTTAAGACAGATTTTTGTGGACCACAGGTATTACCAGATGTCGGTGTTTTAGCAAGCTGTTCTCTGAATGGTATTTTATCTGGCAGGCATTATAATAGGTACAGGCGGAGTCATGTGCTTCTCTCTTTTGCTTTGCAAATATTGCATTGTAAATGTTTCATGTCTGAATATGGTCCACAACCTCCACATTTCATTGAACAATTGAAAATTTTGCATGGTGAACCATCCCCTTTTGTTCTTGACAAAAGCGAATTGTGGGAAGCTTACGATGAGATAATACAAAAATGCAGTGAATATCTCGAAACATCACGCTCTGGTTATCATTGATCAACTGCTAAATACTGGATCACTCACATTGATTTAATCCAGTGACATCAGAGGTTTAGTCGAGAAACACTTACAAATGATCTCGATCTATTCTCATACTGTGCCTGTTCTTTTGCCACCAACCATCCTTATTATGATATGTACATGGTGAAATATTATCACATTTTTTTTAAAAATTGAACAATCTCACCCCGGCATATGAGAAATGCTTCTAAAGTTACATGTTCTATCTGGAGCATTATTCATCAGGCGTACCAATTAATCATTCGCAAGGACACATGTGGATCTCACTCTAGAACAAACAGTCTATATATGCTGACGCTGCATCTAGAATGACTGGTATATCAGCCTTTACAAAAAACATGAATGCCAAACGAAGGTTGATGATCACTCATAGTGCAAGAAGTGTTTGTTTGAGCTAGCTGGTCTTATAAAACAGGAAGATGCAACACAAGAATACTATGAGACAACAGTTACACCAAAACATTTGTCAGTGGTATTGAAAACACTCTCAATCCATTCAACCAGACATATGAAGATGAAAAAGCTGTAAAGACATAACTGCTACATATCATGCAAACAGGCAGAAAAGAATGTCAACATTTCAAAGAAGAATGTTTTGTTGACCCAACTAAATTTGATAAGGCGAAAAAACGTCGAAAAATATGAAACTTTTTATCAGATGCTATGAAAGTGACACTTCCTGGAAAAGAGAAGAAAATTCAAGAATTGAAAGGAACTCGAGATCTATTTGGACGGGTACTTTATCTGGCTGTGAACAAAGGAGTGGATTTAGATCTGGTATTCAGATATCTCCTCACAAAGGGTGCACCAGAAGAAATAGTTTTTTTTTATTCTCCAGTGATTATGCCTGCGACATTTGGAGAAATAGCCAAGTTAATTCTCACTAAACTCTTTGCATCCACAAAAACGAACATATTTTGTATGTGATTCATATACGATTCCCTCGATGAAAGATGCTGAGAGAGCCTTGCGGGGATCTTGTGAACTTGATAAAGAGTAGGTGATCAGGTGATATCTGGCTCAAGCCAGGTACGCCGCAAAGACTTTAATGCTGCACTGAAATCTAGTTGCTTCAAGATAGTACTGCTGCATTTTCTTGCCATAAAATGGGAAAAGACGAATGCAGCCAGCAAATCCGAGGTCATACACTGTGTGTAGGGCTCAACACGAAGGCTTATCTGTAGCAGATGATGTTGTGGTAGTGGAGGACAGCCCCATCCTTTGCTGTAGTCACGAAGAAGCTGACACCAGACTTGTATGGCATGTCAGAGCTATGTGTGAAAATCAGGAGGGACAAATCATCGCTAGATCCTCAGATACAGATGTCTTTATTATGCTGTTTTGACATTAAGTACTAATAACACAAGACGATATGTCGATATTAGGAAACTTGCACAAGCAATGGGTTCAGTATTATGTAGTTCTGTTGCAGCACTGCATGTTTTCACAGGTTGTGGCTTTACATAAAGTTGTATGCACGAAGACAAACTGCGCCCTCTGGCATTAATGGAAAAAGAAAAGACATGGCAGACAGCATTTATCAACTGATATATCTCATCCAAATTCACCACAGACTTGGAAAGTTGTGCGTGTTGTACATGTTATATGTATAGCAAGCCTAAATAACTTCCGTGAATACAGCAAGACACAGACTCCAGCAATCTACCACCCTGTCAGTCTGTGCTCCTAGAGAAAATAGAACGTGCGAACTTGGTAACATATACCTGGAAGAATGCACTTTTAAAAGAAGCACATCAATGACCCCAGAAGAGAATTGCTGGCTCCTCGCAAATGGTCACTATACCATTAAAAGGTTTTCCGGACAACAGGTCCCTGAGGTCGTCACTACTGATATTGATCACAGTTTGGACATGATGCCTGTTGATCAAGATTACTGCTCATCTTCTGATGAATGAGAACCAGACAGTGACAATCAGTAGAAGATACGTGAAAGAAGTATTATTAGTTTGGTGTAGTCGATCTGTGGTGTTGGTAAAGCGCATGAGTATGACTTCATAGATAACACTAATTGTTCAGGGTAGTTCCATACGATGTTTAAAAGCTTTTATTTTGGTCATGATAAATATGTTGATAATACAATTATTTCCTTAAAATTCGCCCTTCTTGTACAAAACACTACTAGAATTGTAATTATGAAAATATTGTGAATTTGGTAAATTCTTAGACATGCTATTTTTTAACATTGAACTGTTAATAAACATTCTAAAAATAAACTCAGCAATGAAAGGGTTATTACATACGTTAGTAAATATATTTAATTTGAATATTTTTCTCATTCTAGCTCACAGTAATAATTATGATGTATAATACCCAATGTTTATTGCGTCATCGCTTGTGCCCACATGAAATATGGTTGTTTTGTATTAACATAATAATGTATTGATTAAATTACACCTATAGCATTTTATATTTATTTTGTGCCACAATTTAAAGCTAAATATTTTGCTGACTGTGTGATAATAATTGAACTTACATGTCTTTACTTCAATTTTGATATATTTTATGTCTTGGTATAAATCGAACCTTTGTATAGGAGCAGCTACAGTTACAGGTTATTATATTATAAAACATTGGAATAAACAACATGAAAAATGTCGTTTTGTCAACTTTGGAGCACAAAATCTTGCCATGTGACCTTGGTATGTTCAGTAAATGTGTTTTGTATTTACTACATTGTTCAGTATGTAAAAACATTCATTTTGATACCTAACATGCCCAGGTATGTCCATCAAAATAATTTTTCAATTTTCGCATAAAATAGTAGACGGTAAGTTCCGAAAAACAGTTTTTTTTACCCAAATCGCCCCATTTGCGGCAATCAAGAAATGGGTTTTTGAAATCAGCATAAACTTTTGGTTCAGGAACCACCTTCAAACCTTTTGGTCTCAGACGTGTAATTAAAAGTGTCTGGGTGTCACCTCCGCGTAGTCCCCCCTGGGCAACTTCATAGAAGGCCAAGCACACCCAAAAGTGTGATTCATATAGTGTTTTCCTCACATTATCACATATGGGTCTAGAATATTTTGCATTACTTTTCAATCTATATAAAATCAGTTTGGCGGTAAATACAGAGCATAGTCTTTGGTTTGTGATGTTCAATATTATCCGAATCGGTATGTGAATGTGTGTCTAACGTTCTATTAGTATACGGGACTGTCTTAAGTATATACATTATATATTTATATTATATTATATATATTTATATAAAATATATTAAGCATGATTTATTTCTCTCATTATATATTTGTTTTGACAAAGACACTGTTCTGTGACTTTCAATTCTAATTATTTTTGTTATGTTTTTGTGTTAATTTAATTGTGTATCGGCGCTGGCGCTGTGTCAGGTTCTTAGAATGTATCTACAAAACTTGCTACATATAGGTGCCATATAGGCACTATCATGCTATCATCAATCGTTTTTATCTCAATGCCTTAGTGCGGACATACTATTATCAGTTTGGACTTTTTACTGTTCAAGATATCATATTATTATTTTAGTCTGAATTGTCATTTAAATGGACATACTGGCCGAAAAATGACGTAAAAAAAGATATTTTACTTACTTACTTACTTGTCTTACAGTTTGAGGTACACATAGAAGAGCTGCTCATCATTCGTGTAATGGTCAATGGATCCACTAGTATGAAATTGGAAACATTATGAAATCACGAAAAAAGCAAAGCTCACCTGAAATCCCAGTATATTTATGACAATAAGTTGCACCCAGAAAAAAAAAATTCGCAGTGAACATGCCTCATGGAAAACAAAAAAATCATTCAGGGATTATTTGTGTGTGGTAACTTACTGTCTGTTCTTGAAGTTAGGTATACCCAGATGTTGTTGTCCTGGCTGAGTAAAGGCTTATTATGTTGACAGTCCAGTGTCAGACTATATACCAAATATGTCAAGTTTGTTTTATTAAAATATAGAAATCCTGAGTTATATTATTGACGACAAAGATAATATAGAGCTTCCCTGCAGGATGTATTTCAAGTGTTCAACCCTGAGCCGGCTACGAGAGCTGCTGAGAAATGGGACCGATGGTCAGCGAGATTTGACAATTATCTAATCACACGTCACATTAAAAATGATGCTCACAAGGAAAACACTGTTACTTCATTTTTCCGGTGAGGAAGTTCTTGAAATTAATGAAACAACAACAGACGAAGCTGAGGAAACGTAATGTAGAATATGAAATTTTTCTTTTTCGCCAAAGCCAGTGGCGAATCAAGTGGCGCCCCGGCTGCGCCCCCCCCCCCCCCTGTTCAGGGTCCCCCAAAAACAGAAAAAAACGATCAGATTTTGACCAAAATATGCTACAGAATGCATTATTCGGGTCCTTAGATTTCAACATTTTCCGGGAGAGCATGCACCCGGGCCCCTCTAAATCATATATTTTGAAAAAAAATCGGCGCCCCATCTGTGAATTCCTGGATCCGCCACTGAAAGCAGTCAGAACGCAAATGAGACTCTTGATCAGTTTCATATTAAGCTACTATAGTTAGCAAAGAACTGTGAATTTCATGATTAAGCAGGCCTATCATCACTCAAGCTGTTTGTACAACGGCAGGTTGAGCCAAGTATGGGAGATGTAGACGATTTGTGATTCTGACATAACGGTGGGAGTACATGTGGTTGTTCAGAAGAAAACATGGAGGGATCATGTCAGATAAACCCCTAACTATCACATCAGCAGCATGCAGAGATACACTCGCTGCTGCCTGAATTTTGCGATGTTCCCACCTCTTACCCTGGAACAGCTAACTTGTGATCCCCTAGACATGCCCAGAACCCCTTATCGGGCGAGCGAAGGAAAACGCTCTCAATAACTCACCATGCTCTATCACCCCTACCCTCACATCATCATCTGTACATCATTTCATCTCATCATTTGACTACAACGTTTTTACGTATTACAATGTCACTTAAAAGACCTTTTGTGCCAAAAAGTGACGTAAAGCAATGATTTACTACTACTACCACTTGTGTGAGCATAGTGGCCTACTATTGCTATGACAAACCGAGAACCTGTCAACAAACATCCTTATCCACCTTATCACTATGCGTGATAAAGTTGCAATGTTGCAATGTTGTTATCAAGACGAAGCCAGATGGTTCAATAGGTTTCAGTGTCGATTACAGGGAACCATTCTGAATAAGAAATCTGTACGGTGAGAACTCTACTGACACCAGCATCAAAGAGCAGGAAGTCACATACGTTCGTACATGTATAGCGGGTAAAGTGTCTGTGCAGTTATTAGGGATGCAATTTGTCATCAGGCCAAATGCAGAAAACATTCTGTCATCAATTGAAAAAAACGTGATGGACTATGGTGGGCGAATTCTTGATGATTTATATTTCAAGTTAGTCTCCCTTGGATCAGATGGAGCAGCTGTGGTGATTGGCCGAATTGGTGGTGTTGCAGCTTTGTTGAAACAAAAAAAACCCACTTTACAAAGCATATGTTGTTTTGCACACCGCCTCGAACTGGCATACAAAGATGCAGTTGAAGAAATCCATCATTTTCTGGCCACAGATTGTCTGTTATTGAGTCTTTATCTCTTTTACCACAAATCCGCACCAGTGAGAGCTGACTTGATAAAAACAAACAAAGCTCTGGGCAAGAAGACAACACATCCACCAACAAGAGTAGGTGATACAAGATGCGTAATAATTATGATGTGTTTGTAACCCACCGTTCACAGGCTGAAATCAAAGGGCGTGGAGACAACAAAGCAAAATCAAAGGGCCTTTTAGAGAAAGTTGAGCTGTCCTGCCATGGTAAAATTTGCTCATCTTCTTTAGGATGTATTATTGGTCCTTCAGCGACTCTAACGAAAATTGCAGATGTCTATCAATCATACCAGTGTACAGCTGAGCAAAAATCTGGTCCTAAATTGCAGAAAGTACAGAAATTAGCTGATGGAGATGAATTTCATGGTTAACTTTTGCGTCATCTACCCAGAAATCATACTTCCACAGAGCTTACAGCAGTAAAACAATTATTCCTAACCAAGATGAAGCAGTGTCTTGATAAGCGCTTCGCTGACTCAAATGGCAATGTACTCCAAGCTACGATGATAGCTAATCTTAGTATGTGGCCTGAAAGTGAACATCTGCGTGAATTCGGAGATGAGAGCATTCAAATACTTTCAGACCACTGGAGCCCTGTATTGAAAAATGCTGACGTGAATATTGATGAGCTGCAGGTGGAGTGGTATAGTTTGAAGATGACCTTGTCAACTCAAAACATTGCAACTCTGAACTGGCAGACCATTAACAAAAATCATGGTTCAAATCATAAAAACATTTACCTGGCATGACCGGGCCGCCTAACTTCGCCGTAGGCCCGGTAACACTGACTGCCATTTTATATCCACAGCCAGCTGTGGACATACGTCACTCGAGTCGCCTGTCAAAAACTCGGATACCGTGAAATTGGAGCGAATATTTCAAAGGCCCATGAAAACTTGGCCATTTTCAACAGGCGTAGACTTGTGATCATTTTGAACTATTACATTTAAAAATGGAGGTCTTTGTGTCAGAGCCTTGCGATGTCCTCAGAGTAAAAAAGATTCTGCAGTTGATAGACATATGTTTAACCCTCCGACGGGCATCATCTGCCGAATGCGAGCGTGGGTTTAGTTTATTGAAAACCATTAAATCTGACTGGGGGAGTAATTTGATGACAGTTACCCTGGAACAAATCCGCACAAGTGAGAGCTGACTAGATAGAAACATACATAGCTCTGGGCAAAAAGACAACATATCTACCAATAAGAGTAGGTGGTACGAGATGGGTGCCACAAACTTGTGCAGCTTTAGGGATTTTTATGTGATGAGCAAACCCAACAGAAGCCATTGACCTGTGGTGGGAAGGATCATCAAGGTGCAGACGTCCAGACCAAGGATCCCACAGGAGAGTCTCCACCAGCAGTGATACATCTTCTGATTCAGAGACAGATGATGATGACATGCTAGAGGATATATAGAGAAGTGATTTACCGATGGACATGGAAGCGTAAATTTGGAAAACTATTGTTAATTAAATTGAAAGTGGTAAGCATGTACACTAAATGTACTGTTTTCAATGTAGTTTCAAATTATTTCAAAGAAAAAAGCTTGTTACTGTTGTTGACTATGAATATATCCATAGAAATTACAATGTCTTTACTTTATTGTTCTTGTGCTGCATACAGTGATCGATTTTTTGTGGGCCTGTTCAAATCAGCAAGGGCTTGTTCAACATCAAATAGGGCTGGTTTAGAATATTGGTCAGGGCCTGTTGTTTAAAAAGTAAAGCTCGGACCCTGCGTGAGGGTGGTGGGGTGATAGGGCATGGTAAGTTATTGAGTGTTTTGCAATAGGCGAAACAGCTCCCTAATGACCTGTCCCAGGTGGGAGAAAAAGTACTATTACTAGCAACCATCGCAGCAACCCATTCCAGCAAATACATTAAACATGTAAAAAATACCAAACATTGACTTGTGTTCATCAGTTTATTGATTTGTATAATACAAACGATATACTATCCGTATAATTATATAGCAGGGGCCTACTGAAGTGCTTGGTTTATCCTGGTTGAACTTAACAAGAGGTAAACGCAGTAGATTAATGTACATTTAATAGTTATTAAATGCAATTAAGAGTTTATCAACAGTTACTTTATAAAATAATGCTTGCTAAATAATTATTTCACATGAGGGAATATTTAAATATATACAAAAAAAATTCTACATACATTTTTTCACAATGTAATACATATGTATATCGTGAAAAAATTAATATACATATACGTGTATATATATATATAACATTTTGTGTTATTGTGTGTTTGTATATTTACAAAAAATATATTGGAAAATTTTAAAATTTAGAAAACAGTTTTAGCGCTGCATACGTAATCTTCAGTGAGTTTATTATTGTGATAATGCTGCAACAGAGAGAAGACCCAAGTCGCTAGATTGCCCTACTCGTTTCGAATGAATTCAATGTGTTTTTTCAGCTACATTTTACAAACAAAGTATCTACAAATATTATCTAATCTATTCATTACAACAGCAAAAGTACAAAATTAAAGTTGATATTTATAACTTAATTATTTGCTTTAAAGAGTGTATACATACTTGACGAAATGGTTTGTAATTAACATTTACATTTAATGTTTGTATTGATATAGTCATTATTTATAATGTGTTGAAACCACTAAAATGTAACTAAATTTGATTATACTAATAGAAGCTAAATTTTCAGTGAGTTAGCAATTTTTCTTCTGCTTGTTGTAGAGAAGACAGTTGTCTAAGTTCACATTGTGCATTTACAAGTCTAAATAAAACTGGACAGTCAATACTGATACATGTCAACTCAGCGTCTCTGCGACCCATGCAATGCTGGCAAACAGAGGCAAGCTGCTGAAAAGTTTTTTGATGTTGTTTAATCTTCGATTCTAAGACCACAGCAACATTCTGTGGGTTTCCTTTACAATTTCCACAAGCACCTTGGTTCGTAAGAACTTCACACACAGGGCAATGTAAACTGTCAAAGTATCGTGAAATTGTCCCTTTAGTGTTTTGGTGAATTGGGTAATGAGCCAAGTTCTGACGTTGAATTTTCGGCATTTGTTCATACCACTTAGCCACATTTACTCCTAGTAGATTAAACACGCGCGCCAAAGGAGGCACTATTTGGCGGCCAATGTAGTAGTCTGTGTGGAGACGCAAATTTGCATCAAATAGTAATTGTTGCGGTTCTCGTACCAGTTGTATCAATGGCTGCCCAGGAGAGCCAAAAACGATAACATATGGTACACGCTGACCAGAACAAGGCTCTGAATATTTGTCATGTAACAAGCGCCTTTTAGCTATTTCTAGTGCTGGTACACACGCAGTTGGGCGATATCCTTTGATGCCTCGATACTCTTTAGCAAATACAAAATTATGTAAATTCGCTTTCCCTTCAAGAATATTTGTCCATTGTTTTTTAACGTATTGATACACCTGGCTCACATCTTTTGTTGTGAACAAAATTTTCACTGAACGTTCCAACATTTTGGAAACAATAGCACATGTGTCTCTTCTAACAGTTTCAATTCCTTTCGCATCAAAAATAGGTTCCTTTTGGTCAGGTTTTTCATACATAAATCCAACGTATCTCTTCTTAGATTGCAAAACGCAGGGCAAATATACTTTTTCAAATTTTAATTTCACCGGCTTGGGGTTATCTGCAGTAACAGCATCAGCTATTTCTTGTCCAACTTTGAAAGCTTCATCTTTCGTTTTACCTTTCATTTCCAAAAACATACTATCGGTGTCGCCATACACCAATCGGGCACCCCATTCAGGACGAGATTCCACCAATCTGATGGCACGCTCTAGAGTTTCCCTGGCTTTCCGCACAATGGTATCTCCAATTTCCACACATGGCATCCTGCCAGAGAAATTAGCCGATGTGTAGCCAAAAGTTACATTTGCAATTAATTTAAGTCCCAATTGCCTAGCAGTGAGCATACGCTGAAGTTTTTTGTCATCCTTGTGCATCTGGATGGATTTTTTCACCATAAATCTTGTATTCAATATTCCGTCAAGCATCTTAGTTAAAACACCTTTCTGAACGTTATCTTTCACAAAAATAACACCATTTGGAGTGATCGTAATGTTATCATCTGAAACGTGAGATATTAGTGTATCATTTGCTACTCTGTGAGAAATGCAGCCAAAATCATATGATTCACCTTTTGCGTGAACAATGTTTTCCAATTTTCCAATACACGTAGAATAGCATATATTGTAGGCAATCATAATAGATGGGTATAGTGACTGAAAATCAAGTACTACAACTGGCTCTGTGTAGAATTTTGATTCTGGTTCCAATGTCAGTGGGATGCATTCTGGAGCTTTCATGCGGGCACGCTGTTGTACACTAGGTGACAATGGGATGTAGTTCATAGGTTTCGCCGTACGCAGCATCATAGATTCAACACGGTATTGTGATCCCCTGGACAGAACGTCATAAAACTCAATGCCGAACACGCGTGCAAATTCGCTTGTTTGTCCAATCAAATCCAAACTTTCTATTATATCCAAATTGCCTGCTGTCTTCGTTATATAGTATTCAAATGTACGCCATTGGTAAAGGCGTGTCTTATGATCAAACCATGCAGAAAGTTGGTAAGCAGAATAGACAGGAAGCCTTCTGTGAAGAACATGGAATGCTACATTTTCAAATGTGTATATATTCAAAGTAAGATGATGCCGCAAAATTCTCCAAAGATTAAGAACAACTCGTCCAGGTATACGCAATTCATGACCAGCGTTAGAGAAGTCATCCTTTGCAGAAGGACCAGTTGTTTTTACATCAGACATTCTAGACAAAAGCTGCACAAGGTCGTGACCTAGATTCTGGAGACGCTGTTGCATATAACCCCAAGATAAATGTTCAATTTCATAACCAACAAAAATATCGGGATCCCATTCAAGTATCATTTCAATAAATCTGTCCAGTAATGCTTTCTCGTTTTCCACACAAACAAATTTTATATCGGGCATAGTGCTGCATTCTCTTCGAAAGTGTTCATCTTGATTTAGATGTACAAGTATCAACCCCTTTTCATTTTCAGGTACCCTTTCATCAGCAGGTTTATCACTGTGAAGAGCATAGAATATGCCGCAAATTTGGTCTATTTCAGGATTGGGACAGTACTCTTTCCGACAGCGAATATGAAGCTCCATGCTCAGTGTCGTGAGATATTGACATTCAACTACTACTTTGGTAGCTTTCACATTTGGAGTATCTAGCAAAAAGCCACATGTATTTTTTGGTGTGGCACCGTGCAGCTGTGCAATATGCTTTGATCCTGTTGGCGTCACCATTTGCAGCTCTGAAGCATTGAGTGTTTTGAGGAAATCTATCTCATTTGAACAACTAAAACTTTGACTTTGTTTTGGTACATTTATGCTGTTATTAGTGCCAATTATGTTTACTGAACATGTATTTTGAGATACGTCAATAGTATCTAAATGATCGGGTACTGTGGATTTAGTAATGTTGTCAACAGGAGAGATGTGAGGTAATTCCTCGATACTGAATTCGGCTTCATTGATAATAATTGAAACATCATTTTCGGTAGTGCCCGGCTGAATGTGACTGTGCGCAATGTTCGTATCTGGATTGTTTGTTTTTTTCGTGGTTTTATTTTCAGATTTGTCAACAACAGAACGTTCTGGGGGCTTCAACACTGGTGTCAGTATAACTTTTCTTCCATCAGCGGCCAACATAGACATCTTCTGATTATCTAGAATGCCCAGAGGTTCTTTCTCGTCGCTATATCCCATTGCATTTTGCCAGTATATTAATCCATGACCGTGTAATTTTCCATTCACATCTGGTAAATTACAAACTGAATTTGTATCAATTTTCATACGCTTTATGCCTGCGGTAGAAGCGGTATCGTGAATACTATCCACATTTCCATAATAAGCCTCTGTGTGCAACTGATTGCAATCATAAGTCTCGGAAATGGTTTTTCTTGATGGTGGTGCGAAGTATGGCACCAGTATGTTTTTGCTCAGACAATTTTTAGGAACATTAGACTGGATCAATGTTTCCTGGTAGGACCTTTTGTGTTTGTCTTTTAAAAAATCACATGATAATCTTCGCTTTTTTTGAGGTTCTGCAATTTCAGATAGGTGTTTATCACATGTGCTATCTTTCACAGAAAACATAGCACCTCGATGTATTTCTCTATAATCCAATAAAGAATCGTTTGGAGGAGAGGATGTACCGGTAATATCATCGTCAAGATTCGAATCAATGCACTGTGACATTTCAATTGTTTCCAAATCATCTCCTATGTCGCTTTCCTGCAGAGCTTCTGGCAATCCAGGATCAATCACAAAGGAGGTTTGTGATAGGATAGAATCCTGCTCAAAGAGCGAGGGTTTGAAATGTGAAATACTTTTATTAGCAGTGTTGGTTGAAAGGTCACCTTCGCCCATGTCGGCTAACATTTCAGCTAAACTGCTATCCTGTGTGTCAAGTGTTGCAACGGGATGATCCTCAGAGAAAGACATGAAACTTTGACTGGAAGCAACAGTTCTTAAAATAGAACGTTCGTTGACAACAGGCAAGCAGTCAACATCTGGGCTATCAAGCACCTGTGTACTTGCCGAGCTAGCGTCATCTTGGGAATTTACAATAGATACATCGTTTGATAATGGTAACTTGATCGGCATATCCACATGATCCTCTTGCATATCGGCGCTGCTGTCAAACTGAATGCTCTGTAAATATTTTCTAAGATTTCCCTGCATTTTACTTTCCAGTTCAGTCATGCACATATCACCACGACCAGGAGATTGTGGCGGAGATAGTTGAGAAGACATACATCTATCCGTCCGCCTCTCTTTCTCATCATTCCAAAGTGCAATAAGTCCCGGGTTTTGTCCAACATTTCTTTGCAGTTCCAACCTATTGATAATATCCGTAGCGACCACGTCAACTTCAAGTTCACAGCGACTTAAACGTTTTACACCATCACCTAGTAATAAATCTTCTTGTAACTTATCTAAATCAATATGTTTACTACTAATGTCATGAATGTTAAAATCTGGTAAATATGAATCGTCAAGACTACCACCACTAGGCCTAGCACTAGCAGGTCCTTGAATGTTAAAATTTTTATCATCATTTTTTTTCCTAAACTTCACAGCTGCAACATTTATCATACTCATCCCATACAGATTGTAATCTATAAACATCTGTAATGGGTAGGGTATGTGTGATTCATGAGGCTGAAATACAGTGTTCATAATCCCGCCTCCCAGCAACAAATCTGCCAGTTTTCGAATTGAAAACGGGTTGTATAGATAAATTTTAATAAACGCTCTCTCTTCTGTATGGTAGCCATAAAATGGCATACCAGACACCAAGCACAATTTATATACATGTTGCACAACTGATGTTGATTTTCCAAATGCCACATTAATAGCTTTATCTATACTAATTGCAAGCTGTTGTAAATATTGTTCTGCTGGTTGAGGACCATCATATGGTATGTATAGGTAAGGAAATACGCCATGGACGTGCATGCATGCTTTCTGACCTGCTGGTGTTGCTCCGAATATCGTGAGAACTGGAACTTTAACGATTTCACTGTTGCGAAAATCCGATCTGGTCACATCTATGCTGTCAAGCGGAGGCCTCATGTGGTGCTCCGTTGTCACTATGCGACAAGAAAACATAATGCCTTTTTGTTTTTTTATGTCATTACACCTAAAATAGTTTGTTTTCGAGTTAGATTCACAAAAATGCGTGCGTTCACTCCGAAATCAAAGCCATGTGAGAGGAGGCATGGGAGGGGAAGAGGGCTGATTGTTTGTGGTGCAACTAAAGTGCTGACTCGACGGAATCAACACTAAGTAAAACATGCACTGCATTCACCAGGTGTCGCTCCACAAGTTATGTTGGCGGTAAGTATATATATATAGCCTAATATAATTAACCACAATAGTCTAATTCAAAATAAAAACATCGACTTTAATAAGGTCTATTCCTAAGGGTGTGTCTTTTTCGCGAAACCGAGCGATACCGGCCGAAACCGATCGAAACGGGCACTAAAAACGCTAATAAAAGCTCACTTGACTATATATATTGTACACGTAAGTAGGCTAAACATAGTCCATGGGTGTCATTATATCAATAAAATGTATAAATATAAGTAGGTTTATTAACCGAAACGTCCAGGGCAATATAGTTATAATAGGAGGCCTACATGTCATGTAACGTGTTAGCCTACTTGTGAACATATCTACTATGGCGGCGAAATTATATTTATATTTTTAAGTAAGTTTTATAATCAATTAATATCGTTAATAAAAAATCAGGAATGACACATTTATTTCAAATTTGTAGCCTAATATATATTTACATTAAATATACATGTAGCCTACAACAGTATATTAAAACAATTGCAGATATAGGGCCTATGTATACATGTACAATAGGGCCTACATTATAATTATGATAAACATTTAATATTATGGCGTTTTTACACCTAATGTTAATAAATCGCTTATTTAATAGTTACTTAGCACCTTAAGTGTCACTTCAATTGCCACCCCTCCTCCCCGACTTGTAATCACCATGACGTAACACCTTAGGTAGACAAGCGCCACTCTATTGTCTCTAATCCCTTTGATTGGTGAGCCCTCTCAGTCCCAGAGCGCATCACACAATTACTTATTTTTTTTCTTATTTTTTATTTCACAAGATGAAGCAAGGGCGTACATAGTAGGCCTATGTTATTGCCCAGTGATATATCATAATAATAATCCGCTGGCGTGAAGATTTGAGTAGCAATTATAGCGACTAATGCATAATTACATTGCCGGTATATTTACCCTATAGCCTGATTAAAGTCGCTAGAATCCTACATGATGTATTGGCTACAATGTCCGCATAGACAGACTAGTAGTAATAGCTAAACAATTGTGAAAAATCGGGTTTTGTACTAATTATGATGACTGAGACTTGACTGTAAATGTAATCAGGAAAGATCCCGATGGGACGTATGACATTGAGAATATTATGGCTGTTAGTAGGTGGAAAAATGAGCAAACACAAAAACGGATATATATATATATAATCTGCAATCAGGGTATCGGTATGGTATGTGTGATTCATGCTGCCCTAGAATATTATGTAATACCTCATTCTCTACTAATGTGATTGCGTTGGATTGGTTAGTTATACATTTGAAGGTCGTCTGGAGGTCAAAACAAAGATGGCTGCCGATGTTCGGCATGAAAACATCAATATTTGCCAGTGGCTATTGCTAATTATTATATTCTGAAATAAAAGGTCCGGAATGTGATTATTAAAGTATATTTTAGAATAAATTGAAAAAATTTATTGGAAAAATAATGCTATTTTACGTTTTAAGGCCATCTAGAAATCAAACTTAACGGCAATCTCGATTTTTCACCTTGACAAAATCGGTCTGGAATCTCATATATTTTATACATCATTTCGACTAAATTGATTACACTGATTGGAATGGTTATTTTTATGACGAAAAAAGCGAACTGGGTAGTCCTAATTGATGGGTGGATGGGTGATTGAGTAAATGAATGATTAAAAGAAAGACGGAGATCACTTGGCAGCTTGCACGTGACATCTTCTAGATGGTGTCTGTACAGATATTTCGCCTCAGGGTAAATGAGGACAAAGATGTTTACCACTGTGGCTAAAAGTCACAGCTTGTGACTTTTAGCCCTGTGGCTCTGACTTTTAACTCCATGGTGTGAACTGTGTAGTTTAGTTCATGTTTAAAATTTCAGAATACGATCGGGTTTGCATATAAATCATTATGCATGCCAATAAATACTGTATATGTAAAGGTTAAGCCCCAACACGACCTTAAGATACTAACCTAAAATATTGACAAAGTCTTTTTACCAACTCTGAAATCCCGCTTCAACAGATGGCATAATAATACTTCGCTTCATTTCTGTCTGTATGTTCTTGGGAACACCGGGAATGCTATATATAGATTTGGAAATGATTTGTAAACTTATTAATGACGTCATATAATGGTATTCACCCATAGAGAAAAAGTAACAGGCAAGTGAGTTTAAGCCCCTGTGACTTTACCCCCACCCTCCCCTATATTCTGAAAAAATATGCTTTCGTCCATACAATAATGTAGGATGTAATTCACAATAAATGGTTGTAAAGGACAGAACAGCAAGTACGCTGACCTGTAATTTGACAAAATAGGACTATAGGGCCTATGCTTCTGTTCATTTTTTTGTCGATGTCAATAATGTGATTTTTTACCCCAGTTGCTTTATTCCTTGTGACATCTAACCCCACTATACCTTCATACACTGTGACTTTTTGCCCCAGTGTTGTGACATTAAACCCCATTCTTGGATTGAATGTCACAAGCTCATAAACAAGGACAAACAACGGGGGTTTTTTCGTTTCGTTTAATGTTCGTTTCAAAGGAGTTTACTAGACATTAGCTTAGATATGTGTCTATGCTTTGCCATTGCCAAACTGGTTCTGATTAAACACATGAAATATATATAGACTCATTTCTACTTTCTGACACTTTTAGCCCCATCTTCCCCTACAGTGATGAAGACGGTCAGGTGGCCCACCATTCATCCAATGTTCACCTAGTAAACATGTTGTGTTTACCGGGTTTTATTTGCTAATCCCTAGCTTCTAATGTGCATTGAGCCAGCGTTGGATAAATGTTATAAGACCAACATCCGAAATGCCATAATCCCCGCCACAATCACAGTACAAACAAGTAGCGTTCACATAATCAACTTTGACTATGCATTGAACCAACCCTTTTGTCACCGAAAATTGATGACGGAGGAATGCAATCTTATATAGCGCATGTATCCAGCCGGAGGCTGGTCAGAGCACTGAACATCGAGAGTAACTTAGCAAGGCCTGTTATCAATCAAATTCCAACTCAGTCTCCTGGGATATATACAGCTTGGCTGCTATTAAGGCGCATCAAGCTATTTTCATTCCAAGCAAATTCGCCTTATGTGCCAAGTACTCACACATTGTGGATTTTCTGGGGTCTCGCCGGATGGTAACTGCGCCTACGTCCACTCTAGGTCAGTCAGACGAGCCATCTGATTTACGTGGTTCTCTGAGCCCTACGAGTATATACAGCACCTGACAGTCCCAGGCGGTCACCTATCCAATTATGAACCGGGCGCGACGTTGCTTAACTTCAGTGATAGAGCCAATACCGATGAGATAATGCCGCTTACAAATCGTTTGGCTTCAGCATGAAAAACATGGATGTCATCATGTGTGACGCACGCGTTCTATCTGTGCGGACCTTCAGGTTTGAATACGATGTCCATGCTATGCCTATTATGTATGCCTTGCAGCATAGGAGGATCTATCCGAGAAAACAGGCGATGTCGTGCCTATGTTGGTTTCAAGTTGGGCCGACGTCGCAGACGGTGTGTCAATGGCTAACATAGGCTGAATGGCATGAGCTCGCTGGTAAAATATTATATTATTTTTTACTGAAATTATTACAGTGCCTGCTGAGATCGCCAAGTAAACACGAGGCGTGGTCCAATGTTAGAAATATACCAGCATTGCAAATTATTCAGACATCTTGATTTTATGACATACTTGTGAACAAGCCTACTGTCAGTTACACATTTTGATGGCAGACGGTGGGTTTATATATATAATATAGCATTAAATCTTCACTGACCCAGAATATTTACATTGCGGCGCTCCTGAGGACCTTGACAATCATGCGCATGCGTGAGCGCCCACAATGTTTACTCAGAATCATGACGACCCACCTACTTTGCACTAACGTGGGCTGAATGTCAAAGTTGCGTGTTTCCTGGATGCTGAAAGCTTGGCAGCTAGTACAGTGCCTTCACGCGCTGAAATAATAACAATATCAGTATTATACATTTTATGGTAACCCTTGTGCTACGAGGCCCGTATGCATACGGTTTCAAGCACGTTCCATATCCAACTGAAATGCTAAGAAAATAAATAGAATAATTTTGTAAGAGATGTTCACTTAATCAAATCATTCAATATTGTAGATATCTATTTTTCATAAAAAATATTATTTTTCACGCATATAAAGCTTTAAATGAATGAAAAATACTCACCAACAACTTAGCAGCAGAATGGTAAAGTGTTTGCGCTTCGTATCTACTGTGCGGTTGTTATATCTATATTTTACCTGTGCTGTTGGTGTAAATCATTTATTTCATTATATATTCTTTATTTTGCAGCCCTTGACCAACGCTTGACAGAAGCGGCATTGGATATCCTGTTGGGTTAGCCACGTACAAGTGACATGCTATGTCAATAATCTGTCCTTCATGCTGGATGATAGCTAGCAAACTCAAATTGAATCCTGACAAAACATAATTTATACTAAATGGCACTAAATAACAACGAGACAAATTTAAGAAATATTCCCGTACAAAATTACTTGATCGGGATGTAACACCAACTGATTCGGCACGAAATTTAGGGGTAGAATTTGACAAGGATTTTAATTTTAAGAAATACATATCAAAAATCTGTCGACCATGCTACTATCATATACGTGATTTGCGTCGCTTGCGCAGATGTTTAACAGCGGCAGTGACTAAGACAATAGCAACTGCACTTGTTTCGAGCAAGCTAGACTATTGTAATTCTATCCTCTATAACATCCCAAATCGCGAAATAAACAAGGTGCAGAGTGTTCAGAACTGCTTGGCCAGGATTGTGACCCGTTCTCCACGATTCTGCAGTGTTACACCTTTGTTAAAATCCCTACACTGGATCCTGTTCAATTCAGAATAAAATACAAAATATGCACCCTCACATATAAAGTAATACATTCATGTCAGCCAGTATATCTACATAATCTACTCAAGCCTTTAAACAGAATCCGTAATCTCCGCTCCTCAGATGATGAGCAACTGGTTGTTCTCAGAGTGGGTTCAAAGATGGGTGAAAGGGCTTTTTCGGTTGCGCCCCCCCAGCTCTGGAATTGTATCCCTCTTGAGATAAAAAAATCTAAATCTGCACAGTCATTTCGAAAAAAATTGAAGACTTTATATTTTGGCCAAGCCTTTCCATCCTAAATTCTCTGTGTCCCGGCATGCTGGATCTACGAATTGGAACGTCAAACGGACAATGATTATCGAGCCTGATTCGGATTTGTAGCGCCTCTGAGCTCGGGACAGGGTTAGGGTCGATTACAATTGATGATTACGATTACGGTTATGATTACATGTCATTTTAATTTATCGATTATGATTATGATTACGATTATTCGTCATTACAATTATCGATAACGATTATGATTATGATTACATGTCAGCAAAAATTATCGATTACGATTTTCATTACACTCTATTTTTTTCGATCACGATTATGATTACGATTACATTAATCATATTTTGTGATTACAGTCACGATTACGGGTGACTAAAATTATCTTAGAAATTCTTCTTATTAATAATGACATACTATAACAAACTATAAATAACAACAACTGCAATTGAAATTTACTTAGTTTTATTTATTCATATTGTGTTCAAGAATGTCAGTTTAACTTTATCAAATCTGAGCAAAATTAGGTTTGTAAACATATATACATATATAGGCCCTCCACATTGTACATTCAAATTGTCTTAGGCATATAGAAGATTAGACAAATAGCAGCTGCTGCAATTAGCAGTAGCGCCTGATTGCTGTGCAAACAGTTGATCATTGCGAGGAGCGTCCCTCCTATTATATAATATCTATAAAGCCTACCACTCTGAAAATTCGAGATGCTGATCCAATATTGGTGCTCCAATATTGGCCCACTGTTGGGCCACCACCTGCGTCGCTGACCCAACATTAGACCAATATTGGATCAACAAGCTGTGCTGGCTGGGCACCCTTGTTTCCTAGGACATGCAGCACGGTATGTACTGTTTCGAAAGCGATTTAAACATGGCATTATCCCCCTACCCCTATGTTAGCATTTAGATATAGATTTTATAATATAAATTATGATAATATATTGATATTTCACTGCTAAGCATCAGGTTATACATATAGGCCTATTTGAAACCGAATTTGAAGCCATAACTTTAATCTTTAAAATAAAACAAAAATATCCAGAAATATACTATTGCTCCGGACGGGTTTATAATTGGGTGAGAACGACAAAACAATAAAGTATTCACTTAAATATAAAAACAGTGTTAAAGTCTCTCGTAAAGGGTTAATCCAAGTGACCACACGATGATGTTAATTGCAATTAACCGTTTACACTCTGGAGATGTCTGCCTACAGCAATGCTACAACTTATTATTTTATTATGTATTTTTAATTCACTAATATGGTTGACGGGCCTCGCAGAGGTCGTCTCGATCTGTTCCCGTCAACCAAAGGTAATAACCAGAGATAATAATGACTTGTACCATTTTTTACATTTTATCTGGATGCTGGGGAGGAAGGGTGTTGCATGCTTGAGACTGGATCCAAAGCTGGCCCAATGTCGGACCAGTGTCTACGACGTTGTGCACACATCAAACCAACACAAGCTGTACGTCTTGCCTCGATGTGTAGGCCTAGTGTCCAACAACCAACAGAAAACACGTGTTTCTCAAACCACAGACAACTCACTACACAGATGTCTGTCTGCATCCCACCCCTCTCACCAGTAAAAACAAAACATTTGTATAACATTTATAGAACGTCGGCCCAACGTCTTTGACGTTGGTCCAACATGGTATAAATGTCATGCAAATGTTTAGTGTTTATTGGGTCCCTCTATGACATGTCAGAGTCCTGTAAACTCAAAACGAGTCTGTCGGCAAGAATTGTCAGTCAGGAGAGGTATCAGTGCATATTACTGATACAGAGAATATGACTGTTATGTAGAGCGTTTTTGACATTAGTGAGTGAAATTTAACCACTTTCTACAAGTATGTACATGTATAACTTTATTCTTATCTTTTGCTAAATAAAATTAATATTGCAACATGTTGTCACACTTCTGTTGCACACGTCGTCAACTTATGGTATTCTTAAATTAGATTTCAGTTGGAACATTATGGCAGTGAATTGATCGAGTTACACTATAATTAATCGTGTCTTAGACGTAGGCCTATATAAATGAAGCTTAGGCAACATGCACTGTCATTTGGATATTTTTAATATATGGTTAGGTTATATCTAGGGGCCTCCGTAGAACGGACAAGTATGGGGTGAATGGACTCACCATTGGACCCTCTCGATTGTAATTGTAAAATTTACTTCATAACATCTTCTTGAAACGAATTCTACGCAACCGATTCCTCAAGAAAAAAGACTAAAATGAAGGCCTACTGCAAGTCTTTTTCAACATAGGCCTACAGATCTTACACCAGTAATCATTGATGTGGCCGCTTTAAGGCTTTTAAATAGTCAGGTAATAGCTGTAGAGCGTTTTTGACATTAGATCTAGCATTTGGGTGAATGGAGTTATCCCGCAATTTGTTTACCGTTTTTTCAGACTGTGTAAAGTTGTGGACAAAATCCAAGAAATAGCCCATGCAAATTAGCACTTGCATTTTAAACAAATTTTCAAGAAAATGCTGCAATGTTGGCCAGAATGCAGGAAATGGCACCCCACGCAGAGCATTCTTAAAAAAAAATTCATACCTGCATGCTGATTCTGCTTTTCACAAACAACAGATTCGATTATTATTAACATAGCAAATCTATCCAAAGTCCAGTGACGGATCCAGGAATTGACAGAAGTGGGTGCCAATTATACTAGAATACATTATACTAGAATACACCATTTGCACCATTTTTTAGTGAGACGTTTTGCCCCCAACTCATACTTAGGAAAGACGTTTCGCCCCCTCCCCATAAATAGGAAAGACGTTTTGCTCCCGTCTTCATAGTTCAGGAAGACGTTTCGCACCCAAACCATATTTCAGAAAAACGTTTCGCACCCAAACCATATTTCAGAAAGACTTTTCGCACCCAAACCATATTTCAGAAAGACGTTTCGCACCCAAACCATATTTCAGACGGACGTTTCGCCCACAAATCATATTTAGAAAAGACGTTTCGCACCCATTTCATTATTAGGAAACACGTTTCATCCCCTCTTCATATTTTGGAAAGACGTTTCGCCCCCTAATCAGAAAGACGTTTCGTCCCCTATAGTCATAATTTGGAAAGACGTTTAGCACCCTTTTCATAATTAGAAAAGACGTTCCGCTTGTTATTCATAAATCAGTATGAAATTTATTTTTAAGAAAGACGTTTCGCACCCTAATCATAAAACAGCATACAATTGAGAAGATTGCCGTCCCATTTATAGGAAAGACGTGTGTGTGCCCACTTAGGCTACCTTGTTGTTCATGCATTTTACTATCACTTACCGTTTTCATTCCTTGATTCAGCCATTTTAATTTATTGTGTTATCTATCTGATCGCCGACCTAAACTTGGAACATAATTTTTTTTAGTCTTTTTCAACATAGGCCTACAGATCTTACACCAGTAATCATTGATGTAGCCGCTTTAAGGCTATAAATAGTCAGGTAATAGCTGTAGAGCGTTTTTGACTTTAGATCTAGCATTTGGGTGAATGGAGTTATCCCGCAATTTGTTTACCGTTTTTTCAGACTGTGTAAAGTTGTGGACAAAATCCAAGAAATAGCCCATGCAATTTAGCACTTGCATTTTAAACAGATTTTCAAGAAAATGCTGCAATGTTGGCCAGAATGCAGGAAATGGCACCCCACGCAGAGCATTCTTAAAAAAAATTCATACCTGCATGCTGATTCCGCTTTTCACAAACAACAGATTCGATTATTATTACCATAGCAAATCTATCCAAAGTCCAGTGACGGATCCAGGAATTGACAGAAGTGGGTGCCAATTATACTAGAATACAATATACTAGAATACAATAAATCATGCACCACAGCTGGGACGATTATTATATACTCTAGAGGGGTACACAGATTTTTCGCCCCATAGTCAGTTTGCACCATTTTTTAGTGAGACGTTTTCCCCCAACTCATACTCAGGAAAGACGTTTCGCCCCCTCCCCATAAATAGGAGAGACGTTTTGCTCCCGTCTTCATTGGTCAAGAAGACGTTTCGCACCCAAACCATATTTCAGAAAGACGTTTCGCACCCGAACCATATTTCAGACGGACGTTTCGCCCACAAATCATATTTAGAAAAGACGTTTCGCACCCATTTCATTATTAGGAAAGACGTTTCATCCCCTCTTCATATTTTGGAAAGACGTTTCGCCCCCTAATCAGAAAGACGTTTCGTCCCCTATAGTCATAATTTGGAAAGACGTTTAGCACCCTTTTCATAATTAGAAAAGACGTTTCGCTTGTTATTCATAAATCAGATGAAATTTATTTTTAAGAAAGACGTTTCGCACCCCAATCATAAAACAGCATACAATTGAGAAGATTGCCGTCCCATTTATAGGAAAGACGTGTGTGTGCCCACTTAGGCTACCTTGTTGTTCATGCATTTTACTATCACTTACCGTTTTCATTCCTTGATTCAGCCATTTTAATTTTTTGTGCTATCTATCTGATCGCCGACCTAAACTTGGAACATAAATTGGGGAGGGGGCGAAACGTCTACTCTGGGGTGCGAAACGTCCTATAAGAACGGGGGCGAAACGTCTTCTCCAGGGTGCGAAACGTCCAATGAGAACGGGGGCGAAACGACTTGCATAGGGTGCGAAACGTCCTATAAGAATGGGGGTGAAACGTCTCACATAAGGGTTTGAAAAGTTTTAATTTAGAGAGGGGGCGAAACGTCTTTCCCAGGGGGCGAAATTTACGTCTTCCCTAGGGAACGAAACGTCTCGATAGGGGGCGAAACGTCTCAATAGGGGGCGAAACGTCTCAATAGGGGGCAAAACGTCTCACATAGGGGGCGAAACGTCTCACATAGTGGGCGAAACGTCTTCCAAAGGTGCGAAACATCTCACAGGGGGGCGAAACGTCTTAAACTGGGACAAGTCGTCACGGCGACGGGGGCGAAACGTCTCGAAGATGGGTGCGAAACGTTTTGAGGGGGGGCAAAACGTCTATGGTGCGAAATGTCCTGGCGCCCTCTAGGGGGGCTGGGGGCATAATCCCCCTGAAATTTTTGAAATTTAGGGCTTTAAATGGTGCATTCTAGAGCAAACTTTTGCCCAAATATGGTTATTATTATTATTATTTTTTGGGGGGGGGAAGGGGAGGGGGATTCCTGAACGGGATGAGGCGGGCACCGCCCCCTCTGGATCCGCCACTGAGGTCACAATATCTTAGCACTGCCATAGATAATAGTGATGCATAATCCCCCTGAAATTTTTGAAATTTAGGGCCTTAAATGGTGCATTCTAGAGCAAACTTCTGCCCAAATATGGTTATTATTATTATTTTTTTTTTTTTTTTTTTTGGGGGGGGGGGATTCCTGAACGGGATGAGGCGGCGGCTGTGCCCCGCCCCCTCTGGATCCGCCACTGAGGTCACAATATCTTAGCACTGCCATAGATAATAGTGATGCTTATGACAAATGAATGAGTGATATGACTTGTATGGGGATGATATCTGTATTTTACAATGCGACAACTTTAATGCCACAACATCTCGTCAACATGATTATGTTATGCATGATAATGAAGATCATTTACCTTTACCATGTGATTATCACATTGATATTGCCGTCCCAACGAAATATTTCTTCATTGGCCCAACATCTGGCTTCTCTATTGTTTCAACGTCATATTTACACATTGTCCCAACGTTATGCTGCTGCATTGCTTCAACGTCATATTTAAACATTGTTCCAACGTCAGAATGCCGCATTGTTTCAACGCCATTGTTCTACATTGTCTCAACGTTACACCGCCACATTGTTTCAACGCCATGTTTCTACGTTGTATCAATGTCATACTGCCATATTGTTTCAACGTCATATTTCTACATTGTCACAACGTCAGCCTGCCACATTTTCTTTTTTACTAATAAAAAGCTCCTTACAAGCCACCTTTCTTCTCTAAGTTTTCTCCTTTCTGCCGCGAACATACAAATACATTTTTATTACACATTAAATACCATTAACGTCAATGACGCTGATTCAACGTCGCAACAACGTCGTGTGTGCCCAGTGGGTTACGTTTTCTAGGGTACGTTTTTAGATTCAAGGGTATCCAAGGGTTTTAAGGGTATTTAAGGTTTGTAAGGGTACCAAATAATATTTAAGGGTTTTAAGGGTATGTAAGGGATTGTAAGGGAACTCGAGTGTAGGGCCTACTAAAGGTATGTAAGTATACTTACGGATATTGAAGGGTACTCAGTGATAGCTAAATTTTTCACTAGGCACACAACGCTGTTGCGACGTTGAATTAACGTCATTGATGTTGATTCAACGTTGCAACAATGTCGTGTTGGGAGTACGTAATGATACTCAAGGATACGTGAGGCTATTTAGGGTATTTCCATTTTTCCAAGGGTAATTAATTATATTTATGAGTATTAAAGGAGTTTAGGGCACGCAAGGCTACTTAAGGGTTTTTAAGGGTACTGAATGATATTTAAAAGCTGTAAGGGTGCGTAATGGTTTGAAAGGGAACTTAATAGGGTATTAAAGGGTATGTAAGGGTACTCCGGTTTTTAAGTGTACACACTGTCATTCAAGGGTATGTAAGGGTATTTAAGGGTTTATAATGGTGCATAAGGGCATTTGCGCTTAATAAGGGTACTTAATTATATTTCAAGGTATTAAATGGTTTTAAGGGTAGGAAAAGGTACTTAATGGTTTTTAAGGGTACTGAACTATATTTAACCTTTTCAAAGGTATGTAATGGTTTGTACGTTTACATATCTTTAAAACCCTTAGGTATCCTTAATTCCCCTAATTAATCTTATACTCTTAAGACCCTTCAATATCCTGAAAAACCTTCAATACCCTTAAAACCCCTTAAGTATCCTTACATACCTTACAAACGCATAAATACCATTAAACTCCCTTACATACTCTTACATGCATAAGCACCTTTAAAATAATTAAGTACCATTAATACCCCTTGATTAAACCCTACGAACCCTTAGATACCCTTACGTACCTTTAGAATCGTTAAATACCCCTAAATATAATTCAGTCCCCGTGAAAAACACAACTACCCTTAAGTACCCTTCCAACCCTTTGATACCCTTAAACCACTCAAATATCATTACATACCCTTAAAAACCCTTAGTTACCTTTGATACCATTAAATTATCTTACAAACCATTACATAACCTTAAAAGTTTTAAATATCATCCATACCCTTAAAACCTCTTAAGTGCCCTTACAAACCTTTAAAACCCATTAATACACTTAAATATAATTAAGTACACTTAGTAAAGGCAAATACCTTTGATTACCCTTATAAACCCTTAATACCCTTACGTATCTTTAATATCACTAAGTACCCTTTAATATCTGTAAGTGACCTTACATACATTGAGTACCCTTACAAGCCCTTATACATGTATCTCATAAGGTAACCTTACGTAATCTTACATAGGCCTATCATTATACACCCTTACATACTCGTACCTACCCACTACTACCATTAACTATACTTAACTACTCTTAACAACCCTTACCTTGATCCTAACTTACTCCTAAGTATGCTTAGCTACTTGTAGCTACCGTGATAAATATACTTAACTAACTATTATACCCTTATATACGCTTACTACAGTTACCTATTCTGAACTATCGTTAACTCAAAGAGTCAAACGTGTAATGTAGATCTGCATTACCCCACTAGATCCGTTACCCTTAACTATTCTGAACTAGCGTTAACTACCCTTAACTATACATAGCAACCTTTAAAGTCTGGGGGGGGGGGGGGCGTAATTTTGGGTCGAGGGGGTTGTGGGTCGAGTGTTGTGAGTCGAAGGTTGTGGGTCGAGCGGGTAATGTGGATAACCAATGCAACAAATAAACAAACGTCTTGATTTTAATGCTGAATCCACAGGCGCTATCAGACATGAAAGGGTGTTATTTTCATTTCGGCTATGTCACAACAAAAACTCTAGAACTAAAATCTTGATTCTTGATCTCAATGTTAAATAGACGGTCAGTAAAGCATGTGGAAGATAATTTTACTTATACGTTGGTTACATGGCAACCGAAATCCAACATACAAACAGCGTATTGATCTAAACATTGAATAGACGGTCTGTGTCAGACGTTGAAAAGCTGTTGTTTTCACATTGGCAAGATCACAACCGAAATTCTACGTAGATTCAACATATTGGCTTCAGCATTAAAGCGACAGTTAAGTAAGTATAGTGCATGTGGAAACGATGGTGTTTTTACATCAGTTTCGTTGCAACCAAATTTCAACATATAATCAATGTCTTGATTTAAACATTGAATAGATGGTTAGAATCAGACGTTGGATATTTGTTGTTTTCACGTTTGTTATATCGTAACCCGAATTCTACGTACACCCAACATTTTGATTTCAACGTTGAAGCAACAGTCAGTATTGTACGTAGAACAAACGATGTTTTTACGTCAATAATGTTGCGACCAAAATTCAACATATAATCAAGGTATTGATCTAAACATAGCATAAACGGTCAGTATGAGACGCTGAAAATATATTGTTTTTACGTCGCTCGCGTTGCAACCCCAATTCCACGTATATACAACTCTTCTCCAGACGTTTTAACTGTGTCAGTTAAGGACGTAGAAAAAACGTAGTTTTTATGTTTGTGACGTCGTAACCACAATCCAACGTTGAAAAAATGTTGCAATGCCCGCTGGGGTAAACCTTCATTAATCAAGGGTGTAAACAATTCTCATTGTAATTTTTCATTGGATCTTTGTAAGTGGCCCTCGCGACAGCGGTTATTTTTAATCTTAGAGAGGGTCTCCCAACCATGTATTTTTTTGTGAAAATAAACGTATATCTCTCTCTCTAATTTGTTACAATTGAGATTAACAATTGTGTTAACGTGAATGTTTCAAGTGTTGTAGATTATATTCTATGTACGGGGTAGGCCTACAGCTAACGTGTACGACAAGGGGAATCCCCATTTCTGTCTCTATCTACATAGAGCCTAGATGATTCGGAAAAATAATTTGTAGAAAATGGTATGAAAGGAATAACTATAGCGGACTTTTAAATGGTTCTTCTTTTATATATGCCGCTGACGCAGTTATATTTCAGGAACACGAGAGGATTTACAACATGATAAAAACATATTATATGATTACTGTCGAAGATAGCGCATATATAGAAGTAGATATACAGAAAACTGAAATTGTTGTTTTTATTAAAGCTAATGTGTACGACAAGGGGAATGTTCATCCCCATTTATGTTTCTATATAGGGGAGACCGGGGCACTATGGACATCGGGGCATCATGAACATCTGTCTTTGTGGCAAAGTGCATTGTCCGATTTTGACAACGGAGCCCTCTAGAGAATGCTTTTGAACTGTTCTTTTCCAGCAGAAAAATTAGTGGTGATAGCCTAGATCAAGGCATGTGTAAGCTATCGCGAAATATGTGTTTTTGATGGTTAAAGGATTTTTTTGAGATGCACGGATTTTGTTAATACATGAAACGCTCATTGGAACTAAGTTAAAACAAGAATCACATAGTAACTAGTGAATATTGTGCTTTTTCAAGAACCATGGGTGATAATGGAATATTCTACCTTAAGATAGTTAAAGCTACACTCATAACAATCGTCATACTGGGGCACCATGGACGGGGTACAATGGACATGCTACAAGGTACCATGGGTCCATGGTGCCCCAATATTGACATTAATGTCTATGGTGCCCCGTCTTCAGAATATACATCTTTTTATAAATTGCACTATCCCTAAAATGAAGATTTCCACAATTAAATATCACTTTTTTTATTTTTCATTTCACTATTAAAAATGTGTTGATTGACACAGGAAGTCCCTCCAACATGCCTGTACACATGTCCATTGTACCCCACCCCCATAAAAGGCCCATGTCTATCGTGCCCCGAGCTCGGGGCACCATTGACATTTGCCAGATTTTTTAAAAGTTGATTTTTAACTAACACCAAACATGAATGCAGGTATTGTATTCCAGTCAAACATTAGTATAGTCCAGCGTTACCTATTGGTCGATAATACATTAATGAGCTACACAAATAGTTGAAGCAAAAACAAATAAAAATAGATGTCCATGGTGCCCCGGTCTCCCCTACACAAATGATTCGGAAAAATAATTTGTAGAAAATGGTATGAAAGGAATAACGAGAGGATTTACAGCATGGTAAGGACATATATTATATGATTACTGTCGCCTATATAGAAGTAAATATACAGAAAACTGAAATTGTTGTTTTTATTAAAGGTGGCAGGTTATCATATGACGACCACTGCTTCTATGGTGATCAGTGTCTATGTACCGCTGATACATTTCTATATTTGGGTATTTTTTTTCATCTACTGGTAAATTGTCACAAGCTTAACGTACACTTGCTTAACAAGCTATGAATTAGGCAGCATTTTCATCAAAGAGAATGCTGTACCAATTTATCAATGTGAGACCAGATTTCATATATCCACTGTTCGACAAACTAATTAAACCAATTTTAATGTAGGGTGGGCTAGGAGCCTATCCATCAGAAGCATAGGGTTCTCAAACTGCGGCTGTCATTAAACGTGTACAAATGAAATGAATCGGTCACTTGTGTGCACATAGGCCTACAGGCTTGAACGTGTACAAACAGATTTCTGTAAACACATATTACATTTTTAAAAATCCACAAGTTAAAACTTTATATATGGTGAACTAAATAGACTGCCATTAGGCCTACGTTTTGATCACTATCATAGAATAATTAATTAAGTGTTGGTTAAACATTGTTGTAATTAAACAAAACCCATTGGTCTGTATAATTTATAATAACTTTTATGTGGAGATTCAGAATGGGGTCAATGGTAATAACAATAATTGGGTAGGATTAGTGAAAAAATGTATATGTCAACTTGGTTTTTGCTGATGTCTGGTTAGGCCAGGGAGTTGAAATATTCATTTATTTCTTAAACAGAGAATACGCATACGTGATTTATTTATTTATCCAGTCACGCACAATCTGTTTGTAGAAATAAATGTATGCGCATAGGCATGTTGACTACGCCGACTGACTGAACAATAAACATGGAAATTCACAGAAAAAATTAAGTCCTTAGCCGTCTGTAGCCTACATGTGAGGGAGTAGGCCTTAGGCACCCCCAGAACCCCTTTAATATGGTGAGCCATTCTCAATATCCCACCATGCCTATAATCACCCCATGCAGCCTCACGTCATCATATGATCTATAATATTTACAATCCCGTGGACCATGCACTACATAAAAGTACTGTGGACATTAAACATATGCTACGCATGTGTGCCATATAGTGCGCCCACAATGTGTAGGCTACCCAGGGAATCATGACGACTCACCTATTAGGCCTTTCCAAAACATTTTTTTATTTTCAGCACAAATTACAACTGCAGCCATCACTAGACGTTGAACAAATGCTAGTTCAATGCTAGAAACGAGGGCCATCTGGTGTGCGCTGTTATCAATATCTAACAAGTCTTTTCTTGGTGTTTTTAATTTTAGATGAACCGCATTTTCCTCCACCGGAAGTGAGCAGAGATGCATGTGAAACGTTGTTTTGCTTTCTGACATGCCGATATAAAACGTGACAATAAAAGCCTATGAACGTTAAAAATGTCAAAGACAGTGTAGATGCTTTTACTACTGTGATAGACCTAATTTCTGCAGCATCTGTTCTATTTAGAGAGCCGTAAGTTGCACTTGCAATTGGTCTGAAGTGAAGCCTGAAGGTTCCGTAGACGGTAGAGTGAAAAGTCTAACCCGGCTCAGCCTCAGGCTCAGTTCTACACTGACTCAGTCACGAAATGTGACGAATTCACATTTCATATGTATACCCGCCGTCTGATTAACTTGTATCGCATGTTTTTCGCCGATTTCTCAGTCAATTCTCAACCGATTTTAGATAAATTTTGCAAGGTTAGACCATCTGGCATGTAATGCAATCCAGGGCTATAAGATAATAAGTATAACAACAAACTTGAATTAATCATTTAACTTGAGTTTAATCCTAATCAGTTAATTTAACGTTAGGTAGTCTAGACTATATTCAATAAATTTTAAAATTGTCCAATAAAATTATGCTGAGCCTTTTTTCGTAACTGCATGCTAGAATAAATATTTGACCACCTTCCACAGTTTTCACTGAGCAAAAAATGCTGTGCCAGATAAAAATCTGAGCTAATGATGAAAACATCCAAAAGCTGTGACCTTAATAAATTTTGCAAAATGTATATAGCCTATAGGAGACAAAAAATTAAGATACTCCTTCAAATTGAATAATATGTTGCAGGGTCTCAAATATGACTATACAGCATCGCGAGTTCAAAAATCACCAGAAATGAATGTTAAAAATAACCAGGAAGGATTTCCATAAAATGTAAGATTTTTATAGCAAGATCTATACTAGACTCTACATTTCATAAGCTTCCAAATAGGTAGATTTTTAAAATTGTCCAATAACAGGGACGTAACGCCCTATACGCAACGTACGCAAACGTTTACACATTAATTTGCAAATTTTAAATTTTTCCCCAAGCCCCCCCCCCCTCATTTGGGAATGCCACCCCTCCCCCAACTTTTTTTTACAAAAACGGTTACACATTTAAAAGCCTCTAGGAACGCCCCTGAATAAAATTATGCTGCGCCTTTTTTCGTAACTGCCGACATGCTAGAATAAATATTTGACCACATTCCACAGTTTTTACTGAGCAAGAAAAATGCTGTGCCAGATCAAAATCTGAGGTAATGATAAAAACATCTAAAAGCTGTGACCTTAATTTTGCAAATTCCGGCAGGGATACAGAAGCCAAAACATCACCCAGACACTTGAACTTTTTGAAGCAGCTGAATAAAACTACTGAGATGTGCTATCTGTATATATCAGGTTTTAAAATACATCAGGGCACCCAATGAGTGCCCCGCAATACTGTAACAGAGCAAATACATCACTTAACAATCAGAAATTTGGGCATAGCCTCCGGCCCCAGTTTTTTTTTTTTTTTTTTTTCAAGTCCACGAGGGGGTCATGGGAGAAGAAAAGTTTTGATGAATTCTCGTCCATATATCCATGAAACTTCCATTTTTATCCTCGGTGCGCCCCATGAGGAAGTGCAGGGTAGGCAAACAAAACTTCACCCAGGTTTTACCATGGCAAAGTAGTGCAGCCTTCCTCAGGCATCTCAATTCTTCGAGATGCCCACATTGTTCTGTCCAAACGGTCTTAATGATGTCCTCCAGAACTTCCTCATAGGGTAGTGGACATGGTCTATTTTTATTTTTTGCATTTTTTTACAAAATTTTAAAATGGCACCCGCGTAAAAAAAATTATCGGAAGGGACCACAGCATGCCTGTTCCACTTACCTCTTCTAGCACTTGTTGCAACAATTATGGAATTAAAGGCGAGAGCTGGCACCATTTTTCATAATTGCGTGAAATCGAATGAAGGGAACCCCCGGAAAAGGTGATAAAAGTGCCATTCAAAGCAAATTACTTTTTTAATTCTACAATGATGGCTTCATTTCTACCAGAGCAAGAAGAACAAACAAACAGAGAAAAATATGTCTTTTATTGCAGTGTATCACAAATTCACATAAATCCTGAAAAAACATAAAAAACCCCATCATAATGACTGTTTGAATATACTTATTCCAAATGAACTTGGTTTTTGAAGAATTTTATTAACTGCCCACATGAGGTTTTTCATCATTGAAAATTTGTCAAAAAACGTTTTTTTCAAACTTTGAGGATCCCTCCCACCATAGTCAATGACTTTAAAGTTTCTATATCGTGACGATTCATAGCCAGTATGTTTGGTATGTGGGAGACAATAGAATTGGGAGGCTCCTGTCAATGAAATGGCATGATTAGGGTCTCAAATATGTCTGCTCGTTAAGGACATTTAAATATTTTCTTTAATTTGACCATCCTTGAACTGCAGAATTTTATGTGAATATATGTTATCATGCTTGAATCACATCATTTATGTTGCCGAGAAATGGTACAAAAAATTTCAGACCTCTAACTCCATTATTTGCTGAGAAATTCCACTGTGAACATGGCTCCAGAATTGACGTTCACCATATTTTGGGCAAAATCGACTGACACCAGGCATGCTAAAATGACCATATCTTAAAAAATATTTGGACTACAGGCCATCAACTACTACTTTCTGGGTTCTATTGGTCAAAAAATTTTGAATCCAATTAAGAGTTGTTCCCCGAGTTCCATAGTGGTCAAGTTTGTGCAAGAGGCGTTGGTGGGGGACAACATCAAAGGCCTTACTAAAATCCTAGACAACAACATCTGTTTGTGTCTTGCTTTCAAAATTTTGAATAAATTCATCAGTTGTAATCAAAAGCTGGCTTTCGCATGAGTGTTTTGATCGAAAGCCATGCTGTACGGGTGTTAAAATTTTGTTTTCCGAAAAATGGGACATGATTTGTTTACAAATGATGTGTTCGAGTAATTTGGCACAAACACATGTGAGGGATATTGGCCTGTAGTTTGCCGGAGAGTGCTGATCCCCTTTTTTGAAGACAGGGGCAACATTAGCCTCTACCCAGTCATCTGGTAATTTGTCCGTCTGTAGAGATTGGTCGAAAATAATTTTAAGAAAGGGAGATATTTCGTTGGCAGCATTCTTCAGAATCAAGTTCGGGAGCTCGTCCGGTCCGGATGCCTTTCCGCCGTTTAAACCCTCAAGTAATTTAGTTACGCCTTGAACGGTAATTTTGAATTTAGGCATTTCAGTATTCGGTGGTCCTGGTAATCTAGGTATATTCTTGGTGTCTTCAGAGGTAAAAACTGAGCAAAATTGGTTGTTTAGTATTTCGGCCTTACGTCTGCTATCTGAATGCAGCTGGCCGTTTTCCTTCAAGTGAGAGACACCATTTCCATCCTGACGTTTAGATTTAATATAACGCCAGAGTGGTTTTGAATTTTTTTGTTCTAAAGATTCAGAAAGTTTGTTTTTCAAAAAAGACCACCTGGCAGACCTAATGGCACGCTGGGTCTGCCGTTTACATAATTTATATTTTGCCCAAAGGTCAGCTTTATTCGTACGCTTGGCTTTGCTATATAAAGATGTTTTTTTCCGAATAGATGCAAGGAGTGATTTGGATAGCCGAAGTAGATTTTCCCGAGGGGAAGTCATTTTAGTTGGTATAAATTTGTCCAGGCATTGGTTTAGGATGGATTTGAGCTTCAACAAATTTTCATTAACAGAACGGCTGGGACTGTTTTCTGAAAAGGAGGTCCAGCAGCTCCTAATTTGTTGCCTGATAGCTTCCCAATTAGCCTTTTTGAACTGACGCACTGGGCAGGGTTTTGTACGACGGTAGGGTGGGTCAATATCCAGTTCGGTACACTTGCTCAACAAGCTATGAATTAGGCAGCATTTTCATTAAAGAGAATGCTGGACCAATTTATCAATGTGAGACCAGATTTCATATATCCACTGTTCGACAAACTAATTAAACCAATTTTAATGTAGGGGTGGGCTAGGAGCCTATCCCTCAGAAGCATAGGGTTTTCAAACTGCGGCTGTCATTAAACGTGTACAAATGAAATGAATCGGTCACTTGTGTGCACATAGGCCTACAGGCTTGAACGTGTACAAACAGGTTTCTGTAAACACATATTACATTTTTAAAAATCCACAAGTAATAACTTTATATATGGTGAACTGAATAGACTGCCATTAGGCCTACATTTTGATCACTATCATAGAATAATTAAGTGTTGGTTAAACATTGTTGTAATTAAACAAAACCCATTGGTCTGTATAATTTATAATAACTTTTATGTGGAGATTCAGACTCAGACTCAGACTCAGATGCATTTATTTGGACGCAAATATAAAACATACAATTTTTTAGATGTACATAAACATAAAACAATTTAAATGTATTACGACCAGGAGACCCGTACTAAGACGCTTTTAGGTCGCTAGCGTACGGGCCACCCATGAAATTAACAAAAAACGTGTATTTTTTTAATTAATTAGCAGAAAATTATCAAATACAGTAGAAACAACAAAACATTTTCAGAATGGGGTCAATGGTAATAACAATAATTGGGTAGGATTAGTAAAAAAAAGTATATGTCAACTTGGTTTTTGCTGATGTCTGGTTAGGCCAGGGAGTTGAAATATTCATTTATTCCTAAAACAGAGAATACGCCTATAGGCCTACGTGATTTATTTATTTATCCAGTCACGCACAATCTGTTTGCAGAAATAAATGTATGGGCATAGGCATGTTGACTACGCCGACTGACTGAACAATAAACATGGAAATTCACAGAAAAAATTAAGTCTTTAGCCGTCTGCCGCCTACATGTGAGGGGGTAGGCCTTAGGCACCCCCAGAACCCCTTTAATATGGTGAGCCATTCTCAATATCCCACCATGCCTATAATCACCCCATGCAGCCTCACGTCATCATATGATCTATAATATTTACAATCCCGTGGACCATGCACTACATAAAAGTACTGTGGACATTAAACATATGCTACGCATGTGTGCCATATAGTGCGCCCACAATGTGTAGGCTACCCAGGGAATCATGACGACTCACCTATTAGGCCTTTCCAAAACATTTTTTTATTTTCAGCACAAATTACAACTGCAGCCATCACTAGACGTTGAACAAATGCTAGTTCAATGCTAGAAACGAGGGCCATCTGGTGTGCGCTGTTATCAATATCTAACAAGTCTTTTCTTGGTGTTTTTAGTTTTAGATGAACCGCATTTTCCTCCACCGGAAGTGAGCAGAGATGCATGTGAAACGTTGTTTTGCTTTTTGACATGCCGATATAAAACGTGACAATAAAAGCCTATGAACGTTAAAAATGTCAAAGACAGTGTAGATGCTTTTACTACTGTGATAGACCTAATTTCTGCAGCATCTGTTCTATTTAGAGAGCCGTAAGTTGCACTGGCAATTGGTCTGAAGCCTGAAGGTTCCGTAGACGGTAGTCGGTTACGTAGAGTGAAAAGTCTAACGAGTAACGTTAACCCGGCTCAGTTCTAGTACACTGTCACTGACTCACAGTCACAAAATGTGACGAATTCACATTTCATATGTATACCCGCCGTCTGTATCGCATGTTTTTCGCCGATTTCTCAGTCAATTCTCAACCGATTTTCATGAAATTTTGCTAGGTTAGACCATCTGGCATGTAAATTTGTAATGCAATCCAGTGGCAGTGCTATAAAGTATAAGTACTAACGTTAGGCCTATAAGTATAACAACAAACTTGAATTAATCATTTAACTTGAGTTTAATCTTAATCAGTTAATGTAACGTTAGGTAGTCTAGACTATATTCAATAAATTTTTAAATTGTCCAATAAAATTATGCTGAGCCTTTTTTCTTAACTGCATGCTAGAATAAATATTTGACCACCTTCCACAGTTTTCACTGAGCAAAAAAATGCTGTGCCAGATAAAAATCTGAGCTAATGATAAAAACATCCAAAAGCTGTGACCTTAATTTTGCAAAATGTATATAGCCTATAGGAGACAAAAAATTAAGATACTCCTTCAAATTGAATGGTATGTTGCAGGGTCTCAAATATGACTATACAGCATCGCGAGTTCAAAAATCACCAGAAATGAATGTTAAAAATAACCAGGAATGATTTCCATAAAATGTAAGATTTTTATAGCAAGATCTATACTAGACTCTACATTTCATAAGCTTCCAAATAGGTAGATTTTAAAAATTGTCCAATAACAGGGGCGTACCGCCCTATACGCAACGTACGCAAACGGTTACACATTAATTTACAAATTTCATATTTCCCCACAACCCCGCCCCCCATTAGGGAATGACCCGTCCCCCAACTTTTATTTACAAAAACGGTTACACATTAAAAAGCCTCTAGGAACGCCCCTGAATAAAATTATACTGAGCCTTTTTTCGTAACTGCCGACATGCTAGAATAAATATTTGACCACATTCCACAGTTTTCACTGAGCAAGAAAAATGCTGTGCCAGATCAAAATCTGAGTTAATGATAAAAACATCCAAAAGCTGTGACCTTAATTTTGCAAATCCCGGCAGGGATACAGAAGCCAAAACATCACCCACTTGAACTTTTTGAAGCAGCTGATTAAAACTACTGAGATGTGCTATCTGTATATATCAGGTTTTAAAATACATCAGGGCACCCAATGAGTGCCCCGCAATACTGTAACAGAGCAAATACATCACTTAACAATCAGAAATTTGGGCATAGCCTCCGGCCCCAGTTTTTTTTTTTTTTTTTTTTTTCAAGTCCACGAGGGGGTCATGGAAGAAGAAAAGTTTTGATGAATTCTCGTCCTTATAGCCATGAAACTTCCATTTTTATCCTCGGTGCGCCCCATGAGAAAGTGCAGGGTAGGCAAACAAAACTTCACCCAGCTTTTACCATGGGCAATACGCAAGGTCGCAGAGGAGAAAATGATGATGTTACGGCGTTGGACCGTCAGTAAACAATTCATTTCCGGAGCATATCTCTGAAAGTACTTGTCCGATTGTCTTCAAATTTTACACACAACACCCCTAGGGGGTCTAGTTGTGCCTTTTGGAGTATTTGAACTTTGACCTACTTCTGGTTCAGAACTATGACCTATTTAGACGTTTTGACGCGCACTTTGTTTCTGGAGCAGATCTCGAAAAGTACTGGGCCGATGACAGTCATATTGCACATACATGTTCTCTAAGGTCCCTAGTTGTGCCTTTTCAGGTTTTTGGACCTTCACCTTGAAGTTGACCCCGCACTTTGACCTAATTTATAACATCGGTAAATCCTACTGAAAGATTTTGCGGAATATCATGAAAACCGCTCAAGATAGCTACACCATTACTATAAAACAAATTGTGAGGTTTCAGGAGAGGATGCATCTTGAAAAAATTCAAATCGACAAAATTAAAAATTGCCGCCTATCGGCCATTATTCACCTCGACAGGCCTGATATTGCAGAATATCATGAAAACCGCTCAAGATAGCTACACCATTAATATCGAATAAATTGTAAGGTTTCAGGAGAGGATGCATCTTGAAAAATTTCAAGTTGAATAAATTCAAAATGGCCGCCTATCAGCCATTATTCACCTCGACAGGCCTGATATTGTGGAATATCATGAAAACCGCTCAAGATATCTACACCATTACTATAAAACAAATTGTAAGGTTTCAGGAGAAGATGCATTTTGAAAAAATTCAACTTGTCCTAGTTCAAAATGGCCGCCAATCGGCCATTATTCACTTTCACATGGCCGTTATTTGGTAAACCGTGCTAGATGGCTAGACCATCACTATTAAACAAAATGTGTGATTTCAGGAGAGGATGCATCTTGAAAAAATTCGACTCGATAAAATTCAAAATGGCCGCTTATCGGCCATTATTCACTTTCACATGGCCATTATTTGGTCAACCGTGCTAGATGGCTAGACCATTACTATAAAACGAAATGTGAGATTTCAGATGAGGATGCATCTTGAAAAAATTTAACTTGATCAAATTTAAAATGGCCGCCTTTTCGGCCATTATTCATTTTCACATGGCTGATATTTGGTAAACCGTGCTAGATGGCTAGACCATTACCCGATTACTATAAAACAAAGTGTGAGTTTTCGGGGTGACCAGTAGCACGGGTGTGACCAGTAGGATGGGTGTGTTATCAGTAGGATTGGTATTGGATCAGTAGGATGGGTTTGTGACCAGTAGGATAGGTATGTGACCTTGTAACCAGTAGGATTTGTGTGTGACCAGTAAGATGGGTGTGTGACCAGTAGGAAGGGTGTGTGACCAGTAGGATGGGTAAGAGACTTGTAGGATGGGTGTGTGACCAGTAGGATGGTTGTGTGTGACAAGTAGGATGTGTGTGTGTGACCAGTAGGATGTGTGTCAACATGCGTGACCAGTGGAATGGGTGTCTTACCAGCAGGATGGATGTGTGACCACTATGATGGATCATGGGTGTGTGACCAGTAGGATGGGTAAGTGACCAGTAGGATGGATATGTGACCAGTAGAATGGGCGTGTGTGTGTGATACCAGTAGGATGGGTGTCACCATCCTTTCTTTTTCGAGATATGGGAAATTGTATTTCGTTTTTGATAGCTATGAAGTTGAAAATACTTGCAAGCAAAATATTGTGCACATTTTCATGTAGCATTTGACCTCTCTCAGTCCATTTTCTAAGGCAATTAGTGAGTGTCCAAATTTACCCAGGTCAGTGGTAAATTAGGACACCTTGACATTTCGATTAAAAGATCTATTATAATGAGAATGCCAACCTGCGTGCAGGCTGTACTTCCCATTACACCCTGCCAGATATGAGCCTGTGTCTACCTATTTGGGACCCCACTCCAGGAGGACACACGTGCCTCTCGTGCGACACCCCCCAAGCTTAGACATTAAAGCTAATCGCAACGCGGCGGCAATCAAACGGCACCGTCTGGCCTGGGAACATTAAGCCAAGTGACAGTATACACGAAGCGATGCGAGAACTTGGCCAACGCTGTTCCAACGTTGTGACAGCATCGATGATAATGCCCCAACATTGAGGCAGCAATGTGTCCTTGCCATCTGTCAAATGTATTTGTACAGCCTCTCATACAATTATAGAGTGGGTACAACTGGATTATACAGTCAAATATTGCCACCTCTGATTACAAATTGAATAATTAGAGCCTAAAACGGTGGATTACATCAGCTAATAAATCAAAAACAGTCTGAACAGTGGCTAAACTCTTATTCTTGTGATTTTGTGTCGATATAATCCCCCTAATTATCTACTTATGAACGAAAACGTACGCAAAATATGTGGTTTCATTTTGAAAAATAATACGTAATTTCGACATTAAATGTGCTCATATAAAGTCAAGAAAATAATTCAGAACGTTATAATATGTGTCTCTATTTATGGTAAAATATGTATGCTATGACATACTTGAAATAGAAATGTATGGGTAACATATTTATTGCAATAAAAGCTTTATTTGTTCTATACATGTACCACTTTCACAATTTTGGGCAGAGTTTAAAATTTAGGGGAGGGGCCGACAGTTGGGAGTTGCGTGGAGAGGGGTGCTCAATTAGGTGGAAAAGGCCTCATCGCATTCAGGGGTAGAGTGACAACGAATACAACTGAAGTCTCTACAGGGTGGAGAATGCTAACATTTACATTATGCTACTGTGCAACCGGGGCACAATGGAACAGCGGGGCACAATGGCATAGGGGTATTCCATTGTGCCCCATATAGATTTTTAGCTTAAAATCCTCTATTACCACCCACATTGTCGAATGTGTTAAATTCAATCTATTCATCTTATTAATTGATCACTTTTGGATGTGCCATCTCATAGTTTAAAAAAAAACAATCTATATTCGTCAAGCTGTAGCCCACAATACAAGTACATAATTTTACATCAAAAAAGCTACAAATTAACATTTACTCGCCACTCAGTCTATTTTTTCTTTTTGGTTGAAAATTTGAAATGAGGAAAGTGAGGCATATACTAGGCACAACCTCAAAATAAAATTTACTCATTCGGTGTCCCTGCTGATCAGATACAAAAATTTTCCATCGTGCCCCGGTATTCCATTGTGCCCCGCCTTCCCCTACTATAAAACTAAATGTGAGATTTCAGATGAGGATGCATCTTGAAAAAATTTAACTTGATCAAATTTAAAATGGCCGCCTTTTCGGCCATTATTCATTTTCACATGGCTGATATTTGGTAAACCGTGCTAGATGGCTAGACCATTACCTGATTACTATAAAACAAAGTGTGAGTTTTCGGGGGAGGATGCACCCTGAAATTTTTTAGTTTACGAATTCAAAATGGCCGAAAATCAGCATTATTTACCTCGATAGGCCTGATGTCAGGTGAACCGTGCTAGATAGGTAGACCATTACTATAAAACAAAATGTGACATTTCGAGAGAGGATGTCTTTTAAAAACTTTCGACTCAATCGAATTCAAAATGGCCGCCTATCGGCCACTATTTACTTTCACATTGTTGATATAATTTGGTAAGCCGTGTTAGATAGCTGGACCATTACTATAAAACAAAATGTGAGATTTCAGGAGAGGATGCATCTTGAAAAATTTTGACTCGATCAAATTCAAAATGGCCTCCTATCGGCCATTATTCACTTTCACGTGGGCGCTATTTGGTAAACCGTGCTAGATCGCTAGACCATTTCTATAGAATGAAATGTGAGATTTCAGCTGAGGGTGCATCTTGGAAAATTTCGACTTGATTAAATTCAAAATGGCCGCCTTTAGGCCATTATTCACTTTCACATGGCCGATATTTGGTAAACCGTGCTAGATAGCTAGACGATTACTATAGAATGAAATGTGAGATTTTAGATGAGGATGCATCTTGAAAAATTCTGACTCGATCAAATTCAAAATGGCCCCCTATCGGCCATTATTTACTTTCACATGCCCAATATTTTGCAAACTGTGTTAGATGTTAATCCATTACTATAAAACAAAATTTGAGTTTTTGGGGGAGGATGCACCCTAAGTTTTTAACTAATTTATATCGAATTCAAAATGACCGTAAATCAGCTATTAGTTACCTCGATTGGCCTGATATCGGGTAAACCGTGCCAGATAGGTAGACCATTACTGGGATACTGATTAAGATCATTAATTTCAATGGAGGTTTGCAATCTCTGACAGACTGTCTAGTTCTTATCTTACTCTTAGACTGGGCTTCTTAGACCTAGTTGTCTTGCGTCTTGATTTTTTACCTAGCCCAGGACTACATTAATAACCCTACACAAAATTGCCTAAACAAATTCTAATTTGGAGCGGGAGCTCCTGGACTTATGTAGTCTTGTTTCAAATGGAAAAACCTGGAAGCCTTTGACCACTTTCCACAGTCTTCACTGAGCAAGAAACAAGCTGTGCTAGAGCAAAATCTAAGCTAAGTTATAAAAACGTCCAGAAGAGGGCACCTCAATATGGCAAATTGTTATGGGGGTGAAAAAATCCAAAACATCACCCAGACACTCGGGCATTCTCCTGGTTTAGGCCCACCAGTTTTATGGCGTCTCATGACGGTGTCGTCACCTGGTGACTAATATAAAACTATCCATATATCTAAAAATACGGATTCGTTCTTATATATTATACTCCTGCTTTAGGCCCATTTCAATGGACGATTAACATTGAAATGGGCCTAAAGCAGGAGTAAATATATATACTCCTGCCTTAGGCCCATTTGAATGGACGTTTAACATTGAAGTGGACCTAAACCAGGAGTATCTATATACTCTTGCTTTAGGCCCATTTGAATGGACGTTTAACATAAATACAATTTATCAAACGATACAGAGCGTGAGCTTCATTATCACGTCCTTATCGTCAAAATGCTCATTTGAATCACTTTTGTCGTGTAAATATCATCTGATCAATTCACCCACCATATTCACCTGTAGAGGTGTATGGACTCTTGGGCAGGGTTCTCCCCAAAGCGTCCGAGCGTATTCACCTGTAGAGGAGTATGGACTCTTGGGCAGGGTTCTCCCCAAAGCGTCCGAGCGTCACGGCACCATGACGCTTTAATTTTTCACCCTGGCGCTTCAGTAAGTGCTGTGAAGCTTTAGGAAATCCTGTGACGTTTTTAACAATGTTTTGATGCTTCCCTACAACATTGACATCATGTTGCGATGTCCAGCGATACAGATTAGATCTTACAGAATTACATTGGCCTAATGCTTTGTCGCACGGTAGTGCGTGGCTCGTCTGTGCGCATGCCCAGTGGTCATATGATGTCTCGTGGTCAGGCACTGTTGGTGGGTCTATCACCGTTTAACTGGCCGCATGCCCCCAGCAAACACGATACAGTATAGCAAGTGTAGTACGTTGACATAATG
Organism: Flabesymbios commensalis; assembly: GCA_964017125.1. NCBI lineage: Eukaryota > Metazoa > Annelida > Polychaeta > Terebellida > Flabelligeridae > Flabesymbios > Flabesymbios commensalis. Next base: position 86,634,374 of record OZ024906.1, read on the forward strand.
TTGACTAACACTTAATATTGGTCCATTGTCTGCAACGCTGGCTCAACATTAAAGCGCGTTGTTCCACCTGCCATGTTTGCCGCGATAACAGAGCATACGCCTGGTGTGTCACAATCCTCTACCATGTCTAGTGTCTACACTAACCCAACGTCAACACAGCGTTGGTTATTAATAGGTGATGAAGCGTGCTGGCTGAGATCAGTTGGGGTGTAACTTATGATATTCTCAGAAAGCAAACAAGTGATTTTGTTTGTGTTCATTAAAGGCTGGGCCGATGTCACCAGATGCTTGTATTTAAACCAACTTGTTTTCTGGTACAGTGGTACCCCTGTTCAGCGTTGCCCCTCAAGAACGACTGCTCCCCTTAAACGACTGTTTTTCTGTGCACGTATGCCTTTTACACTGTTAAGGACCCCTCAAGAACGACGACCCCTCTAACACGTTATACGACGGCAAAAATTTGGCTGACGGCCGTCACTTACCTCCCCTGAAACGACCGTTGGGTGTTATTGCTATAAAAAAAAAGACGGAAAAATTAGCATGTGAGACTTCACTCAACTGGCAAGTAGGCTGTGTTATATAAACAATGACGTGCGATCTTAGACACTTGATACAATATTATTGTGAGACGATCAGTTTTCGGCTGTGTGTGTATAAATGAGCTCCCATATATCTGGCCATTGTGTATGCGATGTTGGTTCGGCAATGATCCAGGACCAGTGTTGGCTGTAAAAGCCTACATTTTGCTATTACAACACAGCAAACACGAGACGATCAACCTGCACTAAAACAACGTTGGATCAGCGTCTGGAATTCGCTGAGAAGTCACACCGAGATGCACTCGAACTGCTGAGACACTGGGGGAACGAGGGTGTTGATAGAATGATTATCGCAAAATTGACACCCTTGTGAGCCAGCGGGTGCTATAATGACAGCACTTGCATTAATTCAAAAATGGTATTACCCTATATTGCCGGTTAGTAACCGCGGTTTATAACTTGAAAAATGTTTGGTAAAATATCTAAAAAAAATGGATACTTTTAAGAGGCGGTTTATAACTGTCACCTGCGTTGGTGTGAGCTTTGTCGCCCGATTATGAAGTCAATTAACCATCTGCGTCCCAATGTGAATAATAATGTGAGCTAAATTAAAGCTCATGTAAATTGCAACATCTTTGTCGGCTGAAAGAATTAGTTATGTTGATGAAATTTCACGATGGTAGATGATTTCAAACATCACTGTATATCACCGTATTGTTATTGTCTGTAGGGCTGAGATTGTCGTCATAACAGTCTTAACTAGAGCAGTAGGAGTTCAGAGCGAAGGGCGGTAATAGTGCCGTGGAAAGCTAATAGGCATTAACTGTTCACTTGTAATTACTTGTAGTTACTGCCTCTTGGCTTTGTAAGACGTTATATTACAGTTTTCTACCAGGTGTCGTCCTTTTGGTAGACACAGCCGGCCGGTAATGATTTGATGTTAGATTAATAGCTTTGGGCTAACCTTGTTTATGCGCATCTAAACCAGATGCATGAAAGCCAAACTCAAATATACTAATACATTTATTAATCATGCTAATTGAGTGTTGAATTATAACGATTAAAACAGATTTTCGATGTCACGGGAATAATATATATGACGATATTTTGATCCCCTGTAGAACTAAAAGTGTCAGCCTAATTACCGTCACGAGAAGAACAAAGGGACTCGCAGCGATTTAACAATCCGACCAACAGCATTTCGTTGGTCCACCGTCTGCGACGCTGGACCAACAATAAAATAACAGGAAGCAGACGTCTCGTGTATTTGCCAGGAAGTGCCCATCAAACACGACACATCGACCCAGTGCTTGTTTGTCTGCTGCAACAACGCTGGCCTAACATTAATCTGACACAGGATCATCCTATCGTTTTTTGCTGTGTAATCAGGTTTGGCGGGAATATGTCGCCTGCTCACAGCAATGTTGTAACAGCCGACTGCACCAATGGCCCAACATTAAGCCAACACTTTCTTAATGCTGGCACACCATCCACAACGATGCCTTGGCATATATTGAGTCTCCCGTGAGAAACACGCTGACTGTACTAATGCCGCATGGCGTTGACTGCGATAATGATGAAATACCGCTCTAGAGCTAAGCTGTCTGGCTGAACTGCGGGAGTTACCGTGAAGAATTACGGCTGCCTGCTGTACCCAAAGTAGGGATGCGGTTTGTGAGGGGGCCACCATTCATTCTCCAGAAGTAAACAAAAAGACATTTTGCCTCTAAACCTAAGTGCAATAAATAATTTGAGCTAAGTCAATGAAAAGTCACTTACTAAATAAAAACGTTTTTTTAAACAGCGAAAGTGTTTTGCTCATTTTTTTCTTGTGTTCAAAATAATTCATGCCCCTGACAAACGACCACCCCTCTCATATGACAGTTTTTATGTGGCAGTAACTGGGGTCGCATAACAGGGGTACCACTGTATTAGCAAGCTCGGGAGCAAGTTCTGATGATAATCGAACGGCGTGGCACTCATCTATTAAGGCCTAATAGATTTAGTTATTAAAGGGACATGCCCAGGTCTAAAATCATAAAAAAATCTGTGATTTTTTTTAGCCTAATATTATGACTATATATTATGATGTAAACATGTCCATAGACTAAAACTGCAAAAGTTTTTTTAATTTTTGTGCTGCGCACTATCCAGTTAGGCTAGATATAGAGAAAAAATTCCCTTATTTCTTATTTTTGGCATGGTTGTCAATAATTAAAAATCAGGAGTTTTTCGTCTCTATATCTATGTTCACATTATTAAGCTAATATAAAATAACTGATTTTTTGATGATTTTAGACCTGGGCATGTCCCTTTAATCTCAACCATAAACAAACAGCATGTTATTGAACAAATCTCGTATTGACCAATTTCTGAATCATTACATTATGGATCTAAAGATTTTTTCGAATTCATTTTTGTGAATAAAAAGTTACAATGTAGGCCTGCATTGTTTTTAATTATTCACAATGTGATTTAATCCAATAGTCTTGTCAGACAAGAATTATCCCAGGCCCCCATGTCATGGTATTTCACTGTTATCATAGTTTGATACAGGGGCAAAATGGACCACTAGACAAAGTAGACACTACATATTCCATTCGTCACTGCATAGGCCTCTAGTCCTATTTAAAAATAATTTGCTGTGTACATATGATAAAAATTGGTGGTCTATATCACAAGGGTTTTAAATGTCAAACCGGCACTTAGTTTTTATATATCAGTCTACATGCAGAATCAGTGTTTATTTTTTTACCAGCACAAGCAGTGGATACAAATTATTGCTATAAGCCACCAAAATGCATATAAAGGTTTTCTGATTAAAATTTCAAGGGGGAGCATTCCCCCAGACCCCCCAGACTGTGCGCGCCGCAAATTGTGCGCAGCGCCCAAATTGTGCGCCTCGCGCAAATTGTGCGCTGCGTTGAAACCGAACCGCCAAATACCGTGATGCTTTCTCATTTTTCTGGGGGAAACCATGCTTGGGTGATATATAAATATGCTTTGAAGAAATGAGCACACACCCTTCAGTCGAGTGAAGGGATGACAAATTGGTATCTACACAATGAAATGAAGAGTTCAGCAACAGCGCTATAATTGTGGATCTATGAGATCTCTGACATATTCATTTTCATCAAATTTGTACCCATATGAATACTTCACCCATACGACTGTGTAAGAGAGGAAACATGTTGTAGCTGCCACACGTGTACAATCAAGGAGATCTGCTCACATGCCACTAAAATATCAACAGCAACTTAAAATCCCATACATAACAAAGAGTGGGTGCCTACCGTCGTGCTTCAGAGAGCTTTTGAAGACGGTTTGTTGTTTATGCGTTCGTTTATGTCAATTCCTCCTGTGGGTAAAAGCCCTACCACCAAATCCTATTTTTGGCGCCGCATACCAATTGATGTCCATGTCAAAGCAACATATAACTCATATTGCCCAAACAGTTTTCTAATTTGTTTAGGTACAGTAGAATCCCGTTATAACACAGTAGTTGGGGTCCAAAAAACGGGACCGCGTTATAAGTGGATCGCGCTATAGCGGGACGACCGTTCTGCCGCTAAAGCTTAATACATTGGGCCTATATATGGATACGCTATATGCGGCAATTGTAGATGCTATGTGCTAGATATAACACTGTATTTATTACAATATATAATTTATCATTTATTGGCATATTTTGTTAAAATAAATAGTAGAAATGATAACAGAGACATACATCTTATTGTAAATAATTTATTACATACAAATAAAATTATAGACGTTATAATACATGAAGTAGCACTAAGCAGTGGGTGAAAGGAGAATTCAATGCACACTATAATTATTGTTCATGTTGTGTGTCCGCATATCTAATAAATAATTAAATAAAGTAATTCGAAATTTTTTTCTGCTTTTCACTAGCAGCAACATTTAATTTTGCCTTTCTGAGGATATTCCTCTGTTGTAGCACAGCAATGGGATCAGCGTCTCCTAAGCTTTCAAGCCAGTGTACTAGGTAGTCAGCACACTCTACTGCTTTGGTGTGAGAAAGAACAGGTTGTTCTGATGGCTGTGCACTTCCACTGTCGTCCTGACTCCTGTCTTCATGTTCATCGTCTATAGCCTGAAACACAAAAAAATCAATATTTTAGTCTGATTAATTTAATGAATTAAATGTAGTGAGCGCCTTAAGGTAATAATTATATTCTATAAATGTTATGTACCCACCTGTTGGATGATCTCTTCAGTTGAAAGTGTTCCCGTTGTCTCCACGTCCTTGTGTATTGGTGTCCACTCATCCAGCAAATCACACAATTGCTGCTCTTTTTCCATCAAGCTCTCTAATTTCTCTGCAGCTGTTTCTATTTCTGTTGGCGTGAACCCTTCAAAGTCAGCTTCTTCGTCACTCTCTTCGTCTCCTGTTGCGGGCGTGTCAGATGTAAATGCTGGTCGCAGTGCGTGCATCCAGCAATTTCCAATCGACACTGGTTTTACTTGAGACCATGCTTCGCTTGTCAGGAAGATCGCGTCTTTAATTGTAAGGGACTTTATGTAACTCTGCATTGGTCTTTCATCTTCAATTATGTTCTTGATTAATTCGCGTCTGTAATTCTTTTTAAAGTTGTATATTACACCTTGATCCAGGGGCTGTATCTTTGCTGTGGTATTTTTGGGTAGGAAGTAGACCTTTATTTTTTCGTCAGACACGCTTTCTCTTCCATCTTCCGCTTGCGCATGTGCTTGCGTGCGGCTGGGACAAATTCATCAAAGAACCAGTTCTTGAATATATATCCTGTCATCCAAGAATTCTTGCTATTTCTGTACAGAACTGGGAGATTGTTCAAATTGACATGGTGGAAACAGCGTGGTTGGCCTGAGCGTCCAATAACAAGTGGCTTCAATTTATGGGATCCTGTTTTGTTCGTGCAGAAGAGTAGCGTAATTCGTTCCTTGTTCATCTTAAAACCTTTAGATTCTTGATTTTTAAATCCTAATGTTCTGTCTGGAAGCATTTTGTGAAATAAAGCTGTCTCGTCAGCATTGTAGACTTGTTCTTCTTGAAAGTCATGTTCTCTGATATAGTCCCTGAACTCAAGAGGAAATCCATCAGCAGCATCGTGATCGCAGGACCGAGATTCCCCTGATATTTTCAGTTGTTGAATGGCATGGCGTCTCTTCCATCTGTTAAGGAAACCTGTACTGGCAACAAATGTTGAAGATTCCGGTTCATTGTCATCGTGTAATTGTTTATGTATTTTTGCAGCTTGAATTTTCACATGTTCTCCTGATACAGGCGTACCAGCACTGTTTTCCTGGACAAACCAGTTAAATAATGCCTTATCCAATTTAGGATCTTGGGCCTTACGGGCTCGTTTTCTCTGTAAACCTTCACTGCTATCTACGTCGTGGACATAATCTCTGATGTTATCTTCATCTTTGAGCCAGCCTCTTATAGCTGATTCAGGCACTTCAAATTCACGACCAACTTTAGATTGTGATTGACCTCCACGCACACGAGCAATAGCTTCAAGTTTTAATTCAAGTGGATACGCTTCACGCTTGGGAGGCATATTGGCGTCCAAGTCAAAATTTAATTCAATAAATAAATTGTGTACAATATTTTTGAAGCAATGCTGTCTGTTTCGTGGTCAAAGCAAATATGCCAGTTCGATTGAAAATTCACTCTTTATATAACACTAGGGTGGGCAAGTTGTTTAGTCTCGTGTATGTCTAGTTGAACGCAATTAGAACCTTTTGGCTACTCCGAGATATGATGACATCTTGGCTCCGTGAAATCACTCCCTTTGTAGTTAACAGATTGAAGTGCGACTTTAGGCGTGAATGAAAGGTGTAAGGTATCTACACCGACCCTGTGAATGCTATGGGATGACACAAGGCGTGATTAGGCTAGATGTTCTTATAACAAATACACTCTTCTGTTTCATGCAAAAAATGAGGTGTATCTATATTCTTTAAACTAAGCCAGCATATAAGGCCAGCACAGGCCCAAATTGAAAATGTTATGCCAGCGATGACGCAACAATTAGAATTTTTTTTATCATGTATGAATGTGGACTATATCACTGATTATTCCCGTGTGCATGGACGAAACCTCGCAGAATCTCGCCTGCATCACGGTGCTGTGCGAGATCGGGACGAGCCGAGCTCTCCTCCCACCAATCAACGCTTTCAAACAGTTTTATTGACAGGTATTATAAAAGGGTGGGGTTGTATCGTATATTGATATTGTTTCCCATACTGTACATGATTCTTGAGGTCACAATAGATGTATAGTATAGCGTCATCGCGCGTGACTATAGCACAACGTTGTTTCAATGCTGGATCAACAGCGTGATTGCCCATTGCAAACCACTGCTCTGGCGCTAAATGATATAACCTATTGGAATAAAGTTTATTTTATTTTATTTGATATGTTGGCCCGGCATTGTACCGTAATTACCTGCCTTGTGTATACAGAGTAAAGAATGGGCTGTAAATGTTGCGTAAAGTGCCGTCACAATTAGAGACATGTTAAGCTCCAGTACCGTTAATGTACACAGACGGCCAGACAGTTTATGTGCCAGCAGTGATTAATGAGAGGAAGGTGTACTTGTTAAACGTGTTACATACACGCAACAAAATGTTATTGTCTTCATTGCTGTGATCTTCCACAAGCATAACATCGCACAGGTGAGTTGTTGGACGGAAACAATCATCAAAAGATCTACGTGTCATTCCTAAATTAGGCCATTGGCGCTAAATAGTCCCCTCTGTTTAAATGAGCATATACATGTACCAGACAATAATTACTATTTCATGATGGACCATAACAGTAGGCCTATAACCACTCAGAACTCAGAATCATTTATTTGCCTCTTCCATACCGCGGTAACTAGATCACCATATACCGCGGTATAAGCCTAACAGAATCATCAGAATTCAGAATCGTTTAATCACCTCTTTTAAATTTATACCGCGGTAACTGGATCACCATATACCGCGGTATAGCCCTGACAGTATCATCAGAACTCAGAATCATTTATTCACCTCTTTAAATTTATTCCACAGTAACTTGATCACCATATACCGCGGTATAACATATAGCGCGGTTATAGAATTGTTACTTATTATTTTATTTTGAACATTAGTAGTCAGAAGGTTAATCCGACGCGTTGTTCGCGGTCGCACCTGCCAACAGTGGGGCCGCGAGGGGTGGGAAGGGGTGCAATGATTACTGCAATCATACATGCCTGGTCAGCACACTGTCACGTGAACATAAATGGGCGCTGTTTTAACTAGACTGGCGTGATCAAGAATAAAAAATACGCACTATTAGTCAAATTTTACCTTGAAAAAAACCGGGTCCACGGCGGACCGCGTTATAACCGATACCGCGGTGTAACGATTCGCGCTTACGGGATTCTACTGTATATTATTTGCAATTTTTTTCTATTTAATCTCTGATTTTGAGGCGTCAACATTACTGATTATAGGTGACTAGTAGCTCTTAATATATTAAATATTATGGTAATACTTGCATAACATGATGCAATATGCTACAAAATATCCATGAAATCATATTAAAATCATAATTAAATATAATACTAGCCATGAAAACATGGTTAAAACATGATCGTGGTAACAACAGTGTGAATATTTGATGAAATCTAGCGAAAACCTAGATTTTCACTAATAATCGCTTGTGATTTTTGCAATAGCTAATAATAAAATAGTTGCAAATGATTAAGTCGCTTTAAATAAACACAATGGATTGCTTTAGGATAGATTACCACCATGAAAATGTAGATATACAAGTGTTATTGACGATAGGGGTTCGGGATATATGAAAACATGGTTAAAACATGATCATGGTAGTTAACAACAGTGTGAATATTTGATGAAATTTAGCGAAAACCTAGATTTTCACTAATAATCGCTTGTGATTTTTGCAATAACTAATAATAAAATAGCTGAAAATGATTAAATCGCTTTAAATAAACACAATGGATTGCTTTAGGATAGATTACCACCATGAAAATGTAGATATACAAGTGTTATTGACGATAGGGGTTTGGGATATATGAAAACATGGTTAAAACATGATCATGGTAATAACAGTGTGAATATTTGATGAAATCTGGCGAAAACCCAGATTTTTACTAATAATCGCTTGTGATTTTTGCAATAACTAATAATAAAGTAGCTGCAAATGATTAAATCGCTTTAAATAAACACAATGGATTGCTTTAGGATAGATTACCACCATGAAAATGTAAATATACAAGTGTTATTGACGATAGGGGTTTGGGATATATGGAACAATAGTACATTTTCATAGGGAATTTGACGGCCTTTTTGTTTTTCAGTTTTAAACACTTTCCAGGACTGTGAAAAATTGGTATCCGCCCTAGTGCTCATCTCTGGTATCTATAGAACATATCTGGATAGATAGATTGCTTGTAACAAAGATTTGCACCATGGTGACACGATAGCCTTCGATGGCTGGCTGACTACAAGGTAGTCTACAGTAGTTTAAATTACTATTTTATTTAATTTACTTAACATTATTAATTACAGCAGGATAGAATACATTCTATATATATATTAGTCCTGGTTTAGGCCCATTTGAATGGACGCTTAACATTGAAATGGGCCTAAATCAGGAGTATATATATACTGTCTATATATACTCCTGGTTTAGGCCTATTCCAATGTTAAACTTCCATTCAAATGGGCCTAAAGTAGGAGTATATATATATGGTCGATTCCCACGAAAGTGATGCATTTGGACCTTATTTTGAAAAAGTTCATTTTCTCAATATTCAAAATAAACAGCGCCTTTATATTACGCATTCTGAAGCGCGGCACCTGCACCTAATCAATAGCCAACACTTTTTTTGCTTTTGTAAATTTTAATTTTTTTAATTCATATTTTTTGAAAATGTAAAACTCGTGTAACCCTACGAATACAGCTTGTGTTATGATATCTGAGTAAATCAATAATGCACAATATAAATATTTTACCCATTATATCTATGACCTGAGCTGTGCTTGCTGTTTATTTGCTCCACCGAATTCATTGTGGAGCATGTCCACAAAATAATGTTGGTAATAGCAAAATAGGTGCATTAATTTAAGGTGCGTTTTTGTAACCATACAAATGCGCTTCCATGTTCTATAAAACAAATACTACTACAGATTAACACAAGCTCTTTTCTCCGAATACACTTGTGGTACCAATGTATAATATGGGCAAGGTAACGTATCGGAAAATTATAGCATTTTTTTAATTTCTTCTATTGAACACTACGGGGTTTTTCAATATGTGTAACCCTACGAATTTTAAATAAGGAAACGGCAGCTATGGAATTCTATGAAAGGACATGGGGTTCACCACCTCGTCTAACAGATTAACCAAGGTACAGTGTACGTGACAGTCAGATTTTAGTGGTTAACATAGATATCTTGAAACGTTAGCAATGTTTGAATTTTCAATATATCCTACAAATTATCACAGTGCTATATTTCACTGTGTAGGTGTGGAGAATACAGGAGCTAATTGAATATCTATGATGCATTATCATGTAATGACATGGCAATATGTGGACCATATTGTTAAAATATTCTTATGTAAAAGAAGAGCCACCAGAGACTGATGATATTGTCATTCGTAGGGTTACACAAATGTTAGGTATTCGTAGGGTTACTATCTACACGAGAAAAACGTTAAATGATTAAAAAATATATATTGTTTTCATTGCAAAACAGGCCAAGAATAAAGCTAACATCATAGTGAGCACTTATAAGGTGTAAAACTCACCAAGCTAAAAAATATTTCTATCCACAAAATAAAATACACGTTTTTAAAACGTTTGAAAATTATTTTAACTTACCAATGCAAAGGCTAATTTACTGTTAATATACTTTGTTATACATCATATCAAAAATATTTCTAACGTGTATTCTTATGTGTATTACAAATATTGGAAATATTAATTTAAACATATCTAGCATCTAAAAGAGTTCACCACTGTGTGTATTCGTAGGGCTACCAATTTCACAAATAGTCTCTATGTTGTATAACACAGTACGTGTTTAATTGGCATTGCGAGACCTTTATCTAAAAACACGATATTTTTCAAAAAACAATATATACAAGCAAGCCTAAACAAGTGGTATTTTAAAACGTGTGTGATACAATAGCGCTATAATCACTGTCTGACCTCACCAGTTGGAAATACATAAAATTATTTGACAAATTAGACATTTTGTTCAATGGTCTATGTGAAGTTAATTATAGCGTGGTAAATCTATTGGATATTGAGCAGTATCATACTGAAGAACACACATGTGTTTAAATAATATAATGAGCCGTCAAAATTGCAGTATTGTGATGATTTTTCATAGCCCACCTAGATAGAGTAACCCTACAAATGACAGCGTAACCCTACAAACAAAGCTGTTATAAGCATTTTGAATCGACGTAGAGCAACCAGTTTTACCCTTTTTTGTGCATTGTAGCTCTATCTGTCAAATACCTTTCACAAGTGAATGATATATGTATATATGTATGTATATTTTTTAGGTTGACTATTAATTCAGTGACAAACAATAAATAAATTATTCTCGTGATTCTCGTGCACCTTGCTGCTAAAAACTCTTTATTCCATCCTTCTCTGATTGTTTATCAATGTGGCTGTCAAAGTAATGTTAGTTATCGATACAACTCGTTTATAACACAACAATTATGTTAATTAATAGCCTTATTTTTCAATAAAATATAAATTTGTAACCCTACGAATACACCTTTAAAACCTATGAGAAAAACGTTTAGATGAACAAATGTTATGAAATCATGATTTTAAACAAGATGTTCCATTTACATTTTAATATTCAACTGCTATTTCCACTCTAAGCCTTGATTTGAACGAAATGTTATGTTTGACATGTCTTTTTTTATATATTTTCTGAATATTGATTATTTGTAGCAGAGTAGAAGTTGGCTACAAATCATTATGTGCAGTATCAAATTTTCGCAACTGTTATTAAACTGTTCTAAACATTACCACCTAATTGTTATCATTTGAACTGCTGTATTCTTTGCGACCAAAGTTTTAGTTATATTATGGCATTTACAATTACATAATATGCATTCGTAGGGTTACTCTGGTGTTCAATAATGAGCATGAACTCCATTCATGTTGCAACTATCATATAATAAGAGCTCGCATATATTTTTTGTGAAAGTTTCATATGTCTGCGATATAAACTGAAGAATTCAGGACTGTGCAACAAAGTCGTTTTTTTGCAGATATGCATCACTTTCGTGGGAATCGACCATATACTCCTGCTTTAGGCCCACTTCAATGTTAAGCATCTATTCAAATGGGCCTACGGCAGGAGTATATATATACTCCTGGTTTAGGCCCATTCCAATGTTAAACTTCCATTCAAATGGGCCTAAAGTTGGAGTATATATATATACTCCTGCTTTTGGCCCACTTCAATGTTAAGCATCTATTCAAATGGGCCTACGGCAGGAGTATATATATACTTCTGGTTTAGGCCCATTTCAATGTTAAACGTCCATTCAAATGGGCCTGAAGCAGGAGTAGTATATAAAGAACGATTTTGCAATATAGACACGTAGTTCTATATTAGTCACCAGGTGACAACACCGTCATGAGACGCCATAAAAATGGTGGGCCTAAACCAGGAGAATGCAGACACTTAAACTTTTTGAAGCAGCCTGAAGAAAACTAACGAGATAATGCCGCTGTTGAGAGTTTTTTTTTCAGATACACCAGGACACCCAACGAGTGCCCCGCAATACAGTAACAGTAGCAAATATACCATATATGCGGTGGTCCTAAATACCGAAAACCACTTGATATACTGGAAACCACTTTTTAACATCGAAAACCACCCTATATCTACCGAAAACCACACATATGTAGTAGGCTACTAGATCCTAGGAGTATTTTTACCAAATTATAAAAAGATTGGATGCATAGGCTATTGGCGATGATATCGTATTATCTAATATTGTATGAGTAATACCTAGTGTAGACATCAGCCAAATTGATATTCATCGTAGTACAAACTTAGTCAGCAGAGGTTCTTACCGTCAACAATTGTATCAAGCGTAGGGGGGGGGGGGGGGGGGAGAAGGGACTTGAAGGCACAATGGGACATAGGCCTATATTTAACATTACTATTAAAAAAAAAATTGTAACCATTTCAATTATTGTTTTATTCACAGCACAATTTATGAACATTTACAGTATTTATATGACAATTAGTAAATTTGTATAATAATAATTACAATATACTATTGGTGAAATGATACACAGCATAATAATATAATAATTGAAATATAGGCCTACATGGCATGTCAATAAACGCTTCACGACGGTGTTAGTGCCTGTCGTCACCTTCACATGTTGAGTTGTGGCTGGGTATTTCCTCACCTTCAATGGGTTCAGGTGTGGATTTACACCTACCATCCGCGCGTCAACACATCACTAAATATAATTGATTATTGAACTAAACAACGAGAATAAATTTAGTTGAAACTATGGAACTGTAATAGGCCAAATTTCTATAGGCATAGTCTACACATTATTGGATTTCATAAGATATTTTATCAATAATAAAATATACTATATTTCATAAGGCTGTTAGTGTATATTGCTCATAAATAATTATGTTATCCTTGTGATAACTGAATGTGACTTATCACCTGTGTGAGCACAGCAAACACAAAATATTTTTAACAATATGAAATTATTAAAAAGTTTCATGAAAATATCATGAATATAAAAAACTATTATTTCTTAGACAATTGTATTCTACAATCAAGCCATCATTGTAGAATTTAAAAAATTATTTGTTTTAAAGGCCACTTTTATCACCTTTTCCAGAGGTTCCCATCATTATATTTCTCGCAATTAGTAAAAATGGTGCCAGCTCTCGCCTTCAATTTCATAATTGTTGTAACAAGTGCTTGAAGAGGTCGGTGGAACAGGCATGGTGTGGCCCCTTTTGATATTTTTTTTACGTAGGTGCCATTTTTATAATTTTTGTAAAAAAATGCAAAAAAGGAAAATAGACTATGTCCACTGCCCTATGAGGAAGTTCTGGAGGACATCATTAAGACCGTTTGGACAGAACAATGTGGGAATCTCGAAGAATTGAGATACCTGGGGAAGGCTGCACTAGTTTGCCCAGGGTAAACCCTGGGCGGTATAATATCAGATAGCGTTCTTTGACCCCGTCTGTCTTTCTGCAGCTTAACTACTCAGACTTGTTTAGCCAGGGAATGTTAGTAGAGAGTGGTGAAACAATCAGAATGCGTATTTGCTCGTTAATATTTTCATTAATGCTTATTCTATGATTTATAACATTTAACCTTCTCAGCAAAATGACTGTCTCTAGACGTCAGATTCTGACGTATATAAAGACGTTACCCGCACTTAAACCATTCATATATTTATAATGGGCATACATCCATAACATGGGTATTCAAATGAAGCGGAAACACTGTAACTGATACATTTATGAAGATTTCAAATTGAAAAAAAACCTCAGTTTCCATGGTTTCAATAGAAATATATCAGAATTTTAATGGTTAAACAACAGCATTGTAATGGTTAGACAACTTATAAGGATATCAAATTATTTTCTTATTTTGAGTTTGAAGAGATTGAAATTATTATCCAGAGTAGATATTATACTACGAAAAAGGGAAAAAAATGAAGATTTCTAAATTTGCAATGAAGCTGTTATTGTAGGTCTAATATTTGAAATCTCAACATCTCTTCTTAGGGGTTCACACCATACAAATTCTAGCTATGAAGGATATTACTGCACATGGTCACTTGCATTAAACCCTTACATCGCTGAATTATTTGTGTATAAACCATGGAAAACAAATGTTTATTTCAATTTGAAACCATCCTAAATGTAGTAGTTGTTTGTTTTTGTTTTATTTGAATACTTACTTAACCTATGTTATGGATCTGGGGCCATTATAAATGTTGTAATTATTTCAGTGTGGGGACAGTCTTTATTTGTCAGAATCTGACATTTAAAGATGTCAGATTCTGAAGTAGAAAGGGTTAATATTGATCGTGTTTGCATGCAAGCAGTGCTTTAACAGGTCAGTGGAACACCCATTCGGTTAATGAATTAAAATGGGTGCATCCACTTATCTGGGTTTAGAAAAATGGAAGTAGACCGAGATGGTCTACTTCCATTTTTCTAAACATATGAGACTCAAGGCTGTTTGACAGATGGTGTCACCCGTGTATAATATAAACAATCTGACATCCAAAGTACACCAGCATCGCTAATCCAGGGTTTTTTTTTATATATATTCTTTCTCATCTGGCTGATTGATGGTACAAGTGAAAGTTTTCTATGCACATTATTTCAAAACCGGCACAGATCCACCTGGCTGGTGATGTCAATAAGTTACTAGTGCTGGTCAAAACGCTGCTCGACCGAATTTGACTATCCTTCAATGTAGCATTCAGTTTGGGTGATAAAATGTGCATACGGAACTCAGGTCGTCAACGCTAACGCTAACTGAGTGACAGTCAACTCCGATCGAGTAGCCAGTCTGAATTTATGAATGTACCATGCTGCCCTGTCTCTGACCTACAAATGCTGTAATGAATGGTAAATGTACCAACTGCATTAAATTTGTTTTGTTTTTTTATAGGTGGGATAGTTCATTAACACAGGGAAACGTTTGCTGGGAAATTATTTATTAAGTAACAATTTGTAAGTTGTAACTTGCAAAGTTGTAACTTGCTAGACACTGCAGCCTAATATAATTGACATTGATGTATAAATCTTTGGCTATTCAATTACAAATTTGATTAGCATTGGACAGAATTGCATATCATTGTGGCTGTGCTATGCGATACTGAACAATTTTTCCCTTGTAACAGTATTCTATGCTCTGTGGGAAGTTTTTTAAATGAATGACCACTGCATTTGATATGTAGCCAAGTGGAAATGGGCAATGATTACATAACCTTAAATTTGTGTTCTGTTCTCTCATGATTTATTTATTATATAATATTTGATTTGATTTATTTATTATATAATATTTATTTCTTCCCGAATGTTTTTTTGAACACCCTCTAATTGATTAGGCTGGCTGAGGTCGAAAATCAGCAAATTTGCATATTCAACATGGCCGCCATGGGCTAATTTGCATATCCAAGATCAACGTAAACGCTCTCCAGTCACCAATATTCATCCGATCTTCGCGATTTTTCCCCTGATCACCCTCTGATAGATTAATCTGGTTGAGTTTAAAAATCAGCTAATTTGCATATTCAACATGGCCGCCGTAGGCTAATTTGCATTTTCAAGATCGATGTAAACGCTTTTCAGTCGCCAATATTTATTCGATCTTCGTGATTATTTTCCTGAACACCCTCTCATGGATTATCAAAAATCAGCTAAATTGCATATTCAACATGGCTGCCATGGGCAAATTTGCATATCCAAGATCGACGTGAACACTCTCCAGTCGATAATATTCATCCGATCTTCGCAATTTTTTTTCCTGAACATCCTCTGATGGATTATTCTGGTTGAGTTCGAAAATCAGCTAATTTGCATATTCAAGATCGACGTAAACGCTCCGCATTCCCAATATTCATCCGATCTTTGCGATTTTTTTTCTGAACACCCTCTGATGGATTATCCTGTCTGAGTTAGAAAATCAGCTAATTTACAGATTCATCATGGCCGCCATGGGCTAATTTGCATATCCAAGATCGAGGTAAACACTTCCCAGTCGCCAATATTCATCAGATCTTCACAAATTTTTTTCTCAACACTCTTTGATAGATTATCCTGGTCGAGTTTGAAAATAGCTGATTTGCATATTCAACATGGCCGCCATGGGCTAATTTGCATATCAAAGATCTAAGTAAACACTCTCCAGTCGCTGATGTTCATCAGATCTTCGCAATTTTTTTTCTGAACACCCTCCGATGGATTGCCCTGGTTTCGTTTTAAAATCAGCTAATTTGCATATCAAAGATGGCCGCCATGGCACTTATGTTATATAGCCCTATCGTTACTGCATTGGTAATAAACTTTTATTGTGGACGGTGGAGACTCATATTTGCTAAGCAAATATAAGATCTAGTTATATTATGCATCAATCATGTTGATTATGAAATGATACATCCATATTTAAAAACAATAAGTAATAACTATTATCCTTTCATGTTTGTATTAATTTTTTGTTTCAGGGCCTATTATCTCATTCAAGATGGAAAGCGGTGGTCAGGAGTCGGGTCGTGACCTGGTGAGATTTTTTATCTATAGACCACTGTTTTAGCTCGAAGGGCATTTGGGCTTGATCTGCACCCCCAAACAGGGTGACCACATGACCTGGAAAACCTGGATTTGCGAATTAGTTGTCTCAAATTTAACAAAATAATATGAGTAGTTTTCACCCATTTGACGTTGTGTGTCGTGGTAGCGTGACCCGCAACTTCAAGTAGGTGAAAATTTAAATAGATTTTTAATTACCTTATATTCTAATACCTTATATCAGTGTCACAGATTCCAGACAATTTTCACTTCAATTACAAATAGAACCACAGAGAATATAGTCAACATCAGTGCCCCAGGGGTTATCAACACTTTGGAATTTTTCACCCAATTTAAGTCTCTCGCTGAAGCAACTCCCAAGTGAATGAAAATGATTCAGATTTGACAAAATGGAGGTCAATGATTTTGAAATCTTGTTGATTGATGTCACGTTTATTCTTTCAAAAGCTGGTAATTAATGTAATGTGAAATGAAAAAAAAATGAATATAATCAGAACTGACCTGTTATTTTCTGTATGTTTAGACTGAGGAGGACCGAGTACAACTTGGAGCTCAACAAGCTGCCATGATACAACTTCAGGTACGTTATACCATGATGATTAACAGCAAAGTCTGTACTTTAAACCAGTATTGTGTATCATTTCCCTATACTATTTTTTTATATAGGTTTAGAATCAAATAATTTATAGCTTACTCTTGCTGTGATCAAGTCTTATATTACTGTTTGGCAAGCAAATAGGCTCTCCCTGTTGTAAATTTTATTGAAAAAAAACACATTATACGAGAGTGTTTAAATACAAGAGGTATGATCCTGTGCAACACCAGCTTTTTCAAAGTGATTAACATATAAGTTCTGTTTGGTAAATATATCCTGTTTCTTTATTGTAGGAAGAGCAAGTTCAAGAGAGACGTGGCCAAGAACAAATGGTGAGAAAACTAGCAATTGAAGCGATCTTCACTGCAGATGTCGCATGATGCTACACTACAGATGCTACGATATTACATTTTACTACCAAGCCTGATTCACTTTTTATCCCCTGCTCGTAGGGGAAGGGGGATTCTAGTCGCGCCAGGATTCTGTCCGGCGTCACTTTTTTTGTGGTCACAAAAACTACTGGGCAATTTTTTTTGAAATTTTAACATCACATTCCTAGCAATATGGGGATGTGCAAGTGATTTTTACATTATTGGAACTCATTCTAATAATGTTTTAATATGGTTCACAAAACGGATTCTGAGCGCTGTTTTTTTGTGTCCATATAATGTGTGTCCCAAATGACTATCACTCACATCTTCTCAAATACGGCAAAACGCAAAGGTTCAGTTTTCTGCCATTCCATAGCCTACAGTTGGCACACAAAACGGTGTTTCTGAATAAGCATAAATATCTGTATTTGCTGAGTTATTAGGATTTCCGTTGTCAATTTTACGACAGTTAGTGGTCAATTTATGAGCTGGGGGTTGAGCCATCAGTTTATACCCTGTAGATAGCCAATAGATTTTACTGAAAACATTGCTTACCTTGGGATCAAACTAGTCTAATATAATCTTAAGAAATGGCCACAATGAGAGTCTAAAACTGGGGGAAGCTGGCAGATGTTCTACTTTCCAAAGCAACTATATTATGATATAGATACAATATTTTGCAATGATATATCTTGCCTTTAAAAATCTAACCCTTGGTCTTAATAGCATCTAGCGCCACAGCCAATATTGTGGTAAAAAAATTCTTAGTGCTGTTGATCTACATCTTAGGCAAACCATTGGACGAGATGGCCTTCTCTGACCAATCACACACAGAACATCTAGGTCACTCACATCTCTGGATATTTCAACATGGACGACAGACACGTGACATTGATACAGTGCAATGTCAGAGAGGCTGAACTAGATCTCAGGCTCATCATTGGTCGAGAAAGTCATCTCGACCAATCTCATGCACGATATCTGGGTCAGTCATATACTGAAGGGCCATCACGTGAGTGGCCTGATACTGCTATAAACTCGAAAGGCAGTATCTTCTTACTTGTAATGTAAGCAGCTACTGTGCTTGTTAATTGTGGATGTGTATGTCAGTGTATACACATGCTACACACTCGGCCCCAGGCTAACTGTGATTATGTAATACGTGAAGACTCGCCAC
This sequence comes from Flabesymbios commensalis, assembly GCA_964017125.1. NCBI lineage: Eukaryota > Metazoa > Annelida > Polychaeta > Terebellida > Flabelligeridae > Flabesymbios > Flabesymbios commensalis. The sequence goes on from OZ024906.1 coordinate 86,653,412, forward strand.
CCTCTCACTTCTGACTGTGAACAAAATTTATTTAAATTGTAAATATATCAGGATTCAAGATATATATTTGTTCTTTTCAGCTCAAACTATTCAAAATTGATGTATTACAGACTTCCTTAGCGCCAATATTGATGAAATGATCAATTTTTAAGTCAGGATCGAACCAACTGTACAGATACGGGAAGCCAGATGTGGTATGCCTTTGATCAGCTATCACCCGGCAAGCACAACTCATTGCCCCAATGCTGGGCTAAAAATAGTGTCGGCCCAGTGGTTATTGTGAATCAATGCACGCGGTTATACAGAAACATATAGCAATGCCCGTAATATATAAATTAACTTTTTCATTGCGACGATTTGACATGGAAAAAGGACAAAGTATGGTGAAATATAAACCCTTACACTGCTGCATACAATTTGCAGCATGTGTGGTTTCCGGCAAAGTGATATCTGGCACATTTTTTCTTCAAAATACATCTGATGAAAAACTTATTAAAAGCCATTATATTACAAAATCAGTCAGTTAGCTATATTTAAAGCGCAAATAGGAAGACACCACAAAACGAAAGTAAATTTTTTTTTTTTTGCTTGCACAGTACAGTAGTCCCCTCTGATACGACTTTCATACTGCCAAGAGAACCAAAGTCGCATCAAAGGGGTAGTGATATCTGAGAAGGGTGAAAAAAAACTCAAAAAAAAATGTAAAATGGGCCGAATTTGATGTTTAAGACCCTTTAAACACCTCCATTTTGTTGTGACAGTCTCATGAGTGCAGTTGACAGCCTGTGTTAATTGCCGGTTCTAACAGTAACACACGTAATTTAGAAGTAAAAAAAATTAAGACTAGGCTGAAAACTGAGTCCTAGTCCACGCTACTTTTTATAATCTTAGAGCGCGTGGGTGATATTTAACAGCGGTGCGATATTTATAGCTGAACCGCTGATCAATCTGTCTGACTCAATGATCACTGAGTCAGTGCAATGACCATGCAGTCATCACTGCAATGCTGACGAGTTGCCGTCATTTTGACACAACTCAACATACAGCCTAGTAGAGCCTACTTAATCCAGGTGCCGACATCAGGTGTTTAAAATAGGTGTGAGAGATCAAGGCTGACACTGTGCACGCTATGGTTCTGTTAATGTGTCACACACATTACACTCTAACTCAACCCGAAACTCGAGGATTGATCTATAATACATTGCTAAATACAAATTTAAAAACAAATGTTATGGATGTACACTGTATTCTCAATGCAATATTCAATGGCAAACAGACGAGGCGGGCGTCTTCTATGTTGACCAAGATTGGAGTTAAACAGACAATACGGATAACGCACGCACTAGCACAGATAATATCTTCGCGTGTATTACACTCTGAGGCATGCACATGGCTGTGAATATGGTCGGCGCGAGACGTTGGTGCGGTGTTGTTCTAATTATGGGCCATCGTCATTAATGGCGGCATCGGCTTGGCGTCTGGTGGCGGCGTACCCCGTTTACGTTTATTCTCATTCTGATATACTGCTATACCCTGCCTTATTTTCCAAATCAATAACTTTGCGAGTTTAGGCGCTATCATTATCTAATTTATATCATTATTTTCAGCATTGAATAAGTTTTCTGGTGATATTTATTACATGTCCGTACGACCATAATTTAAGTTAGGTATTTGAAGTGGGATGTTTATCACAACTAGCAGACACACGGACACCGCTGACGTCCCCTGCTAATTAGTGGTGTAATGCACCTTGTAACGCCAAGGGTGCATTGGATGTTAACTGCAGCGCATGTAAATAAATAAATATTTACATAAATAAATATTTACATCGCAAACCCAATTTAAACATGGTTTTAAATTAATAACAGAAAAAGTATTGAGGATACAGTAAAAATAGTTATATCAAAAAGCATTTTTCAGCTACTATAATCTGATATGTGTATCTTGTCAATGCAGGGCGGGCAGACATCTGCAGACGTGACACAGTCTGTGAACAGCTAATTTCAAAAAGTTGTATCTTTAAAAGTATAATGCTATCTGGTACGGTGATTTGAAGCTACCAGTACACATCTGCACACAGTGTCAAGATTGTGTCAATGATGGCCCACTTCATACGACGCTGTACCAGCCTTAAGCCAACATTAGCTTAACATAGTATCTGCTAGGCTGTATTGGCGGAAAATATATTTGTTTTGATTACAATTTTACATGGCCCATTGCTTAATATAAATATCAACTTCAGTCTAATGCAAAAAAATTTCTCCCAATAATGTTCAGAACCGCAGGGTTCTTGTTTAGAGATGCTACCAAAATTCAAAATGGCGGTCAGAGGTCAGTTCCAAAAAAAATTGTGGGCGCAAAAACTCTAAAACTTGAAGTCAGAAATTATTTAAATTTTACTATCACATTCCCCATGATATGGAGATGTGCAGGTGACTTTTTCAAGGTTTTAGTGAAATTCAAAATGGCCACCACAGATAAACTTTAATTTTTTTGGGGGCTCAAAAACTGAAAAATTTAAAGCAGTAATAATTCACATTGTACAATTACATTACCAACCATTTAGAAATGTGCATGTGATTTTACTGAGATTTGAAATGGCCACCACAAATCGACCTTTTAAATATTTGTGACCGCAAAAAATCCAACTAAATTTATGGCGGGGGATGATATAGGACTTCAGTCATCTTGTTTGTGGTTGTGATGGCTCCCCGTCACCCTTGTCTGCACACAAGTATGAGGGGAGGACATTGGTGTCTACAAGCCTTCCATTCCCGATAATGACGTCATAATATATAAAATATTAACTATGGCTGGGAATCCCGAGTTATGATCTAATAATAAAAGTGTCCCGGATTTCCTGGGGACCCTTTAAGGGGACGGAGTCTACCCCCCTAAAACTGGCTACTCCACCCCTACCCCACATCTCCCCCCCCCCCCCCCCCCAATCACGATCACTCTTATTTCCCTCCGCAGCACAAAATCCTACAGGAAACCCCTGTTGTCCATGCCAATTAATGATGCTGCATTGATTACATTGCATAATGAAGCTTCATTTCTGATGTGTTCTGATTCAAATTCTATAATGTCAATATTTTTTACCCACTTGAAGTACTTTGAAACACAACTGCAAAGGGGTAAAAAATATGATTTTATAACTTTGCGCATTAAGGGTTAAAAATTGAAATAAGCATTTTTCACACTCCTGCCATTTTTATATGTGACAAGACTTAAGAACGGATTTCACATTTCAACCCTTAGGACTCTGACCTATCTCATTTTTCACACTCCTGCCATTTCTATATGTGACAAGACTTAAGAACGGATTTCACATTTCAACCCTTAGGACTCTGACCTATCTCATTAACCTATCTCATTATCATTTTAAGTTGCTGTCTCACAACCATGAATGATCCTCAACTTATAGGGACTGAAAATTTTGTGATTTATTAAATTTATATCCATATATTAGTTTTTCCAAAATTTAAGTATGTGTGTATTATACTTTTAACAACTGGTAATAGAAGTGAAAATAAAGTACATCAGTTAACATCAGTGCTTCAGGAGTTGAAGGTTGCCATTTTTATCTGTTCTTTTTCTGCATCTGCATTCACATTTCCTTGTGAAAATCGTGATTTGAAAGTTTTCCGAGCATTCTGCTTAAATTTGTCATTCATGTTCAGGGTTCGCACACCCTTGAATAACCTTGAATTTAAAAAAAAAGTTTTCAAAAAGCCTTCCATTTTGCAAAAAAAATAGCTTGAAAAGCCTTGAAAAGTGATTTTTGGGTTTGAGTTGTTCATTGTTCAGTGTTGTTTAAATATATTATTGCTCATTTTTGTCAGTCTTTAAAATAATAATAAAAAATATTCTGTTATTATTACCATTTTGCTCGCAAGGCAGAATGTAGCTGAAAATCATATGAAAAAATAATTTTCAACGAAAATTGTTTAGATTTTTGTCATGACTCCCTACTTCATATCTGTGATAGAGCCTTGAAAACATTTTGTGATATTTGTCCTTGAAAAAAACTTGAAAAGCCTTGAATTCCATCAGCTTTTGTTTGTATGAACCATGATGTTGCTTCTGACCAGTTCTCTGACATATTTCAGGAAGAGAACTAAGTGATATATTTTTTTAACTAGCCCACAGGACTAGTAATGACAAAACTTTACAAGTCAGCACAGAAGTTTTACTAGTCCTGTATAATATATCCATTTAAAAATAATGCAAGACAGCTCAATTACAAGACTCATAACTTTTATTTTTTCAACATGTAACATCCGTTAATTTTGCACTGGTCTTATATGACTGAATGAATTCACTCATTTAAACTGTAGAGCAACTGAATCATTCTGGCAAATGGGTATCTGAAAGGTGAACCATATAATATAACAGATTCAATTATTATTAGGGTCCATGTCAAAGTCAGACAGATACTCTGAAGGTGAGCAATTAGATAACTCTTGGGTGGAAATGTTTACTGGACATGACGGAGCAGCAGCCATGAATGTTTACTGGTCCATGGCGATCTTTACTAGTGATCGGACTAGCAGACCAGTGGAAAGTTCTCTCCCTCCCTGTATTTAATAATTGTAAGAAAATCAAGATGGCAGAATTCCCAGATTTGAGTCTGCCCCAACACTAAACCAACATGGAGTGTTTCAATCAATCAATCAATCAATAAAACTTCTTTTCTGTGAAACGCAGTGACGTCACTCGGTTAAAACAAGGTTATATAACACCCCCTCCCCCATACTTCATTCTGTGAAACGCAGTGACGTCACTCGGTGAAAACAAGGTCATGTAAGACTCCCTCCCCCATACTTTATTATATTAGCCAGCTCGGTGAAAACAAAGGAGGTCAAGGTCATTGAGTTTCACAGAATAGCGCCTATATCCTCAGCGGACCAAGCTCAGAGGCGCACAAATCCTTAGGTGATCATGTGTCATAATTGAGGCCAAAGCAGGTTCGTCAACAGGGAGCCGGGCTGAGGGATTAGGGTGGAAAAGCCAGGTCAAATAGATGAGATTTAGGTAATTTCTGGAATGTTAAGATTGTTTTGGCATTAAATATTGGCACAGGCTGGACCAGATATAGAGAAAGCTCTTAACCCAGTCTTAGTCTTAGTCTTAGTGTTTGCTTGGATGATCACCTGTGTGATAACTTTGTGATAAATAATTGTCATATTGGCCAAGAAAACTGTCATGTAAATATGCACAAGTTATATATAAGCTTCAATTTGTAGCAACTTTTGGCGATGGCGGAGCAGCAGCAGAGAGGACAAGGTGAACTTCAAATGAGAATGCAACAACAGGAAGATGAACAACGTATGATGATGCAAGGTCAGTTGTGTCATTCACACTTGTGAGACCAGGGCCAAGGGCCCATCCCACTAAGAATCTTCAATTTAAATTATATCAACTTTCTGTCGTTTAAATTATAAAAGCCAACATGCTCCTAGCTTTTCTGATGTCAGAGAATTATATACATACAGACAAACATCGTTATAACACGAAGCGTTACAACACGGATCGGTTATTACACGATAAGGTCATGGACCCCAAAATTTAGGACCCATTTTTTCAGAAAATAGTGTTATAAAATCAAGCTGTAGACCTACACGATTTATTAAAACAGGAGCGATATTTTGTCACCGACTTTTTGTCGCTGATTTTGTGATATACACTTGTGCTTTTCACTGCGCTCACACAACAGTGCTCCAGCTAACAGAGACGTAATACTCAATTAGCTCAATGTTGGTCCAACGCTGGGTTCGTGTAAGCTGTGCAAGCAGCATGGTGTCACGTAATTTTTGCCAGGTGACCTTTTGATCATCCATTTATCGTTCAGGCCTAATTATCTGGACTAAAAATTGTGTATATATTGTGTTATAATTTAAGCAGATTATATCACAAACAATTATTTTTAACCAATTTTCATTTACCAAAAAGACATGCTATAAATGTAGTAATCTAAGATGGCATTGTAATTCAAACATATTGCCGTAATTATATAACAAAATAACGCATCGGTACTAGTATGGCATGAAGCGAGTTAAAGAAAACAGTATAGGCTCATCATCAGATCATGCTTAATTACCAGAGACCAAATGCATATATCTGACATTACAGGTAACCCTTGTGGCGTTGCCCCGACATTGCACGATCAGTGTGCCGTAATTCGACCACTGTCTTATTGCCGGTTAATGAGCAGGAATTTAACTGAAATATCATAATTTAAAAATACTTTTAGGCCATAGGTGCTGTTTAATATAACCAGGCATAGAGTATGATATTCCAGATAATGATACACTGTACATCGCTAAAATATATCACTATATTATCCACTAACATCCACGGGGTCACCAGACATAACACATTTCCCAGACAGACACCTGTCTGGCAAATCTCAAAAGTGCGTGCTATGCTGGCCCAGCACTGATCCAACACGTGCTTACGGCAATGTCTTGTGTTTGCAGGGCTATTACCGTCTCCGTCTTAAACACAAGGTATTGAACCAGTGTTGTCCTAAAATGGGGCCAGCGTCGCAGACGTTGTGCCAACAATAGAACAAAATCTTGTTGGGACATAGCTGACATAACAGACAGGGACAGTGCACGTCTAGTGTGGTCATAACGCACCTGTTACTATAAACACACACGTTTTTCTTATTATGCAGTAATGAATTTAACCATTCCCTTTTTTAGCCCGCCTTTTAATTTTAATTAAAAAAGGTGGGCTATTGCAATTGAAGTTCGGCGTCGTCGGCGTCGGCGTTAACATTTACTTGCGGGCGCGATAACTTGAAAAGTTTTTCATGTTTCCTTCCCAAATTTGTTTTGCATGTTACTAATGACCACTTCTCGGACAAGTTCAATAATGGCTGAAAAAAAATTCAAAATGGCCGACTTATTGTGATTTTTCACCTTTTACGTCAATAATTTGACCTTGTGGGCGCGATAACTTGAAAAGTTTTTCACGTATCCTTTTCAAATTTGTTATGCATGTTACTAATGACCAGTTCTCGGAGAAGTTCAATAATGGCCAAAAAAAAAAAAAAATGGCCGATTTATTGCGATTTTTCACATTTTACGTCAATAATTTGACCTTGTGGGCGCGATAACTTGAAAAGTTTTTCACATATCCTTTTCAAATTTGTTATGCATGTTACTAATGACCAGTTCTCGGACAAGTTCAATAATGGCCAAAAAAAAAAAAAAAATGGCCGATTTATTGCGATTTTTCACATTTTACGTCAATAATTTGACCTTGATAAGTTGAAAAGTTTTTCACATATCCTCTTCAAATTGGTTATGCATGCTACTAATAAGTAGTTCTTGGACAAGTTCAATAATGGCCGAAAAAAAAAAAAAATGGCCGATTTATTGCGATTTTTCACATTTTACGTCAATAATTTGACCCTGTGGGCGCGATAACTTGAAATCACATATTCTCTTCAAATTTGTTATGTATGTTACTTATAAGTAGTTTTTGGACAAGTTCAATAATGGCTGAAAAAAAAAAAAAAATGGCCGATTTATTGTGATTTTTCTCATTTTACGTCAATAATTTGACCTTGTGGGCGCGATAACTTGAAAAGTTTTTCATGTATCATCTTCAAATCTGTTATGCATGTTACTAATAAACAGTTCTCGGACAAGTTCAATAATGGCTGGAAAAAAATTCAAAATGGCCGATTTATTGACATTTTTCACATTTTACGTCAATAATTTGACCTTGTGGGCGCGATAATTTGAAAAGTTTTTCATGTATCATCTTCAAATCTGTTATGCATGTTACTAATAACCAGTTCTCGGACAAGTTCAATAATGGCTGGAAAAAAATTCAAAATGGCCGATTTATTGACATTTTTCGCATTTTACGTCAATAATTTGACCTTGTGGCCACAATAATGACTTCAAGTTCAATAATGGCGGCGGGCTATTGTCGAGTGTGCTCTTGTTTATCAGTTATTTTTAAAAAATTTTGATCGTTATTTGATCGATTCTGTCCTGTATAACACAATTCACTTATAGGACGATTTCACTTATTGGACCCCAACGATCGTGTTATAACAATGTTCACCTGTATGAGCTATTTTCACCCACTTTAAGTTGTGGGTTTTTGCAGCGAGACGGCTTCAAGTGTGTAAAATTTATATTATTTAATCTTGCTCTTTAAGATATTCTTCATTTCAAGATAATTCTCACTTTTTTCTACCCCCTGAGATTGAGAGCGTTTGCTGTCCCCAATACTCTTCCTCATCTGCAGCCACCGCTTTTTTTTATAAATAACTTGAGCCTTATCAATGTGACTGATTGTAATGATTTTCTAGTATACTCTCAATGTCTATCATACGTCAGCAATATTTATCATAACAGAATAAACATATGATCTATCAAGCCCCAACCCAGGGTTACCATGGTAACCCAGGCTACATCGTGATACAGTAGTCCCCCTCTGATACGACTTCCATACTGCCAAAGAACCAAAGTCACATCAGAGGGGTAGTCGTATCTCAGAGGGGTGAAAAAAACGTAAAATGGGCTGAATTTGATGTTTAAGACAGCCCCTTTAAACACCTCCATTCTCGTTGTGACACGATCAGCGCAGTTGGCAGCCAGTGTTAATTGCCTAGGTTGCCTAAGTTGTTATAAATGTTATAACACAGTGACTAATAAGCCCTAGAGGGCTGGGTATTTATTTTCGTGTATTATTATACTATGTGAAATATATGTATGTACTGGTCACTTTAATAAACAATTACTTACTTACTTGCCTGTTCTAACGGTAACACGTAATTTAGAAGTACTGGAAGTGGCTTGTGTTTTCATAAGCATTGAGGCAGTGTTTTTCTCCACATTTCAATATAGCCCTATGCTTTACACTACAAAACATGTGACACTGACTCCATTCTGGCACAGCATTAAAACAATGTACCGTACAGTGCCGCTAATAAACCGTAAACGTGCCAGGTAGGCAGACGCAGTTGAGGCTCGTTCATTATATATGTGCACTGACGTAAAGCGCTTGAGTGATATTTAACAGCGCTTGAGTGATATTAAACAGCGCCGCAATATTTATGGCTGAAACTCTGATCAATCTGTCTGAGTCAATGATCACTGAGTCAGGGTAATGACCATATGTAGTCATTACTTTTGTTGTAAGCTGAACTGACACTCCGCGGCCTGACACAACTCATTGTACAGCCCAGTAGAGCCAACTTAATCAAGGTGCCGACATCAGGTGTGAAAAAAACCTGTGATAGATGAAGGCTGACACTGTGCACGCTATGGCTTGATCAGTTAATGCGTCACACACATCACACTCTAACTCAACCCGAAACACTAGGATTGATCGATAATACATTGGATTGCCAAATAAAAATTTAAAAACAAATATTATGAATGTACACTGTATTCTCATTGAAATAGTCAATGGCAAACAGGCGAGGTCGGCGTCTTCTATGTTGACCAGGATTGAAGACAATACCGACTACGCACGCATTAGCACAGATATTATCTTCACATGTATACTCTTAGACACTGTAATGCACGTGACTGTGAATATGGACGGCGCGAGACGTTGTTGCAGTGTTGTTTTAATGCTGGGCCATCGTCATCAAAGGCGGCATCGGTTTGCGTCTCGTGGAGCCCCCCCCCCCCCCGTTTACGTTTATTCTCCGGGATGATAGACTGCTAAACCCTGCCTCATTTTCAAAATCTATAACTTTGCGAGTTGAGGAGCTATCATTATCTAATTTATATCATTATTTTCAGCATTGAATAAGCTTTCTGGTGCTATTTATTACATGTCCGTACGATCATAATTGAAAAAGTTAGGTATTTAAAGTAGGATGCTTATCACGCCCCGCTGACACACTGACACCGTTGACGTCGGCTGCTAATTAGTGTAATGCACCTTGTAACGCCAAGGGCGCGTTGTATGTTAACTGCACCCATATCAATAAATATATACATTGAAAACCCCATTTAAACATGGTTTTAAATCAATAACAGAAAAGGTATTTAAGATATAGTAAACATAGTTTTATCACCAGAAAGCATTTTTCAGCCACTAAAATGTGATATGCGTCTCAACGCTGTGACTAAAATACTACAGTAGTTATACATTAAGTCGGCTAGAGACATTAAAAAGTCGTATCTTGTCAGTGCAGGGCCGGCAGACACCTGCAGACGTGACACAGTCTGTGAGCAGCTAATTTCAAAAAGTCGTATCTTTAGAAGGATATTTCTATCTGGTACGGTGATTTGAAGCTACCATTACACATCATACCCACTTCATACCACGCTGTACCAGCCTTAGTCTGACAGTCGCTTAACATACGTATCTGCTGTGCTGTATTTGACGGTATGTACACACAAGCAGTATCTTCAGACGGGCAGTTCATGCTAGGCTGACAGTGCCGCTTAGCAGCTAATTTAAAAAAGTCGTATCTTAAGAGGGAGGTCGCTAGGTAGTGCCATGATTTGAAGGTCGCATGTCGTGGGAGAGGGGAAGTCGCATTTAAGGGGTGCTTAACAGTGTAAAGCACGTCGGTGCTACAAAAAAAAGTCGCATAATAGGAGAAGTCGCATCTGAAGGGGGTCGCATCTGGAGGGACTACTGTAGTGCCATTTTGAATAAGCCAAGTTATGCCATGACAGCAGATATACCGGTAATCCTGGGAATCACAGCTAATAACAACAGTATTTGGTGGTTTTGACAATTGACAAGTTTTTTTGACAAGTTGTGTGATTCACAATTCTAGAAGCAGGTAATCAGAATATAACTGATTTCCAGTATATTGTGTGAAACTTGTCATTTTTTTTTTGGGGGGGGGGCGTAATTTTTGGGTTTGATAACTTTTTTCCAGCAAGAAGAACCCGGGTCATAATACTTACATCAATAAGTAATCAATTAAGTATGAGAAATAGATAGATTTAACATGGTAACTCGTGTTGGGACATGATGAATCATATGTATAATTTTATTTTGTAGGAGGCCCACCACCACCGCCACCACAACCAGGTTTAATACAGGGAGGTCCCCCGGTCAGCATGCCCATGCCTCTACCCCCTCATATGATGCAGTCACAGATGTCAGGACAATCAGGAGATAGCGCCCCCCGCATGCCTCCCGGAGGACCCTCCACGATGCCTCCCGGAGGACCTCCAGGCATTCCTGGCCCTCCGTCATCTCAAAATAATCCAGTACCCCCTGGAATCCCTCTGAGTCAGGGTCACCCGATGCCTCCCGTATCACATGGTAATAGGCCGCCAGGGCAGGGTCCTCCCATGCCACCAGGCCAGCACATATCAGGGCCCCCTGGTGGTCCCTCCCAGATGATAGGAGGTCCTCCCGGCCCCGGACAACCCATGTCCCAGGGTCCACCACCACCAGGCCAGGCACCTCAACTGTCTGGTCCTCCCGGTGGCCCTTCCCAAATTACCCAGCTGATGGGTCAACCACCTCAAATGGGTCAAGGGCCACCAGGTCAAGGGCCTCCAATGAGCCAAGGGCCGCCAGGGCAAGGGCCACCGATGGGTCAAGGGCCGCCAGGTCAAGGGCCACCAATGGGTCAAGGGCCGCCAGGTCAAGGGCCACCAATGGGTCAAGGGCCGCCAGGTCAAGGGCCACCAATGGGTCAAGGGCCACCAGGTCAAGGGCCACCAATGGGTCAAGGGCCGCCAGGTCAAGGGCCACCAATGGGTCAAGGACCGCCAAGTCAAGGACCACCTATGGGTCAAGGGCCACCTATGGGTCAAGGACCACCTATGAGTCAAGGTCAAGGGCCACCTATGGGTCAAGGACCTCCAGGACAAGGGCCACCTATGGGCCAAGGACCACCTATGGGCCAAGGGCCACCTATGGGCCAGGGGCCGCCAGGTCAAGGACAACCTATGGGTCAAGGGCCACCAGGTCAAGGGCCACCAATGGGTCAAGGGCCACCTATGGGCCAAGGGCCACCTATGGGCCAGGGGCCGCCAGGTCAAGGACCACCTATGAGTCAAGGACCGCCAGGTCAAGGACCACCTATGGGTCAAGGACATATGAGAAGTCAGGGTCCTCCACAGCTAGGTCAAGGTCAGGGAGCACCTAGAGATCAAGGTCCCCCAGGTCAAGGCCCGCCCCCTCCAGGTCAGGGTCCGCATATAGGTCAAGGTCGCCCACCTCATTTAGCACCTCCTCCTCAACCTCTGATGCCTCCAAGGTCACAGCCTCCGAACCAGAGACAGAACATGCCACCGCAGTCAAGTCAAAGTAAGCTGGGAGGACCTCCACAGCCGGGAGAAGACCAGCCACCGTCACAGGTACTCTCACTTCTCTGTGGTGTATAATCTGCAATTTAACCCTCACAATGCTCACAAAACTGTTTTTGTTTAAACCATGGAGACCGAAAGGTTTTTTTCAATTTGAAACCATCATGAATGTCTTAATTAACCCTGTCCACTTCATTTGAATACCTATGTTATGGGTCTACGGCCTTTATAAATGTTTTAATTCTTTCAGTGCGTGAGGCAATCGTTATCCGGCAGAATCTGACATCTGAGACGTTAGTTTCTGACGTATATCTGACGTATTTTGATTTTGTGAATTCAAATGTTATGTATGTATATGGGATACTATGGCAAGCATCAGTGTGCAAGAGCCAAGCAACATGTTATATATAAAGACTTTTAAAGACCATGATATAATTTTTTTGTCTTCACCGGTATGGCTTAAATAGTAAACAATTTTAACAGGGTAAAGAAAATAAACGGTAAAGACGGTTTTGTAACGGTAAAGATGTTGCTGTAACGGTAATGAAATAATTTTGTTAAATAAATAGGTGTTATAAGCATTACCGTATTTTTTGGTGTATAACCCGCTACTTTTTTACTTCTTGGAAGGCCTGGTGCGGGGTTTATAATGAATGCGGGCTATACATTGTTGAAGTTCGAAATTGCAAGAGGATTCTTTTTTATAATCATGGCTACTTAAATTTCTTCTACCATATATCGCGTCTAACCAAAAACGTTTTTTTTACTGTACTTCATGGACAGGAGCTACCACGTGGAAATACAAGCTACTGGCGGTGCATGACAACCACACACAACTTACCCCACTCTCAGTAAGCCGCCACTCGGTAATCAGAGCATTGTAATAATGAAGGTGTGACATTTTACTCTCAAGGGCTGCGGTTCACAGGCCACTACACACAGTCATTCCCTTGCACTCTCAGTTATAGCCGCTACTCGGTAATCAGCGCATTGCATTAATGAAGGTCCACATTTTACTCTCACGGGCCTCTGTTAACAGGCCTCTATATACACACTGCAGGCCACTCCACACACACAGTGAGCCGCCACTCGGTAATCAGAGCATTGCATCGATGAACGTACAACATTTTACTGCCAACAGCCGCTGTTAACCTGCAAATAATTTACCCTCATCTTAGACGGTTCTTATGTCAGCACAACGATATATAAAATGATCTTTGTAATTATAGAAACATTGGAAGCCCTGCATTGAAATGACAGAAACGCGTCGCCAAATTATGTATATACCCATATTAAAAATATCCAACAATTACATTTCCCATGATAGACTGAATTTCAAACATTCAGGCCCCAGAATCTCTTCAGACAGACGAGACGAGATAGGTCTGACGTCACCATGCCGCATTTCGGCCGGTGTCTATGCGCCATTTAGCTATGGTGTTATATAGTCTAGTGTGGTTATGTGTATCTATGCGACACAGCAAACACGGGATGTTGATCTAATGTTGTGTTGATGCTGGGCTAACGTTGAAGACGGTGGGCTGTTCAACGTCTCCTGTTTACCGGGGATGGCATTGTATACAGCGGGGGGAGGACTCCTACAATGCACACGTGCACTCACAGTGTGACACAGAGAGGCACGCGTACATGCTGAGCTCTGTAATATAGTCTAGCCCGTACATCTTTATCTCGCCAGCTACAATCGGCCGTTTATAGACCTCAACTTTTTAATAATGTATCATAAATATAATAAACAATGTCTGCATAAGTACTATGTATTTAAACATATCAGATTTTACATTGCTGTATGCCTAGCCCTAGGACACAAAATGTTCGTCACAGCTGTAGTGTTGTGAGTGGATCACAGATCGGCGGCGTGAAACATGCGGGGTATACACCGGTGCGGGGTATACAGTTTTCCATTTTGGCAGGCGATATCGCCTGTGACGAGTCACATCGCCGGCAACTTCAGATTACCCCATACCAGTGTTAAAAATAACGCTGAAGGCTGAATAGAGCGCTGATCAATCCGTCGATCTCAATGATCACTGAGCCAATGCAATCAGTGTTTCATCTGGGATTCAGAAGGGGCAAGGCGCCACCTATCATTGGGGGCACCTCATCATGCCCGCCGGGCACCCAGTAGACACCGTTGGGCTTTCAGACAACTACCCTCCCCCATTAAGGGTACAAACAGAATCAGTTAAGTATGTAGACATCGCCAGTTATTACCACTATGTACGCATGCAAGCCGTTATCAGGTATTGTGTCATAGGTGTGAACGTGAGACATCAGTGATCAAGGTGTTTTCCACTGTGACAATGGCCTGGCTGGATTAAATATGATGTAACAATAGCTCTATGAGGCACTTCACTGTCTGAATATTGGAAGGGCAACATGGCGCACCTGAAGGGCAACATGGCGCACATTAAGGGCAGCATGGCACTCACAAAAGGCAAAATGGCGCTGCGCCATGTTAGAAATGGCTAGATGAAACACTGGCAATGAACAGTCATTACTTTTGTTGTAAGCAAAACTGACACGCTGCCGTCATTCTGCCACAACTCAACGCGCAGCCTACTGAATCCAGGTGCCGACATTGGGTGTGAAAAATAGCTGTGAGAGATCAAGGCTGACACTGTGCATGCTATGGTTGTGTTAATGTATCACACACATTACACTCTAATTCAACGCGAAACACCTGGATTGATCGTTAATACATTGCCCAATAAGAATTTAAAAACAAATGTTATGGATGTACCATCATTGAAATTCTTAATGGCAAACCTGCGAGGCCGACGTCTTCGTTGTTGAGCCAGCATTGAAGTTAACAGACGCACGGGGACAGACACGTGTCTTCACGTGTATGGCTGGGAATGTGGTCGGAGCGAGACGGCGGTGCACTGTTGTTCTAATGCATGGCCATCGTCGTCAATAATGACCTACATCAGATAGGCATCGGTTTGGCATCTCTTGGTGGCATGTGCAGACCCCGTGTGTTGTGCAATACATTCACTTTAATCTCTCTGAGTTTGTCCAGTGGAAGTAGTCTAATGAAAAAACATGGGGTTTTTTGTGGCTATAAAAAGACTAATTTTCTATTAAATGAGCCTAACCACAATGAGTTGAGTAGGCCCTGTAGTCGTAGGCTGTAGGGCCAGTGGCCTATGGCTATACATCATCGGACGTAGCCCCAGGTTGGTCCCTTGTTGTCTGTCATGTTTCATTGTCTGTGGGTGCTAGATTGGACAAGAAAGCAGTCTGGCATTGGTTTGATTTATTTTTATTAAATTTGCAGACATCCTATTTCAGTCTACTTTCAGTTCTTATTTCGAACGCTGTCAGCCTTGATAATGATACTTGACAAATAAAAAGAATTGTTCTGCACATAAGTTGGTTGAATCTTGATCCTCTCAAGCCAGTTTTATGGTTATCAAGGACCTAAAAGGCTTCTTTAATTTGCACCTAGATGTGCCAGGAAATGGCCAGGCGCAGATCCAGAGGGGGGGCCTACACCCACCCCCTTTTGCCCCAAATTCTTTAAAAAGTCAAAAATATCTTGGGAGCGAACACCCGAAGCCACTCCGCCCCCTCCTTTTTCAAATCCTGGATCCGCCTTTGATGGCCTAGATTGCATCTCAGAGCATGTAATACTCTCTGGTTTCTGGGGGCCTAAGGCGGCCCCCAGAAACCCCCGCTGGATCACAGGCCCCTCTTCGTGGCATTACGAGCCTTGGTGGTTTTTGGTCGCCTCCTGTTATTTTACTCTCTCCTCCAACTTCATTTCAAATGGAAAACCTTGGGTATATATTGTCTAAGCAGCAATTGTTGGTTAATTTAACCCTCTGCGGGCTATATACTTGAGCTGGCAATACACCAGAAAATAGGCCTACAGCAGTGCTGGTCGTTTGAAAAATAGTGGTGTGTGGAAATTCACACTCCTTGAATGAGCAAGGAGTGTGATCAAGGAGTGTGATTTTCACTCCACTAAGTGTTGCCTTTGTATCTGTACATTGTATGAGGCGTGCTGTTTTTCCTACACCTCAACTTTTAGGCGTGTGATGGCGTGTGCCTGTGATCACACGCCTCTAATCACCAGCACTGCTACAGTATATAGCAGACCTGATCAGGAAAAATTTGTTTGAAAATTATTTATGTGCAATTCTCTCTTCCCAGTTGTAACTTGCTAGACATCCTTATCATTGATGTATAATTATTCTGCTAATCAATTACAAATTTGATATGCAAATGGGCAGAATTGCATAGCATTTTGCTATGCAATACTGAACAAATTTCCCCCCACTGATTTTCAGTATAATCGTTTGCAGACTTCCCCCCCTTTGACTAAAGGGACATTGAATTACCACAGAACTTAGATTTTAAAATAGTATTTGTCTTTACCGTTTTATGTCTGTCTTTACCGTTATAATGGTAAAGACAAATCATTATAACTTAAAGACACACTATTTGGCATGAAATAACATTTTGAAGGATATGTGCATATTTGACTGACATCATTGACTGTTAACCCTTTAAGTCCTCACGATGCATTAAAGCATCATTTTACATCACTGAAAACAGACCTAATTTTCCTACAACCAAGGGTTGTAGAATGAATATTTCGATGAAACTGGTTTACCAATACATGGTAATTTTCTTTAATTTTTAAACCACTTCAAATTATCTTCATCCACTACAAGTCGAGAATTCGCAGCTTGTAGTGGATAAAGGTGACTTTCAAAGATGGCTTGAAAGGGTTAAATAAACACTCATGCGTGCATGATCAGCGATCGCCACCTCAGCACCGGTCCATAGCACACAAACCGCATTAGGTCTATACCCAGCAAACATAAAACATCTGCATACCATCTGCACAATGTTGGTCCAATGTCCAACGTTTATAGTGCACTGACATCAATCAAACATTGAACCATATACGCCTAGTATGTCTGACACAAAACAATTTATTTTATACAAAATCATCATCTCATAATGATCATCTCATAAGACCTATTATATAAATTTATTAACGTTATTAAGTGAAAAGCGATATTATAAAATAACAACTCATGCGTATGTAGCTAATCGTGTTTCGTCTGGTCAAACAAATGTTTACACCAGCGAACAAAATCAGTTAGCCTAACATGTATTAAATCTTCTGTCGCGTATCCGCCTATATCTGCCACAGAATGAGTTATTTTACATAAATGTTTCTCACTGTATCATCAGGCCTTTCTAAACTTACCAATGAGTGATGAAGCAACATAATGAAATACAGTGGGGACCCGGAAATCGGACCACCTATGGGACTGACTGAAAGTGGTCCCATTTTGGAATTGGTCCGATTTGTGAAACCAGCTAATTATGAATGGAGAAATACTAGTCAGTCTGTTTATAGATATATGCATCATCAGATAATTATTCTGTTTAATATGCGTAACTAAGACAGAAAATCATGATTGAATTGTTATTTCTTGCTTCACTATATGAATTTACATAGCAATTTGTAAGACTTTTGGGATCACAAAGGTGTAATCACGCTATATACAGGTGATGATCCTTCTGTACGCTGGGGCATGTCATATATGACAAGTCAAGTTGATAAAAAGCAACCTAGCGAATTGTAATCTTGTAGAATTATTATCATGTTATAAATATAATAATCTGTTTGTTTGTATCGCTTGTATTAATTGTTTCCTATTTCAGTATCTATTTATACGCCAGGCCTATCTGTATTAAACACACATAGACCTCGCATATCCTGCGTGATTAAATTATTGTTTCACGCCGAATGTTTTTGTCAGCTGGGCAAAAATCAAAAGCGCTTTAGTTTAACCTTGTGGTTTTTTATAGACCAGTAGCTCAATTATTGCTACAACACTTACAGTGCTAATATAACTTCCCTATAATTTAACAAATAATTAAATATAAGGAGTCAACATAAATTGTGTTGTTTTATCTTAGCAACATACACTTTTACACTGAGCTGTCATCGTAAGTTTGCGCTCTGTAAATTATTTTGAGCTGTATTAGCAAAGAAAGACGGTCGTAGGAGCTAAAACACTACACCGTTGATAATCAACCAACCCAAGAGGCCCGACTCAAGGAAGGGACATGACATGATAAGGCGACTGATTGCAATTTGCACTGATGACAATGTTTAAATTTTGCATTATAATTGTATGATTTATTTCACCAGTGCTAATCCTTTCCGTGATCCAATCTGAGGTCAGTGGATCCAGCCAGCGCTGGCCACTTTTGTGGATCCAGCCAGCTCCGGTCCTCATAGTGGATCCAGCCAATGCTGGTCCCTTGCTGGATTGAACCAGATCTGGTCCTTTTATTAGATCCAACCGGGGCTGGTGAAATTATGCCAGTGCTGGTCCCTTAGTGGATCCAGCCACAGCTGATCCCATTAGTGAATCCAGCCGCAGCTGGTCCTTTAATTGATGCATATATATAACTGTAAAATTGTGAATTTTTTGTTTGATGGTCCGTTTCTCGAGACCTTTCATGATTTGGGACTGAAAAAGGGTGGTCCGTGTCCCGAATCGCATGTCGGTCCTCTTTCTGAATCTGATAATACATTATGTGAATGGGGAAATATTTGGGACTGAAAAAAGGTGGTTCGTATTCCGGGGAGGTCTGCTTTGTGAGGCGGTCCGATACCGGGTCTCCACTGTATCAACTCGTCACACAAGAGACGTTGATCCAGTGTTGGTACAATGCTGGCCCAGCATCGCAAACATTGGTCGAATGACTCATAGACCTATACAACTGGCATATTGTTCATGGTCGCTCACTGAGAATTTTGCTATGTAATCTACTAAATTATTTATCAACACGATTTGTTGTGGGATAATAGACCTAATTAAAACTTAAAATATTATATCACCCTGGGAGTAGATCAATGTAAAGTGCCAGCCTTTTGATTTATACTCAATGTAAATAAACGTAGGTTACAAATCTCATCGCGACGGGTTTCGTGACTGTGACCCACACTCACACAACCTGCTGACAAATAACGCTTATAAATCAGGGGTAGAATTAAACGTTGGGGGCAAGCCAATCCACAAGACTTGCAAGTCAAGGAAATTGCCATTCCTGAGTAAAAACTGTCATTCCTAGAAATGGCTTTGTCCTAGGATGGCCTAAAATTTGCCAGTTTATCGGAATGGCTAGTAAAATTTTTTGCCATTCCTGCACATTTTTTGGCAGTACCGGACTGGAGGAATGGCCTTATTTCGAGCCCTGCTTATACCAGACGTGGTGTGAGCGGAATGTCACACCTAGTGTCTCTGCAAGGCGAGTTTTTTTCTTGTACATAAAAAAATACATGTTTTTTCTTTTACAAAAACAATATGGGATGATATTGATGCGTGTTCTTGTTTTTTATTATAATCAGAATGAGTAAGAAAAGTCAATATAGATCAGAAATAATGTTAATCAACTCACAGATTCCACAGGCCTAAATCACCTCTCTCACCATAATGCCACCCAGCCATCATGCCAAAAACTGTCCCAATGTTGGCATTATATTGCTGTAGCACTGTAGTTGATTAGATACAGGAATTTGTGTGCTAGAACCATCTGGTGAATACTTGCAAAATAATAGGTCTTATGGGTTCTTGTTAACGGTAAAAACATTTGCATTCCAAAACTTGGACCACAGCTTAATATTGAATAACTGATAATTCAGTCAACTTCTCTATACATATTTTAATGTATTATTAAGAAAGGAGATTTTAGAAATAGGGCCACCCTGTCATGAATTGCGTAATCAATAATTACAGCCATTGACATTAGGCCAGGTAAACTGTGATTTTTGTCTGCCCTGGTGACCTTAACTGGAAGTGGTACGTAGGGCCACGTGGGTGGCCAATGTGGACAGTTTATCCGAACTGGGCCTTTTTAACCTGCCTCGGGCAGCCGTCGGATGTTAATGTCAATGGCTGTTATTATATGACATTAACAAGTTTTCAAAAAATCACAAACCTATATTGGACACTTCACAGTGAAGACAAATCAAGCATATTATATCGAATAAAAACTTGATTTTCCAAGATAAATGCTTATAAAAAATTCTGAGTTCTAAATACATGTCTTTATCTGATTAAATGATAACAATCATTATGAAATAATGCAACATTTTTTGCTCAAATATTTTGTCAAGCATGTTTCAAGCCATGTAAAATTCCACTGGAATTGATCAATTTGTTTGCTCAGTTCATCAAAGCCTCCTTATTGTCATGCAGGTTCATCATTTAGATTAGAGCCTCCTTATTGTCATGCAGTTTCATCATTTAGAGCCTCCTTATTGTCATGCAGGTTCATCATTTAGATTAGAGCCTCCTTATTGTCATGCAGGTTCATCATTAAGAGCCTCCTTATTGTCATGCAGGTTCATCATTTAGATTAGAGCCTCCTTATTGTCATGCAGGTTCATCATTTAGATTAGAGCCTCCTTATTGTCATGCAGGTTCATCATTTAGATTAGAGCCTCCTTATTGTCATGCAGGTTCATCATTTAGATTAGAGCCTCCTTATTGTCATGCAGGTTCATCATTTAGATTAGAGCCTCCTTATTGTCATGCAGGTTCATCATTTAGATTAGAGCCTCCTTATTGTCATGCAGGTTCATCATTTAGAGCCTCCTTATTGTCATGCAGGTTCATCATTTAGACTAGAGCCTCCTTATTGTCATGCAGGTTCATCATTTAGAGCCTCCTTATTGTCATGCAGGTTCATCATTTAGGGCCTCCTTATTGTCATGCAGGGTCATCATTTAGATTAGAGCCTCCTTATTGTCATGCAGGTTCATCATTTAGAGCCTCCTTATTGTCATGCAGGTTCATCATTTAGATTAGAGCCTCCTTATTGTCATGCAGGTTCATCATTAAGAGCCTCCTTATTGTCATGCAGGTTCATCATTTAGATTAGAGCCTCCTTATTGTCATGCAGGTTCATCATTTAGAGCCTCCTTATTGTCATGCAGGTTCATCATTTAGAGCCTCCTTATTGTCATGCAGGTTCATCATTTAGACTAGAGCCTCCTTTTTGTCATGCAGGTTCATCATTAAGAGCCTCCTTATTGTCATGCAGGTTCATCATTTAGACTAGAGCCTCCTTATTGTCATGCAGGTTCATCATTTAGAGCCTCCTTATTGTCATGCAGGTTCATCATTTAGAGCCTCCTTATTGTCATGCAGGTTCATCATTTAGATTAGAGCCTCCTTATTGTCATGCAGGTTCATCATTTAGATTAGAGCCTCCTTATTGTCATGCAGGTTCATCATTTAGAGCCTCCTTATTGTCATGCAGGTTCATCATTTAGATTAGAGCCTCCTTATTGTCATGCAGGTTCATCATTTAGAGCCTCCTTAATGTCATGCAGGTTCATCATTAAGAGCCTCCTTATTGTCATGCAGGTTCATCATTTAGAGCCTCCTTATTGTCATGCAGGTTCATCATTTAGATTAGAGCCTCCTTATTGTCATGCAGGTTCAACATTTAGATTAGAGCCTCCTTATTGTCATGCAGGTTCATCATTAAGAGCCTCCTTATTGTCATGCAGGTTCATCATTTAGAGCCTCCTTATTGTCATGCAGGTTCATCATTTAGATTAGAGCCTCCTTATTGTCATGCAGGTTCAACATTTAGATTAGAGCCTCCTTATTGTCATGCAGGTTCATCATTTAGAGCCTCCTTATTGTCATGCAGGTTCATCATTTAGATTAGAGCCTCCTTATTGTCATGCAGGTTCAACATTTAGATTAGAGCCTCCTTATTGTCATGCAGGTTCATCATTAAGAGCCTCCTTATTGTCATGCAGGTTCATCATTTAGAGCTTCCTTATTGTCATGCAGGTTCATCATTAAGAGCCTCCTTATTGTCATGCAGGTTCATCATTTAGGGCCTCCTTATTGTCATGCAGGGTCATCATTTAGATTAGAGCCTCCTTATTGTCATGCAGGTTCATCATTAAGAGCCTCCTTATTGTCATGCAGGTTCATCATTTAGAGCCTCCTTATTGTCATGCAGGTTCATCATTACGAGCCTCCTTATTGTCATGCAGGTTCATCATTTAGGGCCTCCTTATTGTCATGCAGGGTCATCATTTAGATTAGAGCCTCCTTATTGTCATGCAGGGTCATCATTAAGAGCCTCCTTATTGTCATGCAGGTTCATCATTTAGATTAGAGCCTCCTTATTGTCATGCAGGTTCATCATTTAGATTAGAGCCTCCTTATTGTCATGCAGGTTCATCATTAGGAGCCTCCTTAATGTCATGCAGGTTCATCATTTAGATTAGAGCCTCCTTATTGTCATGCAGGTTCATCATTAAGAGCCTCCTTATTGTCATGCAGGTTCATCATTTAGACTAGAGCCTCCTTATTGTCATGCAGGTTCATCATTTAGAGCCTCCTTATTGTCATGCAGGTTCATCATTTAGATTAGAGCCTCCTTATTGTCATGCAGGTTCATCATTTAGATTAGAGCCTCCTTATTGTCATGCAGGTTCATCATTTAGAGCCTCCTTATTGCCATGCAGGTTCATCATTTAGATTAGAGCCTCCTTATTGTCATGCAGGTTCATCATTTAGAGCCTCCTTATTGTCATGCAGGGTCATCATTTAGATTAGAGCCTCCTTATTGTCATGCAGGTTCATCATTAGGAGCCTCCTTAATGTCATGCAGGTTCATCATTTAGATTAGAGCCTCCTTATTGTCATGCAGGTTCATCATTAAGAGCCTCCTTATTGTCATGCAGATTCATCATTTAGATTAGAGCCTCCTTATTGTCATGCAGGTTCATCATTAGGAGCCTCCTTAATGTCATGCCGGTTCATCATTTAGATTAGAGCCTCCTTATTGTCATGCAGGGTCATCATTTAGATTAGAGCCTCCTTATTGTCATGCAGATTCATCATTAGGAGCCTCCTTAATGTCATGCAGGTTCATCATTTAGATTAGAGCCTCCTTATTGTCATGCAGGTTCATCATTAAGAGCCTCCTTATTGTCATGCAGGTTCATCATTTAGATTAGAGCCTCCTTATTGTCATGCAGGTTCATCATTAGGAGCCTCCTTAATGTCATGCCTGTTCATCATTTAGATTAGAGCCTCCTTATTGTCATGCAGGTTCATCATTAAGAGCCTCCTTATTGTCATGCAGATTCATCATTTAGATTAGAGCCTCCTTATTGTCATGCAGGTTCATCATTTAGAGCCTCCTTATTGTCATGCAGGTTCATCATTTAGATTAGAGCCTCCTTATTGTCATGCAGGTTCATCATTAAGAGCCTCCTTATTGTCATGCAGGGTCATCATTTAGATTAGAGCCTCCTTATTGTCATGCAGGTTCATCATTTAGAGCCTCCTTATTGTCATGCAGGTTCATCATTTAGAGCCTCCTTATTGTCATGCAGGGTCATCATTTAGATTAGAGCCTCCTTATTGTCATGCAGGTTCATCATTAAGAGCCTCCTTATCGTCATGCAGGTTTATCATTTAGATTAGAGCCTCCTTATTGTCATGCAGGTTCATCATTTAGAGCCTCCTTATTGTCATGCAGGTTCATCATTTAGATTAGAGCCTCCTTATTGTCATGCAGGTTCATCATTTAGATTAGAGCCTCCTTATTGTCATGCAGGTTCATCATTAGGAGCCTCCTTATTGTCATGCAGGTTCATCATTTAGATTAGAGCTTCCTTATTGTCATGCAGGGTCATCATTTAGAGCCTCCTTATTGTCATGCAGGGTCATCATTTAGATTAGAGCCTCCTTATTGTCATGCAGGTTCATCATTTAGACTAGAGCCTCCTTATTGTCATGCAGGGTCATCATTTAGATTAGAGCCTCCTTATTGTCATGCAGGTTCATCATTAGGAGCCTCCTTAATGTCATGCAGGTTCATCATTTAGATTAGAGCCTCCTTATTGTCATGCAGGTTCATCATTAAGAGCCTCCTTATTGTCATGCAGGTTCATCATTTAGATTAGAGCCTCCTTATTGTCATGCAGGTTCATCATTTAGATTAGAGCCTCCTTATTGTCATGCAGGTTCATCATTAAGAGCCTCCTTATTGTCATGCAGGGTCATCATTTAGATTAGAGCCTCCTTATTGTCATGCAGGTTCATCATTAGGAGCCTCCTTAATGTCATGCAGGTTCATCATTTAGATTAGAGCCTCCTTATTGTCATGCAGGTTCATCATTTAGAGCCTCCTTATTGTCATGCAGGGTCATCATTTAGATTAGAGCCTCCTTATTGTCATGCAGGTTCATCATTAAGAGCCTCCTTATTGTCATGCAGGTTTATCAGTTAGATTAGAGCCTCCTTATTGTCATGCAGGTTCATCATTAAGAGCCTCCTTATTGTCATGCAGGTTCATCATTTAGATTAGAGCCTCCTTATTGTCATGCAGGTTCATCATTAAGAGCCTCCTTATTGTCATGCAGGGTCATCATTTAGATTAGAGCCTCCTTATTGTCATGCAGGTTCATCATTAGGAGCCTCCTTAATGTCATGCAGGTTCATCATTTAGATTAGAGCCTCCTTATTGTCATGCAGGGTCATCATTTAGATTAGAGCCTCCTTATTGTCATGCAGGTTCATCATTAAGAGCCTCCTTATTGTCATGCAGGTTTATCATTTAGATTAGAGCCTCCTTATTGTCATGCAGGTTCATCATTAAGAGCCTCCTTATCGTCATGCAGGTTTATCATTAAGATTAGAGCCTCCTTATTGTCATGCAGGTTCATTATTTAGAGCCTCCTTATTGTCATGCAGGTTCATCATTTAGATTAGAGCCTCCTTATTGTCATGCAGGTTCATCATTTAGAGCCTCTTTATCGTCATGCAGGTTCATCATTAGGAGCCTTCTTAATGTCATGCAGGTTCATCATTAAGAGCCTCCTTATTGTCATGCAGGTTCATCATTTAGATTAGAGCCTCCTTATTGTCATGCAGGTTCATCATTCACACCTTATTTAGTATTAACTCTTACAGCGGAGGGATCAACTTTAGTCGTCAGAATCTAACGTT
Source organism: Flabesymbios commensalis (assembly GCA_964017125.1). NCBI lineage: Eukaryota > Metazoa > Annelida > Polychaeta > Terebellida > Flabelligeridae > Flabesymbios > Flabesymbios commensalis. The sequence goes on from OZ024906.1 coordinate 86,678,724, forward strand.
GTAGACGTCAGATTCTGTAAGAGTAAAAATATTTCTACAAGCTGTGGACCTGTAACATAGGTATTCAAATGAATCGGAAATAGCTAACTAAGACATTTATGATAATTTCAAATTGAAAAAACCCTTTGGCATCGATGGTTGATATAACAATAATTCTGCGCTTCAAGGGTTGATGTGCTGATCGCATCTATAGCCGCAAGGGTTAATGTGCTGATGGCATCTATAGCCGCAAGGGTTAATGTGCTGATCGCATCTATAGCCGCAAGGGCTAATGTGCTGATCGCATCTATAGCCGCAAGGGTTAATGTGCTGATCGCATCTATAGCCGCAAGGGCTAATGTGCTGATCGCATCTATAGCCGCAAGGGTTAATGTGCTGATCGCATCTATGGCCGCAAGGGTTAATGTGCTGATCGCATCTATAGCCGCAAGGGCTAATGTGCTGATCGCATTTATAGCCGCAAGGGTTAATGTGCTGATCGCATCTATAGCCGCAAGGGTTAATGTGCTGATCGCATCTATAACCGCAAGGGTTAATGTGCTGATCGCATCTATAGCCGCAAGGGTTAATGTGCTGATCGCATCTATAGCCGCAAGGGTTAATGTGCTGATCGCATCTATAGCCGCAAGGGTTATTGTGCTGATCGCATCTATAGCCGCAAGGGTTAATGTGCTGATCGCATCTATAGCCGTTTTCAGCCTTTTGAAAATTTGAAGAAGAAATGAGCATTAAAACTGCAGATTGTCATGTGTTGATTCAAATTATACAAATGTGAGTATTTTTACCCACATGTAGTTGTGGGTTGTGGCATCAACACAACTTAGGTTGGTAAAAATTAAAATTATATAATTTAGCAATTCAAAAGTTATTTAATCACTTGGAATTGAAATTTTGTTAATTGTCAAGCCTGCTTTACAAACTCACTGTCTTGCAATCTTTATGGCATCACCCCTCGTGTCCGGTGGTCCACATTTTTGTTTCTGGAGCTTATCTTTGAAATCCATAGGGGGTTTCTTCCATATTACACACACACATCGCTTAGTTGGTGTACATGTGCCTTTAGGGGTTATCACTTTTGACCTACATCTCTAGTTGTATGTGTTGAAGGATCGTGCTCCGACAACAGCAGTACCGCCACCAGCATCACTGATATCACAACCCAAAGAAATTAAACTGCCACAGGCGCTGGAGAAAGTGTTAGCCTTTAAAGATGTCCGTGTGCAGCAAGTCGGGGCGAAGCCAGAAGATATGGTAAAAATTGAAAAGGGTATGTGAAATTCTCTGTATTTTTCACTAAAATTATTTTTTCTTGTGAAGTTCTAGCAAGCCGGTTAAAAGTTCTGAGGTTATCATTTGACCCTGACTGATTTTTTTGTTTAAATGGAAATAAAAGCAGTTTCAGACGTGATAACCGCTCTAAGGATTAAAAACAGTTTTTAAAAGTTATATATATGTGTTGAGCTTCTAATGCTATAAATAACTAGCAAACACAACACAATGATCCTAGTATAATATAATCATATATAAACAACTGTTAATATCTACTGACTACAATTTATTTTACCTATTTTTTTCCAAGACTTAATGTTTTTGAAGTTGGCATCTCTGCTCTACAAATTTATATTTTCAACAGGGGAAATTGTTGAGGAAGATTCAGAAGAGCAAGCAATGGTGGAGTACACGTCAAATGAACCGGAGTACATTGAAGATCTCGATGACGAACCAGATGAAGAAACAGCCACACAAAAGGCTAAAAAAGAGGTTAGATGTTTATCTGTGTTATTTTTTTCTCCTGAGTTGCTGGTTGATATCAAATAAAAATTGTGTACATCAGTGCAGCAATTGGTCATTCTGTGAAGTGACAAACATAGCCCACCCATGTAAACACAAAAAGGTGAGTCAATGTTGCTTTATTATTGGGCCAGCATTGTAGATGACAGGCTGTCATTAAAACAACATTGCCTCAACAACATCTTGCAGTAGGGAATGCACTGATAATTAAAATGGAGTCTTTGTTCTGTTTATATAACCTATAAATCTATTTCTATGGAATTGTACATTTTCCACCAATGTGTTGACCAAATTGTTATTGTTCATGTAAATGTAAAAATCTTCTAATTCTATGCAGTATATTGACAATTATAATACATGCAAATTTTTTTTTTTTAAATTAGCACAATTTTGTGTTTTTGCCGCTCTATAGGGATTTCAAGGTCATCAGGTCAGAAAAACAAGATTGGCTTGATAACTTCATAAAGCCTTGAATTAAGAATGTCTTTTTTTTTAACCACATGTGTACTTATTTACTCATTCTATCAAGCTCGATATTTGGTGACCTCACCAATTTCAAAATTGGCTTTTAAGTGTGATAACTTCATAACGCCTTGACTTCGTTTTTTAGCCTAATGTAAACTACGCTATAGTCTATATTGTACAACTGTTGGATATTGTAGTCAAAGAACAAAAGAAAAAAGAAGAAGAAAAAGAAGGCTAAGAAGAACAAAAGTAAAATTGAGAAAATTACTGAGTTCCCAATAGCTCAACCTATAAAAGAGGAAGAAGATGATGATGTGGAAATTGAGTGAGTGTAGAGATAATTGTTTTTTCAAAACATGTAATAGGATTGAATATTTTAGAATGTTAGGTAAATTTAGAAAAAGTTCCATGATTTTCAGTCATTTTCAAAATATAACCTTTCCATTGATCCTCCAGCTTCTAAGTGAGACTCAACACTTTTAACCCTTTAGGAGCAATTAATAATATATCCACTCATAATGAACCTTTTGTGAATAATTATACAACTTAAACAATACAATTCTTTTAGTCTATATATTCTATTCAGAATATCCCATGTGGTGCATAAACTCGTCAAAGAAGCTGAACCCTTTCAGCGCGGGGACCATCTTTATACGTCAGAATTAAAATATTTATAATGGGTATAGACCCATAACATAGGTATTTGAATTAACTGGAAAGAGCTAACTATGATATTTATGATGATTTCAAATTGAAAAAACCTTTTAGTCTCCATGGTGTAAAAAAAGTAGGGGTTGTAAGGGTTTTGCCAAGACCATATGTATAAATTTTGCAGCAAGTTTAAAATAGAATGCCACTATAATCGGTCGCATACAGTATGGCAGATGTCCAGTTAATCAAATATTGCAATTTGGTGAATGTCCACTTTTTATAAATAATATTTTTAATTTATTTGAAGCTGGAAATTACGATAGCAATTCCAGCTTCAATTAATTGAAAAATACTCTCTGACGATTCAGTATGATGAGGGTTAACCTAATCCTCTAATGTGTTGTGTGTTCCGGTACAGGTATATCCCTGAAAACTTGGTATTAGATATGATGGATCCAGCATCTCGAGAATTCAACAGAATATTCCAGGCTTTTAAGGTGAGTAGATGCTGTAGATTCTTTTATTGTCTGCATTCACCTAGAGATGGGAACTGTGACGGCTTTTCACACCTCGAGGGGGATGCACTTAAGAGATTTGAATTGCTGTATCAATTCACACACAAGGTTCTGCCCACGATGGGCGGCGCTGTGGCGGCCTCACCGAGCACTCACAACAGTTGGAAAAAACATGGAAAACTGAATATTTTGATTATAAAAACATGGCTGTAGGATAAAAATGGACATTTTTGATGCCAAGACCGCCCACCACTGCCCCAATGGGAAGGCCTAGTTCTTTAGCTGGTCCACCTCTAGGGAAATTTATATATATATTCATTTGCTTTTACAGTCATATCATGGTACTTTCTGCGTAAGATTTTTTAATCTCCTGACACATTATTTCCGCATATTATTTCCGCATATTTTTAGAAAAAAAAGAACTTGGAAGTCCTTTTATTTTGACAAAGGATACATATTGGAAATAGTGCAGTGATATGTATTATTATATAGATATATAGATAGATATTAGTATTAGACATGTATTAATTTGTTGTGTCACAGCTACCACAACTTCAAGTGGGTAAAAATATTTATATTATTTATATTTTTACAATTAGAATCGAAATCTATGCCAATTTTGCCAATTTAATGCACGTTTCCCCTATTTTTTAAAAGACAAACAAAGACTAAAAATGCCTGCTGCTAATTTATTTGTTTGTATTTTTCATTCATTTGAAATTGGAATTGCTAAATGTGCAAATTACATCTTCAAAGACGAAAAATATCATATATCCACTTATGAAAAATTGTCATTATTCATCTATCACTAACTATTTTGTTGATTTCGGTGACATGATTTAGAATTAGCTTGAAACCATGTAAATATGTTTCCAGCAGCACAATGGTTAACACCTAGAGCACTGAGCTATTCAATTTAAATTTTCAGATACACAACTTCAAGTGAAAGAAATTTATGTGATTTGCGAAATTTAAGTCCTAACATATATCGTTGCTTCAAGATTGAAGGCATATTTTACTTTTAACAACTGGTTATACAGGTGCTAATAAAAACACAGAATGTCAACTGCAGTGGACATCAGTGTTCTAAGGGTTAACCCTTACAGCGCTGGGATCAACTTTAGTCGACAGAACCTGACGTTTGTAGACGTCAGATTCTGAAGTCTAAAACGATCCCCGCGCTGTAAGATTTAAATTGTTTATAATGATTGTAGACCCATAACATAGGCATACAAATGAATCAGAAAGAGCTAAATAAGACATTTATGATTATTTTTAATTGAAAAAACCCTTTGGTCTCCATTGATCATGCAAAGAAAAATTCTGCATTTTGAGGGTTACCTTGTTATTTTTGTTACAGGTGGACGAGTCTGAGAATGAGAAGGAGCAGGCTGAGGCGGCCGAGGCCATAAAAGAAAACAAGAAGCCTGAGGCAGTGCCGATAAAGGCGAGGGGGTTTCTGGATGACGATGATGACAGCGATGATGATATGGATGAGAAGGTGAGGCTCGCTGATTCACAGTCTACTATATGAATATAGGCAGTAGGTAATCATATGTGATTCTTTACAATCAAACTCTCGTTTACTGAATTATTGGCTCCCATTGATTGCCATTCTAACTCTGTCGTAGGATTGGCCACTCCATATAAATTAATATATGGTACAGCAATCTTGATATGGATGAGAAAGTGAGGCTCATTAAAGCTCAAGTCGGGAGGGGTGCTAAAACTGGCAGTTTTTTGACTTAACATGTTGATATTTATGAACATAAAGCTATGTACCGTATATCCCCGCGTATAGTGCGACGCCATGTATAATACGAGTTAAGATTTGAGGCCTAGGATGACCTGAAAAACGTCTACCCCTATGTATAATACGACCTCAAATTTTGGATGTCGGCAGCGTCCCGCTTCGGCAACGTTCCGGGCCATCTAAATGTGAGGCATGGATATCATCTTATTCTACTAAATAGCGCTGCGACACCTGCATAGACGATGCTCAATGACGGGAACAGCGGCAACAGTACAGCTCTACAAAACCAAAGGGCAGTATCTGCTGACTTGTAAAGTAAGCAGATACTGTATTTCCATTTTCCACAGCAGAGTGGATGTCATCGGGACTGTCTCGATTGGCAGACATTCTGAGGCCTGCATAGGCTACATATATATACACACAGATTTTAAAATACCCGTATTTATATTTCGCCGACAAATTTATATTATTTTAATTTACCTATTACAAAGACCATATTTTAACATCGTCGTGCTCAACTAAGAACATTCCAAGATGCAATGTGATTGTAAAACATTTGCAGACTAGCCGCATTGTCTAGACACAAGAGGTGTTTGGTTGTATAAGGTGTCCGGGTGCAATAACACAGCAGCGCTTCATGAACTACAGCTAACAGATACCACCATTTGCTCAATACCGTATCAGCCGCGGCAACAGCGGTAGGTGTTAATGTTATCCCAGCAATATGGACATTCTGAGGCCTACATGTATAGAATTTGCGATAGGAGATATAAACAGTGATATCCTGTTATATTTCATCAACGCATTCTCTCATTCCAATAGGAAAATATCATGCTCAGATTTGTCGTACACAATAGAACACGCCCATATGAAAGGCGATCTTATATTAAATCATTATTAATATAAATGAACAGGTCTGGAGTGTGAATTGGTTGCAGACTAACGGCGTCATATATCTGCCCGTGGTTGTCAAACGTGCCACGCGCTTCGGCGGGAATGTGAGACGGGGGCTCCCAGCAAACACGACACATTCACCCAATGCTGGTACAGTGTTGTGCCAGCGTCGCTGACTGTGGCCCAACATTGTACCAGCACTGGGTGAACGTCTCTTGTTTGCTACTAGTTGGAAAGGCACAGTCTTGTTGTATCGTGTGTATAGGCCTGCTTACCATACACGCCGACTAACCCACGTTTCTACCGTTAGAAAACTTACCGCTGAACTACCGCTACAGAGCTAAAAAATTGTATTAAATTCTACATCTATGTATAATACGAGGTGCCTTTTTGTGACATGAATAGCTAAGAAAAAACATCGCATTATACACGGGGATATACGGTAATTGTCAAGTAAAAAAAAAATGAATCTTCCCATTCAACAAAAAAAAAAAGTGTGAAATTGTGGCCATGGGCCCTAGTTATCCTGAGAGTGTGACGTCACTCCAGTCGCAGACTTTCACTTCCTGTAAAGCTAGCCTATTTGTTTTTTACATTGGATTTTTAGGCTTGTTTTGAAGGACATGACCTATTGTTTCATTTATTATGCTTTATTTGTCTGATTACAGACATATCTACATTTCAGAACATTCTTGATTTTACATGTTACAGCTGTAGGCTACGCAGTCATGATTTTATTGCCTTGCCTTGGACTGTAAGAGTAAAACCAACTACACTGGAAGGCCTAGTTCTTTAGCTGGTCCAAGGCAACATATATATATATATTAAGGCATGTTTACTTATTACAGCTTGTTATGCAGTGGCAAATAAAAACACAGAATGTCTACTGTAGTCGACATCAGTGCTCTAGGGCCTTAGCTGTTTACAGGACAACTTCAAGAGCTAATAATGTGTCTTGTTTGCAGGATAAAGCAAAGGACGATGATAAACCTAAACTTTCCAAAAAGAAAATGAAGAAGCTAAACAGACTCAGTGTAGCCGAATTAAAGCAGGTTGGTGCAGCACTAATTTTAATATATTTTATGATGGTTAAAACGAAGGGAATATTGTGATATAACACATTTGTCTGTATATTTTTGTGTTATACAGATTATTGCGTAAGCTTTTGTTTTTGATTCCCCAAGTAGGAAAACAAAATAATGATTAAAAACTGAGAGACTTACAAACAATTTAGCTTATTATATATTTACGGTAATTATTATGTCTCCACGCACTATGTGGTGTAGACTTATTATTTTAGGGCTGTCTGTTGTTGTTATTAAGTCTCCACCCACTATGTGTACGGGATTTATTGTTTTGATTTTGTCTATTGCTGTTTTAATGAAAGGGTCTGTGCCTTCAATGGTAACGACATAAATGGGTTTCCAAACTCCGCTCGAGCCTAAATATATATATATATTTCAAACTAGCTAAGAGTGGAGTTTGGAAACCCATTTATGTCGTTACCATTTCGGCACAGCCTTTATTAAAACATCAATTTTAATACGCTTCGCGTCAAAATTGATATATTATTGTTATTATTATTTAATATTATTTTTCAACAATATGACGACTTAAACACAGTCAACAATATTAATATGATCTTAGCAATTTTTTTTGGAACACTGATGGATTATCCTGGTTAAGTTTGAAAATTTATTAATTTCCATATCCAAGATGGCCTTACAAATCGATGTAAATGCTCTACAGTCTCAAATATTCATCCGATCGTCACAATTTTTTCCGAAAACTCAAATGAATTACCATTGTTTAGCTCCAAAGATGGCTAATTTATATATCCAAGATGGCCGCTCCGACTCAATCCTTACAAATTAAGGGAACCGCTGTGCAGTCGCAAATATTCATACTATTTTCTAAATAAATAAATTGGAAAATTGATGGATAACTCTGGTTAAATTTGAAATTAAGACAATTTACATTATGCTACATGCAATTTTCTTCTTTACTTCTGCAGCTAGTCACTCGGCCTGATGTGGTAGAAATGCATGATGTCACTGCTCAAGATCCTAAACTGCTAGTTCATCTGAAGGTATTATAGTTTCTGTGCTATTATATTGTAATATAATAAATATATTGAAATATAATTTTTGGCAATTTTTTATTGTCATTTCTGATAATTTCTTTAATTTATTTCTGCGGAAATAAGTTACCAGAAATAATTCATTTTTCAATTACTACTGATTATTACAGTATACTAGATTGTATTACTTTTCCCAGACCTGTGCACTACTATGTCAGAGGCGCCAACCCTACCGATTTTACCAGAAGAGTACCAATTTTGTGGGCCATCTTCCGATTTTTTGATCATCTGCAATAATATACAGAATTATTACATCGTGGATAATTTTCTCACAAATAACAAATGTTTTTTCCATTATGGGAGAAAAAAAAGAATTAGATTGCAGTAAAAGCAAAACCAATTTTTCTACATTTGAATTTTTTAAATGACAAAGTTTGGCTTGCAGTGTCGGTGAAAACATTTCGAACATACTTTTACTGAAGCTATATTTTAATAGATGAACCATGTGGATAGGCCTTGTCACAAAATGGTGTTGTGCAATTGTTCTGAAGAAATTAATAACTTCCGGGTATCATGTCGTTATATATGGTGTTTAGAAATACTGATGTAACTCTGTAAATCGACGTCACCCAATGTCATTTCAATGTTGAATTTACCATTGTAATCTTCACCCACTACAAGCCGCGAATTGCTGTCGCAATTCTAAACCTGTAGTGAATGAGGATCACTATCCCTTATAAACCCCCTAGTTGCTTTGATGCATCATGTGGCTTAAAGCAACCATCGCTGGATGTCAAATGATAATATTATCTTTTTCAGGCTACAAGGAATACTGTACCTGTTCCTCGTCACTGGTGTTTCAAGAGAAAGTTTCTACAAGGAAAGAGAGGTATTGAGAAAGCACCATTTGATTTGCCAGATTACATTAAAAACACGGGTATTATGGAGATGAGGGAAGCTCTACAAGAAAAGGTATGTTGGTTTACAATTATAGAACGGCAATTTTCATTCACTTAAAGTTGTGTCTCGCTGCCACACACCGTCGTGGAATGAGAAAAAATATATGCCAATCTAGCAAATTTGTATGCACATTTCTCCTTTAAATTTTATTGTTTGATATCTAATTAAGCCTTATCGAGCTAAGTTAATTAGCTGCCTCCGTTACTATAGGTGAGACGGAGGGAGCTATGGATTCCGCCTCCCTCCTGGTTTTTACCTCTTCTTTCGCGTATAAGTTTTCAAGAAAATAAGCTAGGATAACAATTTTTGGTATGTGGGTTACTTCTAGGTGGATAATGGACAGGTTAAAATATTTTAAATCTGAATTCAATACGTAAGGTTGCAGAGAAGATAATGATGTATGTTACACAGCCTTGGGCTGCCTGTGAACATTTCGTTTCTGGAGCATATCCCAAAATCTACTTGTCAGATTGTCATCAAATTTTACACACAACTCCTAGGGGGTCTAGTTGTGCCTTTTGGGGTATATGAACTTCGACCTACTTTTGGTTCAGAACTTTAGACGTTTTGACACACACTTTGTTTCCGGAGCAGATCTCAAAAACTATTGGGCCGATTACAGTCATATTTCACATACATGATCTCTAAGGTCCCTAGTTGTGCCTTTTCAGGTCTTTGGACCTTGAAGTTGACCCAGCACTCTGACCTAATTTATAACATCAGTAAATCCGACTGAAATATTTTGCGGAATATCATAAAAACCGCTCAAGATAGATACACCATTACTATAAAACAAATTGTAAGGTTTCAGGAGAGGATGCATCTTGACAAATTTCAACTAGATCAAATTCAAAATGGCCGTCTATCGGCCATTATTCACCTCGACAGGCTTGATATTGCGGATTATCAGGAAAACCGCTCTAACTCAAACCATTACTATTGAACAAATAGAAAGGTTTTAGGAGAGGATGCATTTTGAAAAATTCCGACTTTATCAAATTCTAAATTGCCGCCTGTCGCCCATTATTTATTTTCACATGGCTGATATTTGGTAAACCGTGCTAGATGGCTAGACCATTGCTGTAAAACAAAATGTGAGTTTTAAGGGAAGGATGTGGAAATTTTCAACTGTTTTGAATTCAAAATGGCTGACAATCTGCATTATTTACCTCAATAGGCCTAATATCAGATAAACCGTGCTAGATAGCTAGACCATTACTATAAAGCAAAATGTGAGATTTCAGGAGAGGATGCATCTTGAAAAAAATTGACTTGATCAAATTCAAAATGGCTGCCTATCGGCCATTATTCACTTCCACATGGCCGTTATTTTGTATACCATACTAGATGGCTAGACAATTACTATAAAACAAAATGTGAGATTTCAGGAGAGGATGCATCTTTAAATATTTGGACAAAATCAAAATGGTGGCCTTTCGGCCATTATTCACTTTTACATGGCCGTTATTTGGTAAACCGTGCTAGATGGCTAGACCATTACTATAGAACAAAATGTGAGATTTCAGGAGAGGATGCATCTTGAAAAATTTAGACTAGATTGAATTCAAAATGGCCGCTTATCGGCCATTATTCACTTTCTCATGGCCGATATTTGGTGAACCGTGGTAGATTGCAAGACCTTTCCATTAAATAATAGGACACACCCTGGAAATTTTTAACTCTATCGAATTTCAAAATGGCAGACAATCGGCATTATGTACCTCAATAGGCCTGATATCAGGTAAACAGTGTTAGATAGCTAGACCATTACTATAAAACAAAATGTCACGTTTCAGGAGAGGATGCATTTTGAAAACTTGGACAGATGGTGTATGATGTCATCATCTGGTTACAAGTCTATTTTTCAACAATCCTAAATTCCAAATCCTTTGTCTAGGATTAACATTTGTATGTTGGCGACGTCAGGCTGTCGGCCATTTTATTTGGCGAGGGTCGACTTTAGCGACACCTCTGTGTGGAGACAGCCGCTATAACGTTACAGCACGTGTACAGTGGGTTTTATGCAGCAGGTAACCAAATACAACATACACACTGTGCACTGGGTCCAGCAAAGTTGAAAAAGACACGTTGACCCAATGCTGGGCCAACATTGGTTCAAAGTGGTGGGACAGTGCTGGCTGCCAATAAATAATAGTTTTGGTTCATCACTCCATAACTGCTTGGAACGTGGTTCCTCATATCACAATGTTGCCAGCTGTTTGGGTTGGCAATACTTATTTTATCTGCCATGTTGCTCCATACACTGTTGGAAAATGGAAATAATATGGAAATAATGGAAAGAAATGGAAATAATTTGTGAATTCTGCCAGGCTGTGCACATACCAGATGAACTGCTGAAATGATGGGAAAATGCACCTATCACCTCTCAGTCCCTAGACCCCTATCCCTATCACCATAATTATACACCTCCATCTATACTAGCTTCTACCCGTGCGTAAAAGCTAGTGTGATATTATACTGAAAAAATATTAATGGTATTTATAAATGTGTTGTGCAGGAAGACCAGAAGACCATGAAATCCAAGATGAGGGAACGTGTCAGACCTAAAATGGGCAAGATTGACATTGACTACCAGAAACTCCATGATGCATTCTTCAAGTTCCAGACTAAACCCAAAATGACCATCCATGGTGAACTCTACTATGAGGTCAGTCATATTGTCGTTCATTTGATGAAATTTTTTTAATCATTTTTAGCCCGCCTTTTAATTTTAATTAAAAAAGGTGGGCTATTGCAATTGAAGTTCGGCGTCGGCGTTAACATTTACTTGTGGGCGCGATAACTTGAAAAGTTTTTCATGTTTCCTTCCCAAATTTGTTTTGCATGTTACTAATGACCACTTCTCGGACAAGTTCAATAATGGCTGAAAAAAAAATCAAAATGGCCGACTTATCGCGATTTTTCACCTTTTACGTCAATAATTTGACCTTGTGGGCGCGATAACTTGAAAAGTTTTTCACGTATCCTTTTCAAATTTGTTATGCGTGTTACTAATGACCAGTTCTTGGACAAGTTCAATAATGGCCGAAAAAAAAAAATGGCCGATTTATTGCGATTTTTCACATTTTACGTCAATAATTTGACCTTGTGGGCGCGATAACTTGAAAATTTTTTCACATATCCTTTTCAAATTTGTTATGCATGTTACTAATGACCAGTTCTCGGACAAGTTCAATAATGGCCGAAAAAAAAAAAATGGCCGATTTATTGCGATTTTTCACATTTTACGTCAATAATTTGACCTTGTGGGCACGATAAGTTGAAAAGTTTTTCACATATCCTCTTCAAATTGGTTATGCATGTTACTAATAAGTAGTTCTTGGACAAGTTCAATAATGGCCGGAAAAAAAAAAAAAATGGCCGATTTATTGCGATTTTTCTTATTTTACGTCAATAATTTGACCCTGTGGGCGCGATAACTTGAAAAGTTTTTCACATATTCTCTTCAAATTTGTTATGTATGTTACTTATAAGTAGTTCTTGGACAAGTTCAATAATGGCTGAAAAAAAAAAAAAAATGGCCGATTTATTGTGATTTTTCTCATTTTACGTCAATAATTTGACCTTGTGGGCGCGATAACTTGAAAAGTTTTTCACATATCCTCTTCAAATTTGTTATGCATGTTACTAATAAGTAGTTCTTGGACAAGTTCAATAATGGCTGGAAAAAAATTCAAAATGGCTGATTTATTGCGATTTTTCTCATTTTACGTCAATAATTTGACCTTGTAGTCTATGCAAGTATTATATAGTATATCATATTATACATGTATCTATCTTATTTAACATACCATTTATATCTTGGGTTGTTATTTACGTGATGACATTCGTCTTTACTTTCTTTATCATAATTCGGCGGCGGGCTATTATCGAGTGTGCTCTTGTTAAAAATTTCAATTTGAAGTCATCGTAAATGTCTGAGTTAGATCTTTCTGTTTCATTTGAATACATATGTTCAGGATCTATGGCCATCACTTTTAATTCTGACTTTTAGAAGTCAAAATCTGACGTCTATAGATATTAGATTTTGACATTTAAAGTCGGTCCCCGCGCTTAAAGGGTTAAACAGATGTCTGGAAAAACATTCCTGATTTAATTGAATTTTCAAAATAATTTGAAACAGATTGTAAATATTCTGAATAAATAATATAAAAATTATTTGTATAATATTTGCACTACAGCTTTTATTGTGAAATTAGAGGAGCCTTGATTTAGTAAAATCAGAGCATTTTCATTCACTTTGAAGTGGCATCAATTCTGACACCTCAAGGTGCATTATTATTATGAGGATAAATATGTTGTTAATCAAATAATTACTTTGGTATTAAAAAGGTTGTTGAGTGGTTCTCTCTGCTATTTATTTCTCTGTAGCAATAGACGAAGTCGATTAAATTCAAATTTAGCTACAAAAAACACTATTTTTGCTCTTAAATTATTTAGAGGAGATTCGCACAAAAGATCTAATTGATGACATTGCATGCATCGCATTATTTCAGGGGAAAGAATTTGAAACGCGATTAAAGGAGAAGAAGCCTGGTAACTTATCTGATGAGTTGAAAACTGCTTTAGGAATGCCAATAGGAGCAGTAAGTGTTTATATTTTTGCCTTGCAAAATGTATAAATTTATGCAAATTTATGTGAATCTCGAAGTTTAAACATCAATTTCATTCCTATTAACTGTGTTTTAACCTGCTAATAAAACATTTTATAAAAGACTATTGTCGTGCTTAGCGGTTTAAAGGTTGAACAGTTATGTATCTCACTCAAGATGTGCATGTTATGTTGATATTATTGTGATGTTTTCAGAATTCAGAGAAGTACCCACCGCCGTGGTTAATCGCGATGCAGCGTTATGGTCCACCCCCATCATATCCCAATCTGAAAATACCCGGTTTAAATGCTGCTATCCCAGAGGTTTGTTAAATGACTTGTTTAATCTTATTATACATGTACTTACATTATATTAAGAGAGGTTCTTTTTGTAAAAACACAAACTTTTACAATCTTTTGTTTACAGACACTGGATGCATTTTAAATAAAATGCTTGTGGTTTTACTTGTTAGATGTATTGATAAAATTCCTGTTTTTTCAGAGTTGCTCGTTTGGCTACCATGCGGGAGGATGGGGCAAACCGCCTGTAGACGAAACGGGTAAACCACTGTATGGAGATGTATTCGGCACACAGACAGGAGATTTTGAGGTTAGTAATGATTACTTATTTACACTAATGTACATGTAGTATCCTAAAAGAATGAATGGGTTATTTTTTTTGTAAAAGTGTCTTCTCGGTATGTTGAATAGAATTAGTTATGGAGTCGCAACTCACTTGAAATATGAGTGTTTGACTGAATATGACTGGCTTTGCTCATTTCTTTCTCATGCTTTCTTTACTTAATTTTATATGCATGTCATGTATTGTAGGAGCCGGTGGAGGAAGAGGAGATAGACAAGACACAGTGGGGAGAGCTGGAGTCAGAGTCTGAGTCAGAGGAGGAGTCATCAGAAGAAGAGGAGGATGAGGAGGGAGAGGTGGACGCTACAGGTCTCATCACACCCGGAGAAACGTAAGCAATATATTATGGCTGGGCACCACAGGATTCCCCTTGCTTACACAATCTGTATACTCTAACTCATGATTTGCAGCTTGGACTAATCTATCTCACTGCTTCAGTGCTTCCTTTATTATGTGGTTTCTGATCAATCGGCAACTTATGGTAGATCTTCTGATTTTGACTTTATGTGAATGTTGTCATAACTTTTTACACTTCAACCTGGCTAATTAAGTCTCCAACCACGTTTTAGTGCTGTCTATTGTTCTTCTTCTTATTTTTTTTCTCCAACAATTTGATGATGTAATACTCCACACTCGCCAATATTCATCCAATCGTCATAAAATTGTTCAGACACTCTCTGATGGAGAACCCTGGTTGAGTTGGAAAATAGGCTAATTTGCATATGCAACAAATTGGTCGCATTATGTGCCCCTTCGAATCGTAATTTGTTACGCTGATAGTATTACGTTTCTGTTAGACAAGCAACTAATTATGTGATGTTCATCTATTTGAAGTCAAAAAGTTATGTATTGTAATGTGTTTTTTTTATTTATTTCTGATTAACCATTTAACTGCCAAATTATTTAATCAGAATTTTCACCCACTTAAAGTGATGGAAAATTATTCAGATTTCACAAAATGGAGGTCAACTATTTTCAAATCTTGCTAATTTATGTCACGATTTGCCTTTAACATTTTTAAAACAGGTTTAAAATGTAACAATACAAAATTATACAAAATTGAAAAAACCCAGCGCTTAAAGGGTTAAATTATGACATACTGATTGATCTATGACATGTCATTTATAGCGGGCTTGTGACGCCGAGTGGTCTGACATCGGTACCTTTGGGAATGGAGACACCAGACATGATCGAGCTGAGAAAACGAAGGATAGAAGACGCAATGGATCAAGGCGGTGATACGCCGGCACTTTATACTGTGCTGCCGGAGAAGAAGACCGCAGTCGGCGGAGCCATGATGGGATCAGCGCATGTCTATGATGTCACAGCAGTAAGTCTGCCTATTCTACATTTCAAATTGCAAAAAAACATGTCCGTTGACTTATGCTGGTTTAAACTTTGACAGAAAATTACAGCTGTATTTTAGTTTTCTATCATTACATCAGATAACAGGTTTTGGATATTTAAATACATGTACTTGGTTATTTAATGACAATGGCAAACCTTAGCATTAGAATTAAGTTGTGTCTTGCTACCGCGACCCACAACTTTTAAATGTGTTAAATTTTGTATATATGTAAAATTTAAATCAAACAAAAATATCTTGTGTATTGTCTGCTGGATACTGGTTCATTTGGAGCGAGTGGTTTGTACTCATTGACTAGCGAATGTTCCAATGCTGTTTCAATGTTGGCCCACTGTAGCTTTGTAAGTTCAGGTGAGGGGGTTAGAAATGTTAAATTCGCAAAATGGGATGCCATACTTACTAATCAATTGTAGTAAGCCTGGCAAAAGATTTGACTTTTTATAAATATGCATTGAACATTTACGATGAGCTGATTTAATTCTTTCAGTGCGTGGACAGTCTTTATACGTCAGAATCTGACGTATAAAGACTGTCCCCGCACTGAAAGAATTAAAATATTTATAATGGCCGTAGACCCATAACATAGGTATTCAAATAAACCGGAAAGAGGTAACCAAGACACTCAAGATGATTTCAAATTGAAAAAACCCTTTGGTCGCCATGGTTTAAACAAAAATAATTCAGCGTTATAAAGGTTATTTATATTTGTTTTCTTTTGACAGGTGCCGCCTGGCACAAAGAAACCGCCAGAGAAAATCGCTGCAGAAGGTGTGGAAGTGGCGCTGAACCCCGAGGAGTTGGATCTAGATACGGCCGCCATGCAGGCCAAGTATGAACAGACTGTACAAGAACAACAGTCACAACTAGAAAAAGAAGATCTCAGCGATATGGTGGCAGAGCACGCTGCCAAGCAAAAGGTGACATATCTACTTGAAGTGTTCAACTATCATTTGAAGTTTGAATAGTTTATGCAATACCATTGTGTATGTACATTTATGTATTGTTTATATATAGTTTTTATTTTAATATATGTTTTAAACTGAAAACTGAATTTTTAGGAGCATCTTGGCACAAAGGTAATAAATAACTGCTGATCTCTATTTTATGTAAAATAGGATTTCAAGAAAAACAACTTGCATTTCTTCCATATTGCACACACACATCCCTCGGGGGGTGTACATAGATGTGCCATTTGTGGTTTATGAACTTTTCCTAATTAAATGTTCGGCCATATTTAAATTTAATATGCCTGATATCAGGTAAACCGTGCTAAACTATCAGCCATTATTGACTTTAATATGCCTGACATATGGCAAACCATGCCAGATAGCTAGACCATTAATATGAAACAAAATGTGTTTCAGGGAGGGATATGCCCTGAAAAATTTCAACTTGATCAAATTTGAAATGACCGACTATCTGTCCTATTAATTAACTTTATCGATGGTCTAAAACAATAGTGGGTCAAGTCGACTTGAAAGCAAAATTGTATTTATCGTTTTGCTTAGAACTACAGTCTGCTAAATCCACTTATCAGTATGTAGATTTGGACTTACACTGATGAAACACACAGCGATTGGAATTTTACAGTAGATCAAGGGAAGTTAGCAGAGTATTTTTTAACTTCCAAAACGATTTACAGAAGCAAAATTGGGATCAACAAGATACCAAGTTGACTTGGCTCATTGTTATTCTAAGAAAACAGACTATACAGAGATTGTTCCTAGATCAACAATGAACTAAGTCCAGGCATTTCTCCGGTGCTGTTTCCGCAAGTCTTAGAATAACAATGCGCTAAGTGCACTTGCATCTTTTTTGTCTCAGAAACAGAGCCCATGAGCATGTAATAACAGAACAACAATGTGTCAAGTCGACTTGGTCCTGTGTTAGAAAGATATTATGCTGATATGTGCTCCTTTTCACGAGAATAACAATGTGCTAAGTCGACTTGGTCTGTTTTTAAATCTGAATTTGGAATAAATTCAAACTTTATACATAGTATAGTTGACTTAGCTGATTGTTATTTTAAAGGCCAAAAATGTCACTTAACACACTATTGTTTTAACCCATCGTTATTATGCCTGATATCTGACAAACCGTGCCAGATAGCTAAGCATTACTACAAAACAAAAGGTGTGGTTTCATGGAGGAATTAGTGTTATATTTTTGCTTATCTTTACAAAAAGATTTCACACAGCCATTTTTCATTTATGATTTCAGAAAAGGAAGAAACAACAGCAGGACAGTGGAAAATCTGCCAAGAAATACAAAGAATTCAAGTTCTAGACAATATTTATATATAGAAAGTTACTTTCTATATAAACAGGTCTGGTGTCTGTGAATACAGATCCAGAAATATCAAATCTAACGCAGGTCGTGAACATCGACACATTGGGCCATGGTTGGTTTACTTTTGGGCCACCATCATAGACGTTGACCAAACACTAGACCAACTTAGGTTCAACATCTCATGAGGATGTTCTTCAATCGTTTTTGTAATGTGTTCAACTGCTGGATTTCTTCACACATAATACCAAAAGATTACTCCAATTGTTTCACCATTCCATAAAGTGTTGCATCTATATTATTATTAACCCTTGTGCTGCTGGAACCATATATATACAGTTTTAAGCATGTTTTATATCAATAGATATATCACTAAATTCTATCAAATACTTTTTGGTAGATGCTCAGTTGATTCAATATTGGAGATGCCTATTTTTCCTGAATATAAATGTTTTTCGTCATTTAAACCTGGAAATTGCAATGGCAATTACAGCTTGGAATGAATGAAAAACGGGACCAAACAATTCAGCAGCACACTGGTTAAAGTGTCATATCAAAATATAAACCAGCCATCAAGATATGCAAATGTTTTTAGGAGTAATTTTCACACACTTGACAGTTGTGGATCGCGATAGCGAGACACAACTTCAAGTGGGTGAAAATTTAATTGAGCTCAACCTACTACTGAATTTAACCAAAAAGTGGAATACATTACAGAAGGATATATATTGGCTGATTGATTTCTTGTTTTAAAACAGCAACTGTTGTAAACAATTACCCAGTGCTTAGATGTATATTTGTACAAAATCTGTATGTGACAGTAAAAATGAAGGAAAAACACGATTCTGTTTTGTTTTAAATGCATTTTATTGCCAATTGTGATCTTTCTTAATAACAATGCATCAGCGTAAATGTGCTGTACACAAAATTGTCAATGAGTAGGCCTACTGTTAATGACAATTATTAGTTCACGAACAGCGAAGACAACAGTTAGACAATGTTAACTACTGTAATTACTGGACTATGCCGCATTACTTTTTTTTTTATTTGAGCTCCTGCGCGGTATAGAACAAGTGCGGGATATATGCCTCTAAATCACTGATTAACCTGTCTGACATGTCTGCATCGAGCTGTGAAACGCCAGTATAATTTTGTCATCGCGTTGACGCTTGTATGACCTATGCCGTTGACGCGTGAATGAACACGGGCCGAATGACGATCCCCGACGTACAGAAACGTGCGTAGGCCTATATTTGTGTTAATTACAGGACTCTATTGAACCGCAACACGTTTAACTAAAAATGAAAGTAATAATTGTTAATTATTATATATGATAATAATACTAAACACGATCTTATATATCCAGGACCCGAGCCGGCACAAATCAATCTTACTAACACACCATTAACATTGGCGACTGCCGAGTCATGGCGATATTTTGAACTGCGCGGTAAACAACCAGTGCGCGGTGTGTAAGGCTCAAGCACTAAGAAAGGCCTATTTTGACCTTTTGCGCGGCATAGGCCAGTGCGTGGTATAGTCCAGCAAGTACGGTAAATGTACCCGTTCTATATATATATAAGTAACATGACAAGACATAAGGAAAATTAAAATTGAAATACACTTACATATTTATCACAGATTATAGGAAACATCAATAAATAAAACTAAAGTGATTTAGACTATCATTTCTTGAGATAACCTGTTAAAGACCGCCATTTTTATCTGGACCAGCGATTCTATATATATCGCTTTTAATGGAGGTGGCTGCGGCTATCTGCTGAACACTACATGCATCAGTGGAATGCATAATGACAGGGAAAATACAATTTCTAGTAAGTTTTACGTTTCCATATTGTGGCATGGGCCACAGTCCATTGATTCTTTCTCTCAGTTTCTCGGATAAAGAACGGAAGGTTTTCATCAGCAATGAAGTCAAATGCGTCCTTCATGAGAATCTTCATCCCGTCAAAGCCTGTCAAAGGTTCTCCGTTCTTACCATAGAAGCCACCAATCCAGTTCTCCTGGAAAAAATGAAATCCATGGATTATCCCTAAGATCTATTGAATGTAAGGATTTCTGTCCCCTTAGCCATTTCATTACATTATAAAATCAATTGTTATTGGGAATAAATGAAATTTAAAGTGTGTTTAAACATCAAGATTTGCAAATGCTTGGTCTCTAATAAAACTAATATGAGTAATTTTCAAAACAGTGAGAGACCACAATAGTCCACTATATAATGAGAGACTACTATCAGTGCTTTAAAGTTTAAATAGTGTGCATACATACACTGGGTGTGAATTCGCGCAGAAAGGTGTATGGGGAGGTGATGATGACTATTCCTCCAGGAGCCGTCAGGTATTTAAGACTGTCAAAGAAAGTTTTAGGCGTTTGCAAGCGACATATGAGGTTTGCTGCGAGTATACATCCGAACTGACCCAGCTCCCTGGACAATTTGCATGCGTCTCCTTGTTGAAATGAAGCTTTATTGCGATCCTGTATTTTCAAAAAAGAATTAAGTATTTGGTTGTTATTGTTAAAGCTTTTATATACGTAGATAGCATTATATTCAATGTTAATGAATGTCGTTTTGATAAAAGCTGTACAAACTAATTTATTGAATCTGCTGAAGTAAATGATTGTGCCTGATTTAACCTCGGAGCAAATTATATAGTTAGCAAAAGCCACCATCAACAACGGGCTAGAAAGCACTTCATATATGAAAGAGTTTTGCCGGTGGAATGCAATCGCTTTAACGCCCCCAAAATACATTTAAATTGAGTTTACTTAATTTAGTGACCATTTATGAATCCACTCGTCCGAATTTGAAACATTTTATTAATTATTTATCGAGTGAGAGCATTTTTAAAACACTACTCAAAAAATCTTTTAGCCATTTCAACCATTTGTGATGATGTGAATATCTTGCGTATAATTCAGATACATACTGCGTTCTAACTCGAAACATATAGGAGGGCGAGATCCTTCTAACTAAAAATAAGGATGAAATGTGATGCAAAAAATAGGCCTTGAATGTAATATGTCAGACCATTGCAGCACTGTTTTCCCGGTTGCGTCTTCAAATCATACTGTACACTGATTTTGGGGAAGCACTAAAAGACGCATTCCAACACACACCACCGCATACCAGCATATAGCAGCGCATGCCACCCAATGCACTTATATTTTGGGTATCTATATGTTATCATCAGCTCAAATATTATTCTATAAAGCTAACTGCGAAATTTTATATCGATACAATCAGCCAAACGACCAAAATCCCCAGTTTTTATGTCCTTAACCGCATAGCCATAGGTAGGCCTACTATACAGTCAGTGCTGGTAGTAGGCACGAATCAGACTAACGAATGTTGGGCGACGCCTTCAATATATGCAGACACAAGACGTTGGATCAATATTGTTTTAGCGTTGGTCCACCGTCTAAGGCGTTGGATCAACGCAGAGCCAACATTGATTAAACGTCTTGTGTCTGCTGGGATATGTATGATGATGGTATGAACATAAGTCACACCAGTACTTATAATAAATATCTTCGATTTATGACAATTCGCACAGTGAATTAGACATATTTAATACAGTAGGAACACTAGTCTTACTGGTACTCGTGTATACACCAATAATTATATGTGCACCGTTAAAGTTAATATTAATTTTGTCAAGTTATGAATTTGTGAAATAAGTTATAAATGGAGGAAATAAACTGCACATATGTTGATGTATAGGCAGAGTCGCACAAAACATTAGATGATGGTATGAACATTAGTCACACGACATAACTGCTGAATTATGTTAATTTCATTGAATAATTTAATTATTGAGATAAAATCAAGTACAAAATCAAGTACATGCAAAACAAAAACACTTTGCCATAGAAAGGCACATTTTTGAATTTTATATTTAGAGATGTCGATTTAACATAGCTGAACTTTCTATCAGTGCAAATTGAAATGTCCACCGGCTTCCCAAATGAATAAGTTTGCGAGTTTGTGTGCGATCATAATATAATATGTCATTATTTTCAGTAATGAATAGGTTACCTGGTGGTATTTATTACATGTCCGTACGACCAAGAAGTTAAGAATTTCCATCAGGATGGTTATCACATGGTAACACATAATTATCTGTCTAATAACGTATTCCGTACATATTTTTGCATAGGCCCTATAATGTTACAAAATAGCTTAATTTCGAAATTTTCACAGTTTTAATTTAGCCAGGCTAGGGGCCTATAAGTCAACAGTGTGACAGCGGGATGGTGGCCGAAACACGTGAAAGAGTTTCAAGGGTAATTGTTTTGTGACGTAACTGCCGATTTGATTGTACTCGACACATTAACCCTAAAAGTGCTAAGATCCTGACCGACATATAGCTATAATATATGCAAACACAAGTGATATAACATAAGTAATCCATTTTTAATGGTAAATATGGTAAATATGAATACAAAATGTGAGAATCAGCTATTATAGCCATAAAGTGACATGTGGCTATAATTCAAGCCGTTCACAACGAGCCAGTAAGCCATTGCTGGTTCTATGCTGGCAAGCGTCGTAGACGGTGGACCGACATTGAACCAGCAATGGCTCTATGTCTTGTGCTTGCTGGGAAAACCTTTGCGCCGACGGGCAAATGGCATCACTCTGTTGAGTCCCGGTAAACACAAAACAATTGTATAATATTTTTACAATATTGGTCCAACGTCGAATACGTTGGTCCGACGTTGTACAAATGTACGTTTGTGCTCGCTGGGGTGTTGGTAATAGGTGTTACTGCTCCTGTCGGTCTTGGTTCAACAACAAGTCTCACGGTTGAGAATAAGATATGTCATCACTGCTATTGAGTGACAATCACACCTCCTCATCAATGAAGAAGATTACAAATTTAATAATATATTACAGCATGAAAACGCAAATTTATATTTTTTTTGAATTGTGATTGTACAGACATGTAATAAATATCACCAAAAAGCTTATTCAATTCGGAAAATAATGATATAAATTACATTATGATAGCATCCAAACGCGCAAAGTTCTTTATTTGGAAAGAAATGCAGGACGTAGCCTTATAGGCCGTATAATGACTTTAAACTTAATGCCGCCGACAATTGTTTTAATTATTCAAATAGTAATACTATAGGCCTATGGAGTTCAGTTATGTTATACATTTTTTTTATAATTATTTATATATATAGCTTTGTTGTATGTTAATTGAAATTTTATCTTGGATGTTGCTCGTTTCATTCACATTTTTATGTTTCTACTATTATTCTATACAAGTAACAAGTATATATATGTGAGTAGACAAAGCCTTATAAATAAACAGCCAATAAATACACATAATGCAGTGAATGACATTTTGCGAGTGATTCCTTTGAAAAGGTGTGTATCTTTCATGTTGCCGGCTCGCCAAGGGTGTGTTTACACATGGCGTGACGGTGAGACAATTATAGGCATCACTTCAACACAATAAGCGTCAAGCATGACACCTCTAGCGTCCTACAATTCAGAAAGT
The DNA here is from genome assembly GCA_964017125.1 of Flabesymbios commensalis. Classification (NCBI taxonomy): domain Eukaryota; kingdom Metazoa; phylum Annelida; class Polychaeta; order Terebellida; family Flabelligeridae; genus Flabesymbios; species Flabesymbios commensalis. The sequence goes on from OZ024906.1 coordinate 86,702,274, forward strand.
TAGTAGGCTGATCTATGTGTGGTACAAAATTAATAATTGTGTCTTATGCTGATTTCAACTGGCACATTTTAGTAATTAATAAATCTGACCTAACTTTTATTCACTTATAATATCGCTATACGTTTCTGTTATAAATCATGACGCATGCAATCTTTTCAGTAGAGTACGACACACATAATAATTGTCTTTTATTTACCACGAATAAATAATTCAAATTATTCGTTTCTATCGACACTATGGTATATTGTAGCGACTTACATCATGTCTGACCAAAAGTACAATTTTAAAATATATCGATCGGTTCCTGTTAACCAAAGTTATTAACATGTTACTCAATTAATAATAATGGTTTTGTAACATTTTTTGTATGTTTTCAACTGGAAAGTCAAATAAAAATTAAATAAATTCCCCTACTGGTGAGCATGGTGAAGTCATGTCAGCACCTGTGATTAGCCCCCAGGTAGCTACACAACTATGCCCACCCATCAGTTCCGTGTAAATTAGGTTTATTTATTTAGCATTATGATTTATTTAGCATTATGTACAATGGAAACAAATATAGGCCTACATATATACAAGTTGTTCAATTGATATGATTTATTGGTCTAGTAATTCATTTTTCTCACCATGGATAGATAGATAGATATTAAATGACAAAATAACTCTAGTCAGGTAATTTTAAAAATATAGTTCAACATAAGAATTGTCGGATTTGTTAAGACTTATCAGCGGTGAAAGGGTTACAGCTCTGAGCCACCTATCCAGCTAAGTGCACGTGGGTGACACCAAGTGTGGGAAATATAAACTACGCCCATTGATAATACATTGCAATGCATAGCGCTCATTGACGGACTTTAAAATGCCGAATTAGGCAAGTTATAATTAATATTTGTTTACAAAATTTTGTCTATACACTCCGTAGGATGTACTAAATACGATAGACTATCAAATGTATAGTTCCTATATCGTCTTTTCGTTGGTATGCGCTGCATGGTATGCTTACCGCCTATTTATAATACATTGACGGACTTTGAAATGCCGAATTAGGTAGTTATAATTATTATTTTGTCACAAAATTTGGCATATACACTCCGTAGGATGTATTAAATACGATAGGCTATAAAATATATGGTTCCTATGTCGTCTACCCCGTCTTTTCTTTGGTATGCGCTGGTATGCGCTGGTATGAGGTGGCATGCGTCTTTTAGTGTAACCGCTGATTTTGTCACTCTAAGGATATGGTCTAACTTTAAAGTGTCAAATTTAGTGCCACACTAGAAATTGCAATAAGTAGAGCTTTCTTTATTAGTTTGATCATTTCATAAATAAATAATAGTTCGTAATTCCATAAAAAATTGTAAAATTATCATTTATATTATGAAACAGCTCTTGAAAAATAAAAGCGAATATTGCATAAAACATTGAAGACAAATATTGACTCGATGTTGAACAATCGTCGCAGATGTTTGGCCAATTTTGGTTCAACTGCACACACATGTTAATTGTATCGTTAGCTGGAATGATATGATTTTACCTTTTGAAAACATGGACGAGTGATTAATTAAGTGGTTAAAAAAATTATTACCAGCTTTTTGTCCACACAGGCTTGGAGTTCTTTGGTGAGATCTCCGACTGTTGTAACTGAATACTGAATTTCCCCTTTCTCTTTCAATGTATTGCACATGTTAATGAAACTTTGACTATAATCTATTCCCACAGCTTCATCAAAGGATTCTGTCAGTTCAAACGTGGATCTTCCAACTGCACACCCAATGTCTAAAACTCGACTTGGAATATTCTGGAAAAGTGAAAAACATATAACGGACACAGTACCATGTCACTGGAGAAGTGTTTGAAGATATGGAATGTCTAAAACAAATTGAAGCATAGGCCTATACACGGGTCAGGATAAGTTGACTATTCGATTAATGATATGCACAAAGAATAAGTTACATTTAGTATGAAAAAAAAATTAAAATCTAAAGGGCTCAAACCTCACTGAATACAAATATTAGTTTGACAATATTTTTCTGCTTGGATGTACTTGGTATATGTATGTATATCTTTTAAGCAAGTTTCAAATTAAATACCACAGGTAGATGCTTAGTTAACCCTTATACTGCTTAATTGTTTGCTTCTAGTTTTCATTCATTTAAAACTGAAATTGCTAACGCAATTTTCAGCTTCAAATGACAAAAAATATATATTTATGAAATATAGACATGTGTAAAATCATACGATTCGATTACTTGAGCATCTACAGAAAATATATTTTATCAATTTTAGTGTCATTTTATTTGGGTTGAAACTTGCTTGAAACGGTGTATATATATACCAATATTGGTTGAATGTTGGGCAAGCGTCGAAGACGATGGGCCAACATTCAACCAACATTGATTACGTCTACGCTTCCAGCAGAAAAAGGGTCAACACGCACTGAAAGAAGTACAAATTTATTTTAGTCGTAGACCCATAACATAGGTATTCAAATGAAGCAGAAAGAGCTGACTAAGACACTTATAATATTTTCAAATTGAAATAGCATAACAAAATCAGCATTGTAAAGGTTAATAAAATAATTATTTTTTATATAAAATGAATGAAAAGATTAACCTCTGTATACAAATATATAGAATATGGTTTACAACGCTAAAATATTTTGTATAAACAATGGCGACCAAAGGGCCTTTTCCATTTAAATCATCATAAATGTCTTAGTTAGCTCTTTCCGGTTCATATGAATACATTATGTTATATATATTTTAATTCTTTCAGTGCAGGGACTGCCTTTAAACGTAAGAATCTGACGCCTATCTATAGACTGAATTGGATAATATAGTTTACAGTAGATGCGCAGTGTGTCTAAGTAATTTAATTTAATAGATGTTCATTTTGAAAAAAATAAAATATTTTTTAGCCATTTGAAGCTGGAAATTGTGTTAGCAATTCCACCTTAAAATGAATGAAAAACGGAAAATGTCATAAACAAACATTTCAGCAGGAAATGTACTTACGACGGTCGTTGGTTTGTACTTTGCACACAGATCAGCACATCTCTTTGGAAAATGTAAAGAATCAACTGGACCAAAATCATAAGATAGTATCTCCACTGAGGATCCGTAGTGAAAGATTAGGTATTCATTCAATGATTTTTGTGATTCGTAGACATCTTCATTAGATTTCTTCCCGCATGACATCCATTTGCATTTACATTTTCCTGTCAGTATTTTGTATAACATATAACCTGCTGCTCCCGCTCCAAATCCTATAACTCCCGATGTGATTGCAATACGACGGTCCAAACTGGTGAAATGTGACATGATGTAGAAGGCAGGCTCCAATGGTGATGGCTTCAACTTGCCTTAGAGGGCATCAATTCCTAACCTGAAACACAATAATAGCATGCCCTGCCTTAGATATGTATATTTCGAATTTCACCTCGCCCTTGTACTGCTGGAACAGTATGTACGGTTTCAAGCTTATTTTAGATTTCAGATCAATATCAATTAACGATTCCAATTTGCGTTAGCAATTCCAGGCTCAAATGAATGAGAAATGGAAGCACACAATTCCGAAGGGTTAACAGGAGCGCTGACGATGACGACATCACCCGCCATTCACTAAAGTCAATAATGGCCTCAAAGGTTAAAAATGAGGTCAAAGGTCATAGCCCCAAAAAAGGCACATCTACACATCTTAAGACGCTTTCGGAGATATCATCCAGAAACTAAACTTATCATCCACCATCACTTAAAGTCAATATAAATTGCCTCAAAATCGAAGGTTCAAAATTAGGCCAAAGGTCATAAACCCCCAAGGCAAATATACAGCCCCTAAGGAATGTGTGTATGCAATATCAAAACACTCCGGCTAATGGTTTCCAAGAACACAGTGAGGCGTGCAGCGGGCAGAAGCCGGGGTTTTCTCAATAGCTGGCCTCAAGGCTATGTAGCTCGGGCGGAAGAGCCTTTTATTCAGGGCTACCGCTACACCAGACAAATTATTCCCTGATTTTATTTAGATCTATTTACTATTATTCTGAAAAGACTAGGCCTAATTAAAATCTTAATTTTTATATACAGAACCTAGTCTATATAAAACACCCATCTTTGCCGTTGTGGTGAACTCACCAATACGTTTTGTGGTGGACTCAGCAAAGTTGTGATGAAGTCACCATAGTTGTACTTGTGGTGAACTAACTTGTGGTGAACTTACCGTGTGGCAAACTCACCTGTATTCCAGTTATCACATTTTATCGCCCATACAGCATGATACGGAATGACTCATGAGGGAAACCTTTAATTTTATTATTGCCCAGGGGGGTAGACTACAAAAGAAACTCTTTCCGAAATATCTGAATAAAAAATTAAAATAATGTACTGCAGACGTGTAGGCCCACGAGCCGAAAATTCACAAACAAACCTGTTTTCTTAGGAAGTCCACCCGCATATGAAATCTGCAGGCTTGGTCGATAATTTAAGAAATTCATGTGATGTATCATTTGTAAGGTCTCAGAACACAATTCATTTATTTTTGTTTTTAGATCAGGAGAAGTATTTTTTACTGTGGTTCTAAGGTCAGATTTTTCATATTACTTTCTACTAGCAAAAAAATATCATATGGAGCAAGCTTTTATGCATACCAATTACATAGAGAATCATCAAATTAATAGATATTCAAATAGCTGTCTGATACCTTTATGACTCAGTGGAGTGTATTCGATTTCGAACAAACTAGATACCGGTGTGAGAGGCCAGTGCTTCCCCGGTGTGGCCGGCCAGCAGTTCCCCCGTCCAATGCTTCCCCCTGGGGTCGGTGCGCATGCGTGTCACCCTTGGTTACGGCAATATTTACTTCCTGTCTTATACTGGGCTGGTAGTTCCCTTCATGTAGACTGGGCCTAATAATTTTCTAATTACGACGTCCCTCTATTAATAGTCTATAAGAACCCATTAAACTGGTAAAATTAAATTCCGTTTTAAGCCCTGAATTGCATTAATGAAACATGCCAGATGGTCTAGGCCCTAACTTTTGAACTATAGTATATTTTTCAACCAATATTTCACAGTATTTGGGGGATGACTGGCAAATAGTACTCGCTAAATTTAATGAATATCTGTTGAGAATTGACTAAGAAATCGGCGAGAACATGCGCTACAACTACGAGTTAATTTGTCTTTCAGTTTCACTAGGCCTATATCTTAATAATTTAATGACAATTAATCTTGGTGTAGGCCTCACCTTTCATCTAGTACTAGTCTAACGGTAGTCTCTAATTCTACCCTTCTAACTGAGAGATTCGATCAAACTCCCTGCTTTAGGCACACATTATTTGCTACACTATTAGTCACTCGCCGTGCAAATACGTTCTCTCATCTTGGCTGTAGGCCCATGTTCCCCCTTAGCGATCCCCAAAAAATGAATAGAAAAATGTGAATTTGAAAAACTTTTTTTTTAAAAAAGGTCAACATGGATTTTGAATTAGAACGGAGTGTTCTCCCTTCTCGGCTGAATGTCCCCCCCCCCCCGCCGGTAATGCATTTTGAAAAGCCAATATATTTTTCATTTCTCAACCAGCTGGTCTATCCTATGATGACTTCATTTTTTCAAAATGACATGGCCTTTGGAAAAACTGATGACATTATTATCTTTCAACTAGCTAGTCTATATCATAATAGGCTTACACTTTTTTGACTGAGTTTTCCCCCCAAAATGTCAAAATGATGAAAAGTTGATGAAAAAAAAAGATGAAAATGTTTCCCCTTCAATATAACATGAATTTTAAAATAAAATAATTTAAAACAAGTCATTTTTATTATTTTTTTAAACCTAGCTAGCCTATATCATACACTGTCTGGGCTGAGTGTTCCCCCTTCAATATGACATAAATTAAAAAAAAAAATTAAAAAAACACATTTCTTTCAAACTTAGCTAACCTATATCATACACTCGCTGGGTTGAGTGTCTCCCCCCTCAATATGACATGAATTTTGAAATAAATGAATTTAAAATTCAACCTAGCTAGCCTATATCATACACTGTCTGGGCTGAGTGTTCCCCCTCAATATGACATAAATTTTGAAATGAAATGAATTAAAAAAAACCCACTTTCTAAGTTTTTAAAACCCAGCTAGCCTATATCATATACACTGTCTGGGCTGACAGTTCCCCCCTCAATATGACATGAATTTTGAAATAAAATAAATAAAAAAACATTTTTTTAACCTAGCTAGCCTATATCTTACACTGTCTGGGCTGAGAGTTCCCCCCTCCATATGACATGAATTTTGAAATAAAATGAAATAAAGAAAACATTTTTTAAACCTAGCTAGCCTATATCATACACTGCCTGGGCTGAGTGTTTCCCTCTTAATATGACATGAATTTTGAAATAAAATGGATTAATTTTTTTTCAAGTTTTTAAACCAACTAGCCTATATCATACACTGCCTGGGCTGAGTGTTTCCCTCTTAATATGACATGAATTTTGAAATAAAATGGATTAATTTTTTTCAAGTTTTTAAACCTAGCTAGCCTATATCATACACTGCCTGGGCTGAGTGTTCCCCCTCAATATGACATGAATTTTAAAATAAAATGAAATTTAAAAAAGTCATTTTTTTATTTTTAGTCATAGTCTATATCATACAGCTTGATGTGACATGAATTTTTAAATAATAATAAGAAACAAAATAAATCTTGCTAGTTTATATCATACACTAGCTGTGCTATAGCATACCTGGGCTGAGTGTTCAGTCTATAACATACCTGGGCTGAGTGTCCCCCCCTCAATATGGCATAATTTGGTGGGTTTTCAAGATATTTTGATGTGTGATACATTATTGGAATCGCTTAAGCACCTAGTATTAGCCTATTTTTGTCATTTTTAGATATCTGAAAAAAAACATATATAAAAAAGGGATTTAAATAAATTGCCAAAATTGGTAAATCTTTTAACAATAATAGCTTTGCCTATTTTCAAGATATTGTCAAGCCCGATATACCACCGGAATCGCTTACCCATCTAGTATTTGCTAATATTATTATCAAGTAATTAGTAAAAAAAATTATATAAAAAGTGTTTTAAGTAGATAAAAACTTCAATATTTCGGGCACAGCGTCGGGATGCATATTAGATTATAGTGGCCGGAAAATGCTTTCCAGTGATATAATTATTGTTACCGTACTTTGAATACTTTTCCTGTTTTTTTAAACCATATTTCAACGGGGTTTTTAATGCGAAATATTTATTTATATGCGGTGCAGTTAACACCTAGCACACCCTTGGCTTTACAAGGTGCATTACACAACTAAATAACCCTTGTCAGTGGGTAAGCGAGGTGTGAAAAACCAGCACAATACGAATTATTATCTCTGTCAATATTTCTGATATAAGCATGTAATAAATATCTCCAGAAAGCTTATTGAATACTGAAAACAATGATATAAATAATATGAAGATAGCAAAAAAACTCACAAACTTACTTATTTAGAAAGGTAGGCGGTGTATAACAGTGTTAGCGTGGCTGAGACAGACAGTTAGCGAAGTCTCTATCAGACATTAATGCTGGGCTGAGTGTTCCCCATCAATATGACATGAATTTTTATATCAAATAATTAAAAAAAAAATTAAGCTAGCTAGTCTATATCATGCACCAGCTGGGCTGAGTGCCCCCCCCCCCTCAATATCACATGAGTTTTTAAATGAAATAAATAAATAAAAATTAAATTAAAACCTAGGTTGTCTATGTCATACAATAGCTGGGCTGAGTGTTCCTCTTTAGTAAGACATTAATTTTGAAATGGAATGAAGTAGGAAAAAATAGCTGGGTCGAGTGTTCCCCCCTAGTATGACATGACTTTTGAAATAAAATGAATTAAAAAAACAGCTAGTCTATATTATACAATCGCTGGGCTGAGTGTTCCCCCTTAGTAGCCTATGCATGAATCGTGAAATAAAATAAATTAAACAAATAGCTGGGCCAAGTGTTCCCCCCTGGTATGACATGAATTTACCTGGTATGACATGAATTTTAAAATAAAATGAATTTAAAAACAGCTAGTCTATATGACAAACTAGCTTGGCTGAGTGTTCCCCCCTCCATATTACCTGAATTTTGAAATAAAATGCAATAACTTTTTTTTTTGAACTAGTCCTATATGATTAGGCAGAAAATCATTTAAACATTTCCTTTCCAATATAGGGATAAAAACTACCGTATTATTTTATGTATTATATATTATACATTCTATATTGTGGTCAATAGGCAGGGGGGATATATATCTTAGCCAAGGCAGGGGGAATATATATCCTAGCCAGAGGGGAACACTCAGCACAGCTGATGGCGTAGGGGGAGGTGTGAACACTCAACACTCAGCACAGCAAAGCATGACAGGTGGGACTCTGTGAGCCTGGGAGGGAACTCTCAGAATATGAGTGACAGATACCAGCCATTCCGCTCATGGTCGCGCATGCGCAGATGGGCGGAAGGGGAACTCTCAGCACGTGGGAACCCTCAGAATACGACACCGGTCCAGTGCTTCCCTCTCTGGGCGGGGGCCCTAGGGTAGTGGCTAGCACCGCTGCCTTTCACGTCAGAGCTCGGGGTTCGATTCCCGGTCTCGGCGGTTTGAAAGAAACAAAAATGTTCCTTCCCCATCCATGTGTGAAAGTCAATATTGTGGGGAGCCTCCGTGACCGAGAGGTAGCGTGCTCGACCTTAGACAGCCAGGGCTCGAATTTAGAATTTTGTGTCTGGAGGACAGTGTCATCTCAATCATCTCACCATCCTCAGGAGGTTCTCCTGGCCCAGCTTAGCCTATATGTGTACAAAGGTAGCCTAAAGCCCGATTCATTTTATTTTTGCTTTCCTCTCTGTTGCCCTGGGTCGGTGCACATGCATGTAGCCAGTGGTTATGGCATTGTTTACTTCCTGTCTGATCCTGGGATGATTGTTCCGCTAATGCTAAAGCTGTAGCTCTAGGCCTATAGACTATAAACTTTTTTTTTCAACCTAACCACTATGGTGTAGGCCTGAGTGGTAACACCTTAAATTGGATAAAAAACTTTCTAACCAACCGATCCCAGTTAGGCACAGAAGTGGTGCATGAACTTCAATCCTTTCAAATGCATAGTACTCTACATTAACCCCCCCCCTCTGTAAAACACACCTGCATGATTACCAACTTAAAGGCGAGACTTAAGTCACCTCTACTCACACACCATATCTCGGAGTTACCATCAGTAACAATCTAGAGTGTGAAAATTATATCAACAGAATCACGACTAAAGCCAGTAGCACCTTGGGCTTTTTACGTCGTAACCCGAAGAAGTGCCAGCCCTAAACTGAAAAAATGCATATTTATCTATGGGATACAGCTGCGCCATATGGCACACCTTCTGGAAGGAAGCCATTGATGAAATAAATCAGATTCATATAAGCGCTGCCATATTTGTAACGTCAAACTACAGTAGGAAAGCTATTGTTTCTACTGTATTTAAATCACTGGCCTGTGAGGACCTCCAAACCAGACGGAGAAACACCAGATTGACTTTATTTTATAAAATTTTGAACTGCCATGCCAATCTTCCTGTGAGAGATAAATTAGTTCCTGCAGACGTATGTACTCGTGGTGCAAACAACAAGAAATATAAAAATATCTGGTCAGCAACATCAGTAACAACTGCTAGTTACTACTTGAGAGCGATTCCAGACTGGAATAGACTGCCAGAGGAGACTGTAATAGCTCACTCTGTAGATGCCTTTAAAGCACGCCTAATTAACTGCCTAATGACTGCGCCAAGCAGCATCACCCGCTAGCCTGATACTCCACTAGGAGGACTGCTGACTACAGATACAGACAGACTATAGTGGAAGTCACAATAACTTGTATAGCTCATGTTTTTCGCGGATTTCTCAGTCAACTCTCAACCGATTTTCATGAAATTTTGCAAGGACTATTTTTGAGTCTCCCGTTGTATATGTCAAAACCTAAAACTTCCAAAATTCGGTTGAGAATTGACTGAGAAATCGGCGGAAAACATGCACTACAACCTAGGGAAAACAAAACATTTTATATAACATTTGTACAACTTCGGCCCAACATTTTTAACACCGTACAAATGTTATACAAATATTTTGTGTTTGCTGGGAAGTTATTGAATAAAATGACCTCTACTATATTTATTTCTCACTCCCCCCCCCCTCTGTTTTTCTTAACAAAACGGATCAATTTACCAGCCTATCCACTAGGCCTACTTTATACTGCAGTGTAGATCTGGTAATATTGACGAAGAGGATAAATTCATGAATTTAGGAATTTCGCGAAATTTATTATTATAATAGCGCTAATAAAGAAAAATGAAAATTTGTGAATTTCTAACTTCGTGAAAAATCCCGAGATCAGAAATTCTGGAGAGTTTAAACACGCAAAAGTTAACAGATCTACAGTTTTATTCAAGCCTTAACCCAAAGTCAATATAAATAGAGATGGTTCAACAAACAACAAGTTCTGTCTAATGCAATTGAATATAATGATGTGGCTGAAGACGAATCAGAAAGGATGGACGCTACAAATAAAAATCTTAATATAGTCTAACAGTCTAGTACTACATATACAATACTCCAAAAGTAAACTACTACTAGACTACTTAGTACTACTAGGACTGAGCGTTCTCTCCTCTCGGCTAAGTATCCCCTGCTCGGGATTAGCCAAAAAAAATGTTTTAAATCATGTTGTTCTTTCAGCTTGACTTTGGCTTGGCGTAGACCTCCATGGCTGGTGAGTAGTGTAGGCTATATGACTACTTACCCCTCCCCCATCCCAGCGGCCCCCTATTCTTTTTGGTGACATGAATTTAGAAAAAAATGTCGACATGGATTTAGAAGAAAAAATAAATCCGAGTTTTTCCACTTAAACTGGATGGACTAAGTCTCCCCCTGACAATTGCAAAACAACTGTGACATGAACATGATGAAGCAGAGTTGTGAAAAAATGTAGACATGGATTTTGATTATGATTTTTTTCTGCACCTAGCTAGTCTATATATCATACACCAGCTGAAATGAGTGCCCCCACCAATATGACATAAATTTTAAAATAAAATGATGACATGAATAAAAAAATTTTTTTTTTTAAGCCCAGCAAGTCTATATCAGGCACTAACTGGGCTGAGTGCCCCCCCCCCCCCCTACATGAAAAGACACAACACAATCAATCAATATGCATGAGCACAATAAAACAGCACACAATCCAATTAAAATGAAACATTATTGACAATCAGCATCCAAACACCACAATCACTGAAATCTGGAAGGGATTGATATCCCTAGGTAATCATCGTGGATTTTTTGTAGGATTTGAGCCTTCAACCCTTGAAGCACTGAACTAATTGTGTATAAATCATAAAGACCAAATGGTTTATTTTAATTTGAAATCAACATAAATGTCTTAGTTACCTCTTTCGATTCATTTGAATACCTACGTTATGGCTCTACTGCAATTAGAAATATGTTTACTCTTTCAGTGCAGGATAGACTTTAGTAGTCTTTTTAGTAGCTTCTTGATACATAATTGCAATATGATACCGTTTTTCGATACATTCAGTGTTGGACCCCTAAGGGCCCGCCTTGAGTTGTTATCTTTTTTAGTTGTTTCTTTGAGACGGTTAGAAAATTGAGTGTAATATATCATTTTCTGAGTACTTCTATTAAACCAGAATTTGTTCAATCTGTTTTTTAAAAAAGCTTAGTGAAGCGGCCGTCACCACCTCTTCTGGCAGGGGGTGCCATTCTTCCACAATACACTGTGAATAAAACATTTTTTTCATGTTTGTGTTACGCTGCATTTTCTTTAATTTCAGTGTATGTCCCCAAATTTTCATTCAATTTATCGCTGCACACCACACAAACCCTGGTCCTTTAATCGTCCTGCTTAAGTTGTGACCAGTATAAGAAGAAGAATGTGTTCAAAATTGTTGTCACCAGATCTGGTGCGTGTTTCCGGAATGTATCCCACTTTAAGTTGTTAACTCCACCGTTGTTAATTCACCTACTCAGGGGTGTTGTATATATATATATAACCAAGGATAAATTAACATGATTAAATAACTCTTAGCATGGTGATATTTTTGTTTTTTTGCATGTATTTTAAGTACTCTCAGACGTTTTCTGACCGATTTCAAGTATTAGAACATCTAATGTCAGATAATTATCTCTACTTTTCACTGGTGGGTACAGTTGTATAATATATCCAACCTTTTCTCACAAGCAGTCTCGAGGATCGTAGTTGTATATTACTAAAGTCAAAGCTGGTGACAACAATTTTGAACACATTCTTCTTCTTATACTGGTCTGTCTGTACCGCAGCCATGTGTCGACCGGGTGATTGCCTCAATTTGGGTTGAATTAGGAATGATTATCATAATATATGGCCTAGCCCTTTCTTATTGGAGCATCAGAACAGGTGATCAAATTTGTTAAACACGTGTACACGAGCGACCACGTTGTCATTCTAGGCGCGGCAATATGTCCATCTACACACAATTTGAACATACTGATACAGCTCACTGCATTGGACACAAGACTTTCAATCAATGTTGGTTTAAATTTGGGCCAACGTCGTAGACTGTGGACCGACGTTAAGTCAACATTGATTCAACGTCTTGTGTCGGCTGAGAGGCCCCTTCCATATCAAACACAAGACATTGACCCCAAGTCGAATTAATGCCGGAACAGCGTCGCTGATGATGAACTGACATTACACCAGAGTTGGCGCAATATCTTGGGTTGGCCGGGTTGTCAGTGGAACACCAGTAAACAAGAGGTGAAACAATGTTGGTTAAACAATGATTCGGCGTCATAAATGGTGGGCCAACATTAAACCAGTGTTGGTATCAACTACAACCATATTGTTTTCTGGGATTGCACTGTGGAGAGCTGTACTGGTAACTGTGGCTACATAACCAGATAAAACCTGCTGGCACGAGATGCCAACCCAATATTGATTTAATGTTTACCAAGTAAAACTACAGTGACGCTGCATTATTATTTGCTGGAAGGCTACTTAACATAGACTTGGAATTATATGCTATTTGGAACCGAAAAAATACTATAATTTGATTTTTGAAGTTTGCATGCACATATCTTAGAAATGCCACCAGCATTTCTCCTGCCCCAATCCTTTGAGTGAAAACTGATGGATATCAAATATAAATATAATAAGGTGTCCGAACATTTCCTGTAGTTTTCAAAAATCACCCAGGCGTGTGGGGGTCAATAAATTTTATATCTGTTTTTTTAATACATGCATAAAGCAAAACGTGTAACTTGGGATTTAACGGGTTAATATATATAATAGTAAACCCCGTATTTGTTAATTTGGTTATCATTATATTTTCTCAGTGGTATAATTAATTGCTGTCACGATGCCAGTGCATACTGAGGAAGTATAGCCTACTAATGCAAGACTTGTTGGGGGTCAGCATGTGAGGCATCTTGATAAAAAGGGGTCTGAGACAGAGTGGGGGCGCAAATCCACGTGAATAACTTTATATTCCAAGCAAATAAAATGAAATAAATGGGGGTTTATGCCACCTATGTGCAGATATATATTAAAGCTAAACTGGGCCAAAAGAACTTTCTGAAGATGGAGGGATGAATGAGTTGACACTGCTCTACAAACACAGACTTACATTATACATTGCTATTCCTTGCTCCAGACACAGGATTTGACATTTGAACCCTGTGATCTGAGGCTGAGCTCCATACTTCTCGGTCACGGATGCTCCCCACAATATTGTATCATTACAAGTGAGCAGAGAAGAAACATTTTGTTTCTTTGAAGCTTGAATACCAGAACGGGGTTCGAGTTCGCAATTTCCAGGGGTATTTGGAGTATATCTCCTTTTGAGAGGCACAAAATTATATTGGCTACCTTGTGTCCGAGCTAGAGATGACATAACCTTGTTTTGTTACATATAGTCCCTACACTGTTTTGTTGCTGTTTTTCATAGATTTTGCTGTGCTCAATTTAAATCCGATGTGTGCCAGCTTAAAATGTTTTGGGCATTTGTGTAAATTCAAGGTCAAAGGCCAATTTCAATGTCAAATTTGATATTTCAACAAAAGTAGCTAGTAACATACGTACTAGTCACATTTTCATGCGAGTTTGACTGGGCAATCTATTTTTGAAATTATTTTGATTATTCAAGGTCATCGTCAACGTCAAAGGTCAATTTCACGATCAAGTAAGAGAAAATATCATTTTTAACAGAAAAATCTAGGCGCATATGTAATACCCTTCTTCATCGGATTTTGACTGAAAAAATCTATTTATAATATTGTTTTGGAGATCGTCATTTTCAAGGTCATCTGCAAGGTGATCAAATATCAATTTCAGGATCTAAAATGTGAAAATATGACTTTGAACAAACACAAATAGCAAAAGAAGTGTAGTACGTCTTTTTGATATCCTTTCGGTTTAATAATTCATTTATGCTACTATTTCAAAGATTCAGCACAGGGATTCAGCAGTGCTTCTTGTGGAATGGCTTGGACAAATAATTATTGTAGCTGTTTACTTTGTTCGTTATGCGTTCCAAAATCTCTTCGATTTGATTTTCACACTTGTGTAAATGAGCAGATAGCTTTTTGTTATTTGTATTTAGATTATTTACCGAATTTACTATTAAGACTTAAAAGGTGGATAGGGTAAATGGACGGAGATTCTGTTCGCGTTGGTCAATCTTTTAACGAAGATCTGGTGACAATATTACGAAGTGTATACCATTTTATGGAATTCTTACTGACCAATTATTGAATGGCACATTCTTCTCCACAAATGAATGGGGAAGATATCTCACGGCATAAAAAAACTGACCTTAATTCGTCTTTTGACACACCAGCACAAAATACATATGACAGTCCTAACTTGTCCATATGTTTATCACTTTTGGCACTGTCCACCCAGTTATCGTCATCCAAGAGACCTTTCATCAAATTTACTACAAAACCAGCAACAATAGATCAGCTTCCCCTGTTGGTGTAACTCTAACAGTAGCTGGTCCACCACTCTGCGGTGCAATGTCTGCCTTAGTACGCAAAACCTTAATTGCATGGACGTGCTGGGACAACTGACCCCAAACTAAAGACCGCATTTAAAACATGGGAAAGCTGCTATTTACATAAACTGTTTTGCACAAATCTGGATGTATAATATAACTTTTTTGAGTTCCTATTGTTTGTGAAACTATTATTGGAGATGCTTGTATGCTTAAAAAAATTTCCGTGTTATTTTGATGGTTAAAATATGCCACCTATA
Organism: Flabesymbios commensalis; assembly: GCA_964017125.1. Lineage (NCBI taxonomy): Eukaryota > Metazoa > Annelida > Polychaeta > Terebellida > Flabelligeridae > Flabesymbios > Flabesymbios commensalis. Next base: position 86,717,595 of record OZ024906.1, read on the forward strand.
TCAAAATGTTCATTTCATGGCGGCCATCTTGAATTTTGCATGATAATGATGTCAACTAAATGTATCGTTTGTTTTATTGCATTTCTAGATAGGAAAAACATACGGTTTGATGAAATAATATTCTCTCTATCTAAATTAATAACTACGATATGCTCACTTCAGTTATTTCGGCCATTTTGAATTTTGCATGATTATGATGTCAAATAAATGTATCATTTGTTTTATTGCATTTCTTCATCTCGAAGACTTATGGTTAAATAATAGTTTCTCTATTGATGAAAATATGATAACTCTACTGATTTCATGGTGGCCATTTTGAATTTTGCCTGATAAGAGGGTTTTGACACCCATTTGCGATTTCCATCAGACTTTTTCTTCTTCTGTGGTCTATTCTGAACATTTTCATATAGGTGGCATATTAAACCAGTGAATTCCCACGGGATTACACAAGTTCTTGCCTATATATATCCATGATGCACCATTTGATCAAGATGTCCCTGTTGTATGTACAATGAGTGGATAAACGAGTCTAACTTATATACAAGCCACCCGCAGGTCAATGCCTATTAAACATTTAATGCTAGATTAATGTTGGGTCAGCGATGCGGGAGGTGAGCAAATGCTAAAACAGCATTGGGCCAATGTGCCGCGTTTACTTGGCATTCAACTGCATGCCAGCTGATATAATGTACCCTCATATCAGCCACATTAGACTGACCCAATGCTGGTTTAATGGTGGTCTATTCACCTTCGACATTGGCCTAACATCAAAACAGCATTGCATTCCCGGTATGCTTATGCTGTGAGCTTGCACTACCTGCTCTTTCACGGCAAATTAACTGAAATAGATTTTTCGAAATAAATTAACAAATAAATTAACAAATATAAACAAACAAAGCTACCACAATGCAAAGAGTTCAGTATCGTTGCAAGAGGCATATATATATCAGTTTTTTATTTGTTTTTATTTTATTTTCTGTAAGTCACTTCTAAAATTACTAAATAAGAGAAAACATATAAAGCTTCGTGGGGCTCAAAGAGTTGAGTCAATATTGGTTACAATACAGGTTTGGCAGAGGGGGGGCATCACGTGATCATAATATTGATGGTCAGCGGCGGAGAATAACAAAAAAACAGCTGCCGGACACAGCAGTTTTGTTTACAAACATAGACCTCATTTGAAATGCCCATAATTAGAGACTGTAGCGCGACGGTGGGAAATGATGGGCGGGCTCTCGACTCATGGCTTTGGAGGTGATGAAATAAGCTGAGAGTGGTCTACTTTCGGAAGAGTTACACCCTCAGATATATGAGCTACTTGTAAAAACATAAGTCCAACATATAGACGAGATGCCAATCTACAAATTAATATGTTTTTGTCGCTGTGTGTTCTATAGTTTTTATCACAGACGACCTTTAATTTGGTCATTTTACAGCATTTAGAGTTGTATATTCTTTGTTAATTTTATCGAAGTGACTCGCACGCCGGCATACCGGCGTGCTAGATAATAGACTAGTGCGCCGGCTATGCCCAAATATATTGGTTTCTCTTTGGATCTTTAATCTTATTATTCTGTGCAGGTTTTTTGCGACGCTATTTCTCCCTGAGTTTTTATCTAATCAACATGATTTTGGACACGATATTCCCAGAGTAGTATACTGCTATGACTTTTCTAAGTCGTCCAGCGTGTTCTTCCGGATTTATCTGGGATTTTCTGGATCACTATACTCTTGAAAGTCCAAACGCAGTTTCTGCTTGCTTGTAAAGTGAGCAGATACTGCACTATGCTGCTCTTCAAAGGCAAAAGGCAGTATCTGCTCACTTGTAAAGTGAGCAGATACTGCCTTTTGGCTTGCACGGCAGTAGGCCTATAATTGTGTCCAATGTTGATTGAATAGTGGACATGTCGGGTGATTCTCCATTCATTACCAGGAGGGTGAACAGGGTGCCCCTATGTCCAAACCTATGTCCAGACCTACTCCATCCTTTAGTCTCCAGATTTGATAATAAAAATACATTTATCTAATCTTTCAATTCCGGGCCAGCGTCGCAGACAGTGGCCCAGTAATAAACTAATATTGTGTATTAGGTATGGACAGTTGAAACCTTAAAATAACAGTTGCAATTCTATTCAAACACAAAACGTTCAATCAATGTTGTTTTAATGTTGGGCTAGCGTCGCGGATAGTAATAGAACATTAAGTCAACAGAGAGACAAGTCAATGTGTGTATTGGGCACTCTGAATGCGATTCCATTTGACAAACAAATAAATATATATTTAAAAGTGCAAAAGCTCCGTGGGGAATTCTGAAATTTGAAGTCTGAAGTCCGAAGTCTAAAATTCCACTTCAAAATGGCTGCCAAAAAACTCATACGCGAAATTCGAATCAATCTGTCATAAGAAAAATAACTCAACAAAATTCGAAATGGCGGCCACATAAACTCATAAAACTTAGCCCAAATATTATTAAATTGTTACTTAAAAAGTCACAATTCATGTCTAGTCTATTTTTGATTTAGCGTAAATAAGAGTGGTCACAAAGCGTGTAGGCTGTTAATATTAATGTAGTGCTGATTCAAAACCAGTTTTATTTACAAGAACGGTTATTTTATATGCTAAAAATATAAAAACAAGTATAATCGTTCTTGGCACTCGAAGGGTTAATAGAGTCTTTCCATCATATCAGAAAAGGCAGCCACACAAAGTTTTTAATCGAGAAAAAATCGAATAAGCACTAAATTTTGTAAATAAACATTTCCCGCCATTGGTGTTTTGTAAAAGGAAATATTTCGTCAAATAAAACTGGTTATAATTACCAGATAATGTGAAAAATGCCAAAACGAAAGGTTCGAATATTTTATTCTTGGTATATTAATAAGGAAGATATAAAATGTGTGGTGATCGATGAAGTAGTGACTTCCTACATGTTCAAATTCGTTTTGAATTCAATTTTACAACCCTATTATCGCCCGTTTGTATTTACATTGGTCATTAAAACAGAGGGGTTAGTATGAATAGCAAGGGAGACCTATAAAGCGAGAGAGGATCAATAAGAGGTCAAATGTGTGTATGTGAGATGGCAATTTATCACTAAATATACAAATGTATGTTATAAACATCATAATATACATATAACTGTATCGAAACCGGCTAAAATTATTAAAACAGTTGAGAAAATGAACGATAACAACAACGACTGAATGAGGCGGTAGGTATGAAAAGCGAGGGAGACCTATAAAGCGAAAGAGGATCAATAAGAGGCTTCGTATGGCAGTGTAATGCATGTAGACCCTATATGATATATTTATCGATTTCACCATAAAATATATGCTTGTATTGTTCGTATACAATTATGATTTTATATTTTTTTATTTGGGAGACAATACAGGTCCAGTTTTGTGATCGAAAGAGACTTCGCTTCGTTTGAAAGTCTCTTTCGCTTTGACAGGTGGCTGTGAGCGACACCTGGTGTGTACCCGGTAATCACTTAGCCGCTCGCGTTCCTGCTAATACACGAACATAAAAGATGTATGTACATGTATCCAACGTCACCACTGGCTCACCTACATGAATCGTTATTAGAAATCAACCAAAATATGGATTTGTATGTCATTCAGATATATATACATCAAAGCTCTCTGTGTATATAAGAGTCGGTCTAGGTGAAATGCAAATGAAAAGAAAACCGCCTAAAACACAATTAACTTAACAGTAGATAAAACACCACCAGTAGATACAACACGTCTAAAATGCAATTGATGATAACAGTGGGTAGAATACCAGCTGCATTTCACACCTCCGTTCGTGATCAACTGATAAGCACAACCCCCCCCAGGCGAGACCAATTAACCGTATCATCCTAAAGACCACTCACATACGCATTTAATAAATGTCACACTAATAAAATTTAACAAATGCATATAGACTAGATATTTTTGGTTAATTTATTATCTGATAGATAGGTATGATGATATTATATATATGTCATATATACACAGGGCTATAGCTACGGCTTCAAATATTGTATTATATTGTATATTATGCATTTGTGTACATTACCTATGTTGAATGATTGTTGTAACGTTATGAATGTTGTATGTCGATAAAATATATATTATATTTACGCATAATATTTGTGTGTTATTGTGTTTTTTTAAATTAAAATAATAAACCAATAATATACCATGCTGCTATCAAAATCTATCCTGATTGCTTCAGTACTGTACCCTGGTACCTGTCACTTGTGACAACCCGTTCTATTCACCAGATGGCTCCACTGTTGGCCGACTGGGCAATCTGACAAAATGGCGGCCGGCCGCCAGCGATCTTATAATTGTCTCCCTCGTTGTTGATATCATTCATTTTCCCAACTGTTTTAATAATTTTAGCCGGTTTCGATAAATATACATGTATATTATGATGTTTATAACATATATTTGTATATTTACAAAATTGAAAGCCATAGCTATAATTCTGTGTATATATGACATATGATAATATCATCATATGATCATACATTAATGATCCTCATTCTCAATCAGGCCCTACTGTTTGTTCACAGTTGTGGTCTTCGCCGTTCTTTTGCGTTACTTTTGGCCAGGCTTGGTACCCAGGGCTCGAAATTAAGGGTAGTCCGCTAGTCCGAACACCAGTAAAAATAGCTGCGGACTATTAAACATTTATGTTCACTAGTACCGCCGGTCTAGTAAAAAACGGCGCCTCAATGATTCCAATAATCAGCTACAACCTGTGTTAGCAAACGAGAGACCGTGTGCTGCAGTCAGACACGTTTCAATTTGCATACATGTATGCCCAGCCCACGTGTGATATTTGGTCAGCGTTGTGGGAGTTCCGGGACAGCATTGTGGCAGCCTTGACCCACTGTCATGTGTTAGCTAGGAAGGATCTTTTCAGTCATCCCAAAGCGTGTCACATTGTCACTGGGAAAGACGAAGATCATTTAAAATAAAAACATAGGCCTACATATTGCTCTAATCATGCTAATAGTGAGTGCTTTAATGTTTTAATAGAGGGTGGTCTGCCAATAAATTAACATCAACAGGAGTAGCTAAACCTACGCTAAGCGTTATCAGTTATGGCCGTCTTTATTAGTACACCTCCGACATACCCTGGTAACCATCTTCATTCTGATGTGAATAAATAGCAGAGATGTAACATGCAGATGTAACAAAACGTACATTTTAATACACATGTATGAAAATACGAACATATTTAATTATAACGACAGAAACTGATTTTTACCGCCACTTACATGTATATGTAGTATATGACGATATTAATCCCCTGTAGGACTGAGATGGGCAGCCCAACAGTCTAATTAGCGTTGCACAAAGAACAAAGCGATTCGCGGCTATTGTGCTATTACACAACAGGCCAGAAAACACAGTAATTTACCCAATGCTGGCTTAATGTTGGTCCACCATCGTGACGCTGGCCCAACATTAAAGTGTCATCAGGTCGACGTCTCGTGTTTGCCGGGATATGGTCAGGTGCGGGGGTAGTAGTGGCCCCTGTTCACATGTCAGAAAACGCTCACCAAGTTAAACTGAATGATGTTGCACCGTTTGTGACATCGGCACAACCTTAGTCCAGCACTGGATCAACATTTTGAGTTTACTGTGCGTATGATATTATATCCTTTTCCCCCGCTACCCAGTAAGCTGGAGTAAGCACGGCGCCAGCTATCAAACCTATTGTGGCACAATGCTGGGCCGTCGTCATCAGCCGTCTGATTGATAGTGGAACACTGGTTGACAATTACAACGATCATGTCAAACTTCTTTGTGTTTGCTTTGCTGCCAACGGCCGTTGCGGGGTGTCCCATCACAGGTATAGTAATATCATTTAATAAACTAATTCTCATTCTCAAAAATTCCAATTAAAGGTCACCAGGCTACTAGTGATACTTTGTTTATTTAATATTATTGCTGTAGTATTATCACTGTAATAGAGAGTAGTGGTCCCTAACGTAAAATAATTTTTTTTAAATAACGAAACTAACATCACTTTGCGACCGTCAAAATTATAAAAAAATTCTGTTGTTCAAAATCAGTCATGCCCCTGCAAACAACCACCCCTTTCATATGACCATGTTTATGTAGCCGTAACTGGGGTCGTATAGCAAAACTGTATTTCAGGACTAGTAAAACATCTACCGGACTAGTAAAGTTTAGGTTTTAATAGTCCTGCTCACTGGTAAAAAAAATTGCTAAGTTCTATCCCTGGTACCATTGGCAGTGGAGCGTAGGATCGTTAATGCAGCGTTACTTGATATCACAGAACAATGTTGTTAGGGTTTGTGTGTTTTTAGGTAGATGGCGGTCTCTTTGTTCTTTAGTTTTATTAATCCATGGCTGACTCAAGCTGTCGTGATCTGAGTGATGATATCAAAACGCCTTGAGTGTCACGTACATATATCACACATTTACCGGCGAACGCAAAAAGCTGTCGTGATGTCAGTGATGACAAGTGGACTGCAATTGAAGATCAAACTAGATCAAATTGCATAGGGTTGGCGTTATATTATTTAAAAGAAAGTAACGTTAAAAAAAATCAAATAATTACACTATACAATAAGGCCTATGTAGGCTATCATATATATTCGAGTTTTAGTACTGTAGATATAGTTCATACCTGTCACTTACAAATGTACCGAGATTATTAAAAGGGTTTCTGTAATTGATAGTTCTCTTAAAGATGATCGGTTTAGGTATTTGAAGAATAAAATATATCCTTTATTGTATCAGAAGCCTGAATCAACGTAAAAGTTTATGTTACCGTTCTACTATGAATGTTTCTTTTAATCGCAGTAGGCCTACTCGTGTACAGTAAACACATTTCTTTGCTATACATAATTGTGTACGTAGGCAACGCAGTATACATACAGTAAAACCTCTTTTGAGCGGCCACCACCACTGCAAGCCGAAAGTGGCCGTTTAAGACAAGTGGCCGCGTTTTTTGTTTTTTTTAAAGATTCAGAGCCGGATAAGGCATCAGGAGTGTCAATTTTTATACCACAGACATGTTTTTGTTCTCAAAATGATCAGCTGACCATGCTGTGTTCAACTGTACTAGCAGTAGTAGGCGGCGTGTCACAGACGCGGCCGTAAAGTATAATGATTGTTATTATTATTGAAATTAAGTTGTTTTTTTTCGTTGCAAATAGACATCTTTTTTTAATACAGCATGAGTTTTATCTTTTTGTACAGTTTGCTGGCTCTGAAAAGAGCCGTTTTTAAGCCACACTCAAGGGACTTTCAGAGTTTGAAGAATCCCTTGATGCTGGCTTGCTTCAGAAAACATCAATGTTTTGACATAAATTATTAGAACTATTAGTTTAGTTTACATTAGCTTTTTACACAATTATTATAATTATATGGAAACATCCATGTCAAATGTATATATTATGTCGTAAATCATCACAATTATGAGTGATATTAAAGCTGTTAGCACGGTTAGGCTGACGTACATTCTTATTTAAATATAATTTTGTAAGCCCAATATTACAACAACATTAGTTTTATTGTGGAGATCTGTCTGCTGCTCTGCTCTGCAAAGCCGAAAGGCAGTATCTGCTTACTGGTCTGGTAAGCAGATACTGCCTTTTGGCTCTACATGGCCGTCTGAGTGTGTCCTAATGACCCGTCATCAGCACCCTTTAAATTCTAGGTGTATATAGAATATATATTTAATCTTTTTTTTAATCCAATGGTACATTACGAGGCAGTATACGAATTAAATTGACAACAAATTAATATATTGCCTTCCAAAAATGTGTAGTTATTTCCTGAGTAATAAATATATGTTTCAAGCGAAAAATAGATTTGACTAGACCCGGAACAGACAGTAAAAGGTGTGCTCGCCGTTCCAAGATAACACAGGATAGACGAACAACGCTGTGTTAAGGCTGGGCCGGCATCATGAGCTGTTGACCCGGCATTGCCACAGCGATAATCAACTGCCTCTTTATTGAACGCGGCACGGTGACGCACTATTGGTTTGCTGCTGGTTCGACGTCGCAGATGGCCGGCCACCATTTATTCAGCATTAGGTTGGAGTTTCCTGTTTACTGCAGTAATAAGAGTAACTTCCCATCAGACTGGGCTAATTGACACTTTAAACGCTACTAGATTTTAAGTCTCAACGGAGATTTCTCCGTTTTCTATGGATTTTTTCATGTTACGAAATCAAAGGAATCATTGCTTACAGTTACAATTTTACAAACATCTGTTTCATCTTTTCTTGATAAGTATTTTGTTAATAATTATATTAAAAAAAATGATATTAAATATTGATGTGTTTAAAAAATTATTTTCAATTATACTATTAAAATATATCTCAAATAATATATGACTGTATACATGGTATATATGGATCTAGTACTTGGCCAGTTGATCTCGTTAATGCGATTTGCTAATCATGATATCAAATACTGATGTATTTATAAATTATGTTTAATTACATAAATACGATATATTTTAAATAATATGTATCATATATGGATTTAGTACTTCGGCCAGTTGATGCGATTTGCTAATCATCATATTAAATACTGTATTTATAAATTACTGTATTTATAAATTATGTTTAATTACATTAATACAATATAATTATTTTAAATAATATGTATTATAGCCTATATATGGAATTAGTACTTCGGCCAGTTGATGTAAGTTGCTAATCACCACCCGTAAAAATAGTTCTTAATCAATAATATATACATGGGCCTCATAGCTTGACGCCGGTAAAGGGTGTTTGTTGGTGACACACACAACTTGACTGTTTAGTGCCAAGAAGCGAGAAAATATAATAAAACACAACGGCTGTCTGGTTGAACGTCTGATCATATACATGCTGTCACTGCTGGTTGAGCTGTCAATCATTTGAAGGCTCACTGTGATTGGTCGAGAACACCCGCCCACAGGTCATCGTCACGTCTCGTCATTCACCGCACATGTAACGATATGTTGCGAGATTTTACGTGTGGCATTCCCATCAATCACGGGACATCGCTGCATTGTTGTATTAGTGTCGGTCCACTGTTTACAAAGCTGAGCCGGCATTTATTCATCAGTGGGATAATATCCCGTGTTTGCCTATGCATGCATGTGTAATATTTACCATCTAATTAATCACCTTACCCAAACTATCATACCAGCGCTCCCACGTTAGGCATAAATAAAGTCATAATGAAAAATGTGATTTTTCCACATGGAACACAGCAGTCGATTTAGATGCCGCAGCGTTCATAGGGTCAGTCAAGACCTGTTGCAATCCTCTTTAACAACTACATCGCGAGTATAAGTGACATTATTATTATAATTTTATTACACTTACAACAGCTGAGTGACTATCCATACAGACGGCCAATGGAAGTCCACAGTGGCCGGTAATTGAAGTTCAGTAGTTTGAAAAAGGCGTAAAAATGTTTTGCCGTGATTTCTGCTATTCACGCTGAACATTGTATTATATTGGTCGACATAGTGTCGGTATTATTTCGTTCAGAAATATGAAAAATTAATTATAATTACGCCAGCACTTAAACTGTTTTGCTGTGATGTTTGACATTCACGATGACGATTTTATTATATTGACCGATATATAGTTAGCGCTTGGTACTAACATGTATTATAAGGACTGTACATTATCATTATTATAGTGGCAGCCGATATAGTGGCCGGTAATTGAAAGTCAAAAGGTGACTTGTTGACCGATATATAGTGGCCTGTAATATTATGTTCAGAAGTTTATTATTATTGGCCATAGCCGTTTAACAATCTGTATAAAATTAACGCCAGTGGCTGCCGCTGATGATATAATAATCTACTTACATATAGCCTATGCCTAGTTACCGATAATTGGAGGTCAAATATTGACTTGATCCTGGAAATTCACTGCCCGAGTCCTAATATTACAACAACCAATGCGGAAATTACGCCAGCACTTATCATTTTTTCGCCGCAATGTCTGTTATTTATGCTGACGATTTTATTAAATTGGCCGACAAAAAGTGGCCGCCGATATATAGTGGCCAGAAATTGAAGGTCAAAAATTGACTTGTTGCTAAAAAATCACTGGCCGTGGCCGCGTTATGGAGGTGTCCGGTCATTAGAGGTCATTTATACAGAAAATGCATTTGGAACTCTAAATAGTGACCGTTGAGTGGAGATGTCGGTTAAACTGGTGACCAGTGTCACCGAATATTAAGCATCCCCATATATTAGGCATCCCTGACAAGTCGAAAAGTCACGTGACTGTGTGGGCATGCGCAGAGAGTGACTACGCAGCGGAAGTCACACAAAGGTGTCTTAATCAATCCACCACACTTACATATTATTCTCTTTTAAAATGACTTAGTTTTAATACTTAGTTTTATTAGTAGCAAACATAGTTTTGCACTCACTTGATGTGAATCATGTAAACCAATGGGTTACAAAGTATAATCCATATCCCAGCTGGTGGTCGCTAGAATACTATCCATTTCTAGACAAATGAGGGGATGCTTAATATTCCAATAAGAAGAACAAGACAGATGGTGGAAAATTAGATTCCCCCGCCATGTTTTCTAGCCTATTAGAATAACAACGATAATTTTCACATTGACATATATTTATATATTAGATTATATATTAACGATCTTTATACAGGGAATGCTTTACAAGGTTAATACGTATGAGACATAGTTAAATTAGGCATCCCCTTCGCCACAGTGTAGAGCTGGCCATTCAGTAAGAGCGCAGGCAGAGGGGTGCTTAATTTTGCTGGCAAGTACAAGCACGCCAACACTCTGGCAAGACCTTGCAAGTCGTTGCCAAATTAGACATCCCCCTCGTCCCGTGCAAGATGGCTTGTATGAACAAACCAATACCCACTACTTCATTATCGATTGTCAAAATAAAAAATGCTACTAAGGTTGCGATAGATATAAATTAAAATTAGTTAATATTTTAGAAAGAAAAGTAATATAAGAAATATTTGGTCATGTCTTTTTTCTGATTAAAAAATGATAAATGTTGGATAAATGTTGGCCCAACGTCTACGACATCGTGTTTGATGGGTTATAATACCTAGGCATAATTCTCCTAATAAAAAAAATTATTATTTGAGATACATATCGCTAACTGATCATACATATCATAAACCGCAGAGGACCACGTTGAGTCACCCTTTGGTTGCCAAAAACAATAAAGAAATTTGACACAAAAAAACTCTTCATAGTTGCAATTATAAAATTCTATATCAATATCATGCTGTAAAATATCTGTATTTTTCAGATAATTAAATGTATTCCTGTATTTAAATACTGTTATCCGCTGTACCCATGGTACCCGTGGATACATTATTGACAATACGCGTCAGTCATGGGCTCACAAGTGTTAATTGCGGCGGGGGTTTCATTAAGGCGGGGTGTTATCACACCTCTTTCTTTGTCTGATCAACATGAGAGGGTGCAGTAGCTGTGGAAGCCAAAGGTGTGAACATTGCGTCATAGGAGTGTTATGTTTGAAGTAGATTTAGTGCTTTATTTTGAAATTTATTACGGAGTGGATAATAAATTTTCTTATTCTTTTTAGTTTTAATAAACTTTAAAGCTCTACAAATGTATTAAATACATAACATAGATTGATGACATATCAAATTGCATGTTGACTTTGCAAATTTTAAAAAGTAAAATATATTCATTAGGGCGGCTGGCATACATGTACTTTGGAAGTATAATTTAAAATATATTATTAAAAATATTTACCATGGTGAAGCCATGTCATGCCATTATATGTCATGCTATTATGTTATATGTCAAGTATATGGTGATTCGATTTTAGAAAATTAACCCTATAAGGCCAACATGTACACAATTGATATTATGCAATATTTTATGGGTTTGAAAAAGTAGAAATATCTTTTTGACATACATTATATATTATCTTTTTGTTACGGCATATAATTGATTATTAGTGCGTGAAAATATTTGTCAATTAAGCGTAACAGCGACATGTGAGATGTCAACGGCTTGTGAGTGCCAGATATAATAGCCACATATGTGAGCTGTCAACGGTTCGCAAGTGCGACTGTTTCCACCGATGGTGCCATGACTGACAACTCTGAAAATGCCATCACTTTAATAATGCAAGCAGATTAAACACCTGGGATCATGTTAATGTAATTTGACAAATGTCTGATGATAGCTAATATTAGGCCTATGCACATGTTATACTCAATAATTTAATAATAGGAAAATCATACCCATTTGTCTAATATATGTTGCACTTTTAACTATTGTACTTTACTACGCTTTTCCAGAGTGAATGCCCTTTTCCGCGGCTATGAAGTTGTAGAAACTTGTACCCACACCGCCACAATAAAGAATTCAGCTACACAGAAAGTATTGAGGACAATTAGTCTGGCACACATCAAACCCGTTCGAGATAGACAGTCTAGCAGTAGTGCATGTGTAAGTGACCTGGTCCACATTGAACACGATCACAGCTACACGGATGCCAAAACAGTAACGACACCCATACCTGCACCGAAGGAACAAGAATACAAGAAGAATGACAGCGCAATCAAACAGCCATCTCCACTAGACGTTCCCGACGATAGTGATTCTTCTGTCATCTATGTAAAGACATCTTCACCTCCAAAGAAAAGACAGCTCACAGACACCACCGAAAACGAGCACCATGCAGCAAAACGAATTCGACGCGACATAGTCTTGAGTGAAAGAGACATAAGCATATTACACAACCCAGAATGGCTAACAGACAGCATTATTGACAAAGCACAAGGACTATTAACCAAACAATTTCCTGACATAGACAGTTTACAATCAGTGTGTCTTCTACAGAGTGCACAGAGTCAAGGCTCTATTGGATCAGCTTGTGGTTCCTGGGTCCAGATTATCAACGTTAGTGCATCCCACTGGATTACAGCAACCAATGTCAACTCCCCACCAGATACAGTGTTGATATACGACAGTTTGTTCTCAAGAAAAGCCACTGAAACATTAGTAGAAAAAATTTGTGTATTGAACTATTTCATGAGCTCCACATTCTTGGACATTCAAATTATGGACATGCAACGACAATCCGGAGGGGATGATTGTGGCCTATTTGCCATAGCATCAGCCCTCTGTCTTTGTGAAGGAAAGGATCCAGGAACACAGTCCTGGAATCAGCAAAGTATGAGGCAACATCTACTACAGTGCTTTGCAGATGGCGAATTGAAACCCTTTCAATCCGAGAAAAGAAGAAAGCGTGCAGCCAAGCTTACTCAGAGAGTACAACTTTACTGTACTTGTAAAACTACAAAGAAATCGGACACTATGATTAAATGTTGTTCCTGTGAAAATGTATTTCATAAAAAATGTATTACCCTCGCTGAAGACGCTTCATATTATAAATGTAATATATGTTGATAATTTTAAATGAATGTTGATAATATTATGTAAAATATTTTGTTCTTATGATATGTACTTTGCCTTGTATTAAAATTGTATCTTTAATATTGTGATGGTCAGTTTTATATGCTATTAGGAATGTTAATACACTAAACTGTTGTTAAACTGAATTGAAAGGTATATGTAATAGATTACCTATATTGACAAATTTGTATTTCATATGTGAAAGTCAATAATATACTTAATGTTGTTGTGATGGCAGTATAGTATGCTACTATGAGTGTGAATATATTATATATTAGCTGTGAAATTATATTTATAAATGTTATTTACTCTCTGAAATGTACTGCAAAAAAATAATAAATAATAATCATGTTAATACTGTTGGGATAATTGTATGATAACTGTACATTTGTAAATAAATATTTGCATGTCAATATTGGTTCCGATCATTCATTTATGTGGTGATGTAATATATTAGCACTTGATTTTGTGGTCATACATTTTCATCCGCTTGGTCGCCTAGGGTTTATCGTTTAGATAAGGACATTATAACGCTTTGCTACATAGACGCCGCTGTCACCTCTTTGTTCTTTGGCAATGCCATCACGCGTTACAGTAGAAACAACACCTCGTGAGCTGGGAGGGGGGGGGGGGGTGACTAACAATAGCAAACCCTTGTGATGTCGGGGACTAAACATGTTATTAAATAATATTAGTTTTTTTCAAAACATAAAATCAGAAATAAAACTGGCTTAAAATACATGTATAACCATACGAGCAACGCTGATTATGATGCTTAAAAACACACAAATACGCGTTATTTATCTTCTTTCATTTATCTGTTTAATGTCAAGCCATAATAACATTATTAACATGTGATATGTTTTGATCACAATAATGCACTATATTGCTGTAACAATGCGATCTCTCTATTTGGAATGTCAAATATAGGTAGATAGATATTTATTGATGACGGAAATTCTATGTAGACGTATGCTTCGTTAAAATCATGATATGGTGCTGAAATATTTGTATAATTACGCTCGCTGAATTTTAATAATTTTGTGTTTTTATATTTGCTAATAGTTTCGGTTACAATTTGTTATTCTATGCGATATTAAATTTAAAAACGACTTGCCAAGCCAGCGATATTAGGCTCCCATAACCAGGACTGTCACCACACTGTGACTAAGGGGATGTCTAATTTGACAACGGCTTGCCAAGGGCTTGCCAGGGTGTTGGCGTGCTTGTACTTGTCAGCAAAATTAGGCACCCCTCTGTATGCACTCTCACTGAACACGCTACACTATGGCGAAGGGATGACTAATCTAACTATATCTTATATTTATTATAACATATATTAATTATATACTTTTGTTATATTTCTTGTTGCCAAGGCCTTATAATATAAACACATAGTATGTTTGAATTACAGTAGTGTAATATAATAACGTGGTATGTTTTACATAAGACTATCAAGATAAATTTTCTGATAAATATTGGTAATATTCACAAGTGAAGATGTAATAAACAATGATGAATTACATTTCCATTCCAATTTACTAAATAGTATGTATTATGAATTAAAATGAATTTGTGTATAATTTAATAAGATTGCTGTAATATTAGTATGATTATGCCTGCTGAATTTCAACAAGTTAGTGTATTACATATTTGATAATAGATTTGTGTCCAATTTTATCATTGATTGCAATATTGCAATCGCATAAGTCATGTAGGCTTTTTCTTCAACTAGCAATTAAATATATAATATATACATCTGCTGATCATTTACCATGAGACACACAGCTGTCTCACTATGACCACATTATGTGCCTTCTTGCGCAGAACCGGAAGGGAAGCCTAATATCGAGGGGATGCCTAATATGGCGTGACACCGGCCAACACAAGTTTTACTGTATAGCGAATGGCAGTCAACTCATCCCCCCTACCAACTCATCCCCCATACCAACTCAACCCCGGTTCACACCCGGGTGGACCAACTCAACCCCAACGGCCGTGAAGGCTTTACCAACTCATCCCTAAATACTCTGATAACTTCACTTGATCCACTGTAGAATTACAATCGCTGTGTGTTTCATCAGTATAAGTCCGAGTCTACATGCTGATAAGTGGATTTAGCTAACTGTTGTTCTAAGCAAAAAAATAAACACAATCCCGCTGTCAAATCGACTTGACCCACTATTGTTTTACACCATCGTGTTCTGGTGTTCCGACATAATGTCTGTAAGTCTCGGACCACTGTCAGTGTCGAACGCTGCTGATCTCCAATGGCCTACTCTAGCCCAACAATGATGCTGCTAGCGCCTCGCCCCACTCTATAAGATCACCCTTAACCTTGTGGCAGTACCATCTAGCCAAAATATTAGTCCTCATCAGACTAACACAAGATCTAACTCACTGGCATACTTAACCTTCCATTGTCACACAAATTCATACCAAAATAGTTTCTTTCCGAAAACAGCTGGTCAGTGGAATGTGTTTCCAGTAGAGATATTCTGTGCACCATCCCTACTCACCTTTAAGACAGCAATCTCTAATGAGACCTGCAGTCTCCCATCTGTTCAACCAATAAGCTGCCGGAACCATGTATGCGGTTTCAAACAAGTTTCAGACCAAATAAAATGCCACTGAAATCCATAAAATAGTTTGTGATAGTTGATAAAATAATTCAATTTTGCAGATGGCTATTTTTCATAAATAGACATTTTTTCATCATTTGAAGCTTCAAATGAATTAAAAATAGGAACAAACAATTCAGCAGCTCAGGGTTAATAATAAGCAGTCCGTCATGTTTTTATCTTTGCACAATTTTGTTCAGAGGAGAGACAATTTATCTCCTACCCCTTGCACTCGCATTTTTGTTTTGAAACACTATAGGCCAAAACTACAATCTACAATGCTGGTACTGAAGCGAAAGCTACGCACACGCAATCTTCCTGAGCTGTTAGCCTTCCGATCTTGGAAGTTTGACCAAGTAATTACAGAAGAAGAAAAAGAAAAGAACCTCTAGGAAACCCTTGTTTACAATTGCATTTTTCTTCCAGAAATGCATAGGGTGATGTTAATCCAACACGTTTAACAGTATACACCGTACAGCAGCTATCACAAGTATCGGCTTAGCATCGGAGCAGATCATACATGCAATATCAATGTTGGACCACTGTCTGCCATGCTGGGAGCACTCCTCTGATACTGTAGAATCTCCACATCAGCAACACACTAGCCTTAAATAATATACATTTATTGCCAAATTACAGCAGAATAGCAGGTTCCAATGACTGTGTCGATTATTGTCTAGTCTCATCTGTAGGGCGAGTATGAACGCAGGGCTGCATATCTGACACCTTGCAGTGATGAGCACGCTCTGCTCGTTACAGTTCAGATGCGCTGATCATGAATCACTTGACAACCAGATGACAGTTACATAAGCACCATGTCATCCAGTACTGTATTTTTACCACAATACAACTTTGGTTCTTTTGCAGTAGGAAACTTGTATCAGAGGGACTACTGTATCTCACAATAAAGTATTTTTTATTATTTTGCAGAGAAGTGGAAAATCAGTGTCGGAAGCTGGAGAAGAAAACAGCTCAAGTGATGCCGACGTTAGTGCAGAAGAAAATGACTTTAAGAGGACAACAAGGCGATCATCTCATAGACGTGAGTATATTCAACAGAGCATGTTATTGTTCACATCTTTTAAAAAATTTTGCTTAGCAAATAGAGTGATTGGTAATTTGTGCAGCAATTCTAGAATTGTAATAAGCAAGATAACTTGAGCTAAAGTTGACATGTTTTAAAATGCGAAAATAAATTATGTTCTCTTTAAATATTCAATAATTAAATTTTTCCCTTTTTTGTTATCCCCCGCCCACGAAGTAGGGGCGGGGGTAGTGTCATCACATATCTGGCAGTGCGTCCGTGTTTCGTTTCCAGACAATATCTCTGAAACCGTTAGCCGGATTGCTTTCATATTGCATAGACACATCCCTTATGGGGGTGTAGATGTGCTTTTTGGGGGTGATGACCTATGACTTAGTTTTTGACCTTTGATTTTGAGGAGATTATTGACTTCAATTTATTGCGGTCATAAGTTCAGTTTTCTGACAATATCTTGCAAAGCGCTTGCTGGATTGTTTTCATACGGCACACATACATCCCTCAGGGGGTGTAGATGTGTCTTTTAGGGGTTATGACCTTTGACCTAATTTCTGACCTTTGATTTTGAGGCGATTATTGACATCAATTGATTGCGGATGATAAGTTCAGTTTCTGGACGATATTTCGCGAAGCCTTTGCTTCATTGTTTTCATACTGCACACGCACATCCCTCAGGGGGTGTAGATGTGCCTTTTAGGGGTTATGACTGTTGACCTTTGATTTTGTGGCCATTATTGACTTAAATTGATGGCAGACAACAAGTTCATTTTCCAGACCATAGTTTGGGAAGCGTTTGCTGGATTATTTTCAAATTGCCACACACATCCTTTAGGGGGTGTACATGAGCCTTTTGGGGTGTTGTAACCTGTGAGCTATTTTTTAACCTCTGACTTTGAGGCCATTATTGACTTTAACTATTGGCGAGGATATCGTTAGCTTCAGCGCTCTTGTTATAACTGAATTTAACAAATAAAAAAAAAATTCAGAGCCATTGGATTAGGCTTTTTACCATGTTGCTATTGTAGAAGGTGTGGTTCAATAAATAAAGCTGAATGATCTTTTTTTTCTCATCACATTACAATATGTAGTGTAACATTAGCAGATCACCGATATCATTTTAGCCCTTCGCAATTGATCAATGTAAATTTAATTGTAAAATATGTCCTCTGAGGGATATTTCATCTTGTTGAATTTCGTTATCTGTAGATTACCATGACAATTTGTATTCTCTGTTATTAGTTGACAACTTTTCTTAGTGCACTTTTTAGAAAAAAAATCATGTGTTTTGTTTGTTTGATTGGATAGTGAGTCTTCCAGAAAATGTTGATGAGAAACCGCCACCGAAAAAGCAAGTAAAAATGACTAATGGTGATGAAGCCAAAGGGGTTGAAAAAGAGAACAGTCCAGCTAAAAAAAAAGATGAAGGCGGTAAAAAACAGGATGGTGGTAAGAAGAGAGAATCATCGGGCAAATCAGGAAAACGAGGCAAAGATGTCAAAATAGAAAAGCCAGAAATTGTTTCTTCCAAGTCCAAAAAGGAGAAAGAGGATAAGGAGAGGGAGGAGAAGGAGAAGGCATTGCCTGTTGATTTCTGTCTAGTCAAGAGAGCTGCCAGATGTATTGCGGAAGAGACAATAAAAAATTTTGCCGACACAAGTCACTGTCCCTTACCTGGCTGTGATTCTAAAGGTAAAATTTGATGAGCACTGGAGTCATTCAAACCTTAACCCTTTCGGAACAGGGACCAACTTTCATGTCAGTATATTAAAATAAAATAGGTTTTTAAGCAAACCCAGTATTAGGGTACGTGTAATTTTATTTCTTCATACTGATTATTTATCAGAGTATATTTCACCAATCAACACTTTAAGTGCTAAATCAAATAAGCCAAATTTTTACCCACTTGAAGTTATGTCTCATCTCTTCAAGTGGGTGAAAATTACTCATATTAATTTAATTTGACACTAAACATTTGTAAATCTTGATGTTTAAACACTCATTTCATTCCCAATAATGTGGATTTAATCAGCTAATAAATAAAATTAAAAACAGTGTAGTTGTGCTTAGCGGTGGAAAGGTTAAGGAGGCAATTAATATTTAATCTGAATACAATGCAACTGAAATGAATAAAGTAGTTTGTGATAGACACTCCACTAATCAAACAATTGAAGTTGAGAATTATCTCATTCTCATAACAAGAAATGTTTTATTGAAAGCTAAAATTGTGTTGCATTTTAAATGAATATAAAAATCAAATTGATAATTCAGCAGAAGGTTTAATTTGGGCGGACATCTTGTGATTATGTATATGGGTCCCCCATACAGATTATAGAATCACTTCAAATATGACCTCCATTTCATAATTTAAGGTTGTTTTTTTTCCAGGTCACATTACTGGTAAGCATGACACACACAGGACGATTTCAGGCTGTCCTCTCTACCACAACCTTACATCAGATATCTGCAAGGTGAGCCTGTCCTCTTATTTATCTAAATTTTCACCCACTTGAAGTTGTGTCTCACTAATGCGACCCACAACTTCAAGTGGGTGAAAATGACTAATATTTGTTCGATTTGAGACCAAACATTTGGAAATATTGATGTATAAACACACATTTCATTACCAATAACAGTGATTTAATCGACTAATAAAACACATTAAAAACGACTATGGTCGTGATCAGTGGTGAAAGGGTTAATAAATTATGTGCTTACACACTTCTTGAATTCTACAAAAATTATTTGAGACCTTGAAAATGCTTGAAAAATGGGATATTTAACAAAAGTTACAAAAATATCCTTCAATATCTATGTATTTTCTATGTAATATTTGATAGAACTTTGCTGTGACACTGTAAAATCATTACATACCTATAATATTCAGGGTTCACCACAGTGCCGGCACTTTTATTTTGTTTTGTGGTGTCCTTCCATTTGCGTTTTAAAGATGGCTAACTGACTGATTTTGTGATTTATTGGCTTTTAGTATTAGTTGTTCATCAGATGTTTTTTTGAAGAAAAAATGTGCCAGATAATACTTAGTGAGCAACCACACATGCTGCAAATTTTATGCAGCAGTGTAAGGGTTAGGCTGCTCGCACGCGCAAGTTATAATTTTTGAGAGAACAACCAGATGATTGTTTTTTTTGTGGGGAGCCCTGATATTGTTGCTTTTGCTGTTCGAATTGGTCTATGAATTTTGTGTTTGGTAAGATGTATAAGAATGAACTGTATTTTGCAAAAATTCAAAATAGTACTTTTTTTTACCCATAAAATGTCAAACTGAGATGTAAGTAAATTGCTTGGATTTTCAAAATGTATAACTTGTAGCTTAATGTTTAATATTTTCTACATGCGAGGTGTGTTTGGCTGCAAAATTATTCCCAGGAATATCTCCCAATCAACAATTTTTCTATATAGATGTTTAAAATGGCTCTACAATTAAGAAAATCTTTAGGATGATTATTTTTCACAGAAGTATAACCATACATGTGTTATTTATTTTAGAGCAGCGCGACAGATCGCCAGACACAGACCACCACAAACAACAAATCAAACGCTGACTCAATAAAAAGAGATCTGAGAAAACCGGTAATACATATTTACACAATTTAGCTTAAAATTTTGAAAAATTACAATGTACCTTCCAGTCCTGATATAATCTTTAAATGAGGACTAGATGTATTCACTAATTTATTTGATTTCACTGCCTTGTATTTAGAAGATACATTTAAATATATTGCTCAACTGACAAGTTACAAATTTAATTTTTTTCCCACTTGAAGTTGTGTCTTGCTGCCATGAACTTCAAGTGGGTACAAATAACATATATTTGTACAATTTGAATCTCAATATATGCAAAAAAAAATTTTAAACCCTTTGAAGCCTGAATTTACCATTGTTATCTTCATCCACTACAAGCCGCGAATTGCTGTCACAATTCTCGACTTGTAGTGGATGAAGATGACCTGAAGTTATTAAAAGAGTTCCATAAAAAAAAATTAAGGTATAAGGTAATTCTTTAGGGATGCAAAATGATGCTTTGATGTTGATGCATCATTAGGGCCTAAAGTGTAAAAGAGCAAACAGAAAGACTAAACACAGCTATTTACACAATTATCATTCTAACGGCTAATAATAGCCTATTTATAAAGTCTATCTATCTATAATCATAAATTTCAGTGACCCAGATGGCCGGAGAACAATTGACCTTAAATCCTTCACTGTATACAAATGAACCTTGGCCTCTTTTCCTATGTACCAAAAGGAGGCTCATGGCAGGTTGCACTGTTTTTCTCTTGCAATTTGTAATTATTACTGTCTACAATATATAATATGGCTGGAAATCACCTTGTGTCATTCTTTTTTTCAGTTGTACACATCAGACCAGAAACTGAGGAAAAAACAATTCAAAGCGCTGCGAAAGAGAAATACAGTAATCTCTGATGATGTGAAGCTGAATATGATAGATCATCAGAAACAATACCTTAAGTCTCGAGAACCTCTCCTCAAGGGAATCACTTCAGAGTTTGACCTCAAAATGTTTAGGGATGCCAAGGCTAAGGCCTGTGAAGATTTGGTCAGTTACTTTTAATCATGTAATAGTTTATTACAAATAAAGATGTGGTTCTGTAATTTTCAGTTCATTAACCATAGTTCTATATTTACATGTATTACAATTCAAAACTACAAGTATTAAAATTACGAAGATGCTGTATTTTTTTTACTCTTTTTGTATTCTCATTCTGTAAGGTGGTTTTATTCATTTAGATGTATTTACTGTTGTTTGAACGACAGTCAATGGCAGTTCTGCTAACCCCTAGTAACCCTTGAAACACTTACTTATATAATTTAAGTTTTCACCCACTTGAAGTTGTGTCTCCACAAATTTAGGTAAGAAAAATGTTCTTACATAATTTTATAGAATTTGAATCAAAATATATGGCAATCCGGCAAATTTCTCCTTCAAATTGTGTTGCTTGAAAGACTGAAAATGGCAATAGACGGGATTAGGGTGAATTATAGAATTGACATTTTCACCCACTTGGAAGTTGTATCTCGCTACCACGACCCACAACTTGAAGTGGTTTAAAATTAGTCATATTTGTTTAGTTCGAGACCGAGCATTTGCAAATATTACAAACTGATTTCATTCCCAATAACGGTAGTTTTAAGCGGCCAAAAAAAACAGTTGCAAAATGATTATAGTTGTGCTTAGCGCCTTAAAAATTAACTCACCCCTGTATCTAGTTGATCTTGTCCAGTGAATAAGACGAATAGGGCCTCACACTTTATTCTCCAGACAAGAACACTGTTTGCATATCTTATTTTACTTCTTTAGCAATACGAGATGAATGCTCACTACCAGTTGGTGGATAAGCAGGAGTACCGCATTCAGAAAATTGAGATGGGTCGTTATGAGATGGACACGTGGTATGCTTCCCCGTACCCTGAAGAGTACGCACAGCTACCAAAGCTCTACATCTGTGAATACTGCCTGAAATACATGAAGACATCCGTCATTTGCCGAAGGCACTCGGTGAGAACATTTTTGAGAATTTTTTCCTGTGGTGTCTCACATCATCAACACATTTATTTAGTCCACATTTATTTAGTATATCAATTATTATAATTAAAAAACAGTAGAAATTGCTTGGATCTTCAACGAATATCACTTGTTAGTTAATGTTTATTATTTTCCACAGGCGAAATGTGTTTGGCGCCACCCACCTGGAGACGAGATCTATAGGAAAAATAATATCTCAATGTTTGAAGTTGACGGTCGGAAAAATAAGGCAAAATAATGGTTCCTTTCTGCGTGTTACATGTTGATAATTTGATTGCTTTTGGTTTTCTGCTTAAAACTTACCATACTTTCATAGCACTTTTTAGCCTCAGCCAAATTTTGATGGATGCCTATTGTCGTCAGGCTGTCTGCCACTTTTTGTACTATAAATTATTTCGAGTTACTGGAATGCTCTTCAGGCTTCACATACAGGTTTATCATGACTAAAGCTTGATTGAGTTCACATTTGATCAGCAGATTTTCTCTTTAACTCGATTTAGTCAACAATTTTCTATATTTTGTACCAAAATTTATGCCCTGTATCTATTTGATTTTTATCAGTTGCTAGGATGAATTTGAAAATGTGCGCATATTGGGCAAAAACCGTGACAGATAACTAGACCATAACTGTAGAACAAAATGTGCGGTTTCCAAGGGGGATATGCCCTGAAAAATTTTAACTCGCTAAAATTCCAAATGGCATGTGAGGAAATTCTGGTATCTTCCTGTTGTTTTCTTTGTCAATTCTATGATTTCGTGCATTTAATAATATCTGTAATGGGCTCTTACAGATTTACTGTCAGAATCTCTGTTTACTGGCGAAGCTATTCCTCGATCACAAGACACTGTATTACGATGTGGAACCATTCCTTTTTTATGTCATGACTGAAGCCGACACAAATGGTTGCCACATGGTGGGCTATTTCTCCAAGGTAATGTATAATTATGACAGAATAAATTTCTGTTGAGAAACAGATTTGATAAAGTCTCATAACCTGTTCATTTCATTACTCAACCCTTGCACTCCTAAGTTATCAGGGCTGGAAATAAGGTTCAAAATGTTAGTTGTCCGCCAGGCAACCAACATGCATATTTGAGTTGTGCACCACAATTTTATGTTGTCTGCCTAAAAATGAGAACAAAAAGTGAAACTATTTTTTATTACGACCACAATTATTTACTATGTTTGCCAGTCAAAATAGAAGACTAATGGGCAAAGTTTAGTTTGGCATAGGTTAGTAGTAGTTACAGCTCACAGTCATCAACTGTCACTGCGACTGTTGGATGAAAATCGGCAGTTGTCCGAACGGACAACCATCAAAGGTTGTCCGATTTTGTGATTTAGTTATCGCGGATAAACGGAACGTGCTTATTTCCAGTCCTAGATATAGAATTTAAATCTCATCCACTTAAGGCTGTATCTCGCTACCGTAACCCACAAACCCCAAGTCCGCGGGTGAAATTTTCAAATATCTGTTTAATTTTAGACCATTTTAAGCATCTATTTCATTCCCAATAACAAGTGATTTAATCGGACTATAAAGACTGATTACCCCTTTCAGCGCGGGGACTGACTTTAGACGTCTGAAAGAATAAAAAAATTACAATGGCCATAGATCCATAACATAGGTATTCAAAAGAAGCGGAAAGAGCAAAATTCTTAGACATTTAAGATAACTTTAAATTGAAAAAAACTTTGGTCTCCATGGGTTTTTCAAAATTATATTTCAGCTTTGTAAGGGTTAAAAATGACTATAGTCTGGCATGGCACTTGAAGGGTTAAATTCTGTTGTTTTTTATGATAGAGGTTTGTGCATTTATGTTTTTAATGTCATTGATTTCATGTTGATTTTGTATGAGCTTAGAAAATATGTTATCTTTTTGGGTAAAGATCAAAGCTATTTAAACTGAAAAGTATTTTTTTTTATTTATTTTTTGCTTGCAGGAGAAACAGTCTTTCCTTAATTATAATGTGTCCTGTATTTTGACGTTACCACCATCTATGAGAAAAGGATATGGAAAGATGCTTATAGACTTTAGTAAGTTGAAGGGCATGTATAGTTAACAAAATTATCAAAAACCTACAAACCATGTACTCTTTTTAAAGACCCCCACCTCCCTCTCAAATGCATTTATTTGTGCTTTAAATTATGCATTTTTTGCGATTGCAGTGTATAAAATAAAGCAGGGGATACCTGCAATAGGCGCTTCCATACCCTCCACCAAAGAAGCATATTTTAATAATTTGAAGCCAGCATTGCTAATGTAAATGCTGAATTTAAATGAACAAAAAGTACCCCTAAACATATAATTTAGACCTGTCACTATTTACAATTGGTGTTCTATGTCAGATCTGCACTACCCAGCACACACAAAATCTTCAGCCAATGTTTGTACAATGTTAGCCCATCGTCTTTGTCGCTGGCCCAGCATTGTACCAACATTGTCCTAATGTCTCGTGTTTGCTGGGAGTTTGCATGTAAGTATTCATTTCCTGTAATATTTTGTTATTTTAGGTTACCTATTGAGTAAGGTGGAGGAGAAGGTGGGATCTCCGGAGAGACCTCTGTCAGATTTAGGACTTCTCAGTTACAGGAGCTACTGGAAGGATGTGTTATTGGATTATTTATTAACGTACAAAGCCAGAGAAATCTGTATTAAAGGTAACTGTATTACGTCAATGTGAGCAATCTCACCAGCAAAATTGACCCTTTACCCCCTTAGTTATAATATTTAAATTTTCACCCACTTAAATTTTCACAACTTTAAGTAGGTAAAAATTATTGATGTTTGTTTAATTTGAGATCAAGCATTTGCAAATCTTGATGTTTAAACACTCATTTTGTTCCTAATTCTGTGATTTAAGCTGTTGATAAAACATAAAAAACAACTATGGTCCTGCTGAGTGGGTATAGCATTAACTTAATTTTAATATGCTTGTGCATAGAAGGATTGAAAATGAGAAAATCTCTGGTCATCGCCTTGAGATTTATCTAGGATTATCAGCTGACACCTTGAGATTTATCTAGGATCATCAGCTGACACCTTGAGATTTATCTAGGATTATCAGCTGACACCGTGAGATATATCTAGGATTATCAGCTGACACCTTGAGATTTATCTAGGATTATCAGCTGACACCTTGAGATTTATCTAGGATTATCAGCTGACACCTTGAGATTTATCTAGGATTATCAGCTGACACCTTGAGATTTATCTAGGATTATCAGCTGACACCTTGAGATTTATCTAGGATTATCAGCTGACACCTTGAGATTTATCTAGGATTATCATTTTTACCCGTTGGGCCCGAAGGGGTATTGTCGTCCCCCTTCGTGCGCCGCCGCCGCACACACTCTTTCGGCTACTACACCAACATGGTGCAACAGATTAAATTCATAATTCATACAAACATTCAACCCCTCCCTGCACTTTTTTTTTTACCCAAGGTCAAAGGTCAAGGTCAAAGATTTAAAAAAAATCTTGTTAAAGCGATAACTTGAAAAATAATTATTGGATCTCCCCAATTTTTTATGTGAAGTTACCCATGAGTATGGAGATGACCTGATTAGAATTTCAGCTTTCCACCGATAATCAAAATGGCCGCCACCTAGCGACTAATTTTTTTTAAACTTTTTTTTTTCAGAATTCTCTCGAAACCTGGTATATATATAGGTTTTCAGGGTCTGTGAGAATTGTCTGTTTTCATGTGAGACTGAAAACGAGGCTGCGGCGGCCATTTTGGTTTTATCAATTTTAATAAATCGTTCTTATTTTCAATTAATTGCCTTGAAACATGGCATATATAGAGTCACTGCATGAGCCGAGGGGTATTTGAGTGATTGCACAGTATTTTTCTACATGTTCCATCTTTTTCAGATCTGAGTCAGGAAACTGCTATAAACGCCAATGATGTCGTGAGCACTTTACAATCGCTAGGAATGCTCAAATATTGGAAGGGTAAACATCTTGTTCTCAAACGGCAGGTAAGAAACTGATCGTTAGCAATTGTGCTATTATTACTGTGTGATTTGACATGTATGTTGTCTATCCAAACTTTACTATCACTAAAATGATTCTATGTAGAGGTGATTGTTATAGCCTTGTCTCCAATAATTTAAATTCATTTTCATAGATGTTCACCCAAAACATTATAGCATCCTTTCAGTAGACCCAGAACATAGATATTGAAATGAAGGGGAAAGAGCTAACTAAGACATCCATGATGACTTAAAATTGAAATAACCCTTTGGTCTCTATTATATAAAAAAAATTCAGAGCTTTAAAGGTTAAAACCCTTTCAAGTCTGAATTCACCATGAATATTGTCATCTACCACAAACTGTGAATTGCTGTCACAATTCTCGACTTGTAGTGAATGCAGATGACTTGAAGTGGGTGAAAAATTCAAGAAATAAGAAAGAAACATTAAAAAAAATTCTAGAAATCTCTCATATTGTTGGAATATATTATTATGAATTTTTTACTTCCAATAGCCTTATTTTTAAAGTAATACTTAAATAGAAATGAAGCTTTGAAGGTTTACTGGTTTAATAGAACAATCGCATATCAGACAAAGAGAAAGCTACTCATTCCCAGTAAATAATCTGAAATACTTATTGCTTCTATTCTGTTGCTCTGACAGTAGAATAACTTTTGTCCTGCTACGCCTGCTAACCCTTGTCCTGCTACGCCTGCTAATCCTTGTCCTGCTATGCCTGCTAACCCTTGTTCTGCTATGCCTGCTTACCCTTGTTCTGCTACGCCTGCTAACCCTTGTCCTGCTAACCCTTGTCCTGCTAACCCTCGTCCTGCTACGCCTGCTAACCCTTGTTCTGCCACACCTGCCAGCCCTTGTTCTGCTACGCCTGCTAACCCTTGTCCTGCTATGCCTGCTAACCCTTGTCCTGCTATGCCTGCTAACCCTTTTCTGCTACGCCTGCTAACCCTTGTCCTGCTAACCCTTGTTCTGCCACACCTGCCAGCCCTTGTCCTGCTACACCTGCCAACCCTTGTCCTGCTAACCCTTGTCCTGCTACGCCTGCTAACCCTTGTCCTGCTAACCCTTGTTCTGCTACGCCTGCTAACCCTTGTCCTGCTACACCTGCCAACCCTTGTCCTGCTACACCTGCTAACCCTTGTCCTGCTATGCTTGCTAACCCTTGTCCTGCTACGCCTGCTAACCCTTGTCCTGCTAACCCTTGTTCTGCTACGCCTGCTAACCCTTGTCCTGCTACACCTGCCAACCCTTGTCCTGCTATGCTTGCTAACCCTTGTCCTGCTACGCCTGCTAACCCTTGTCCTGCTAACCCTTGTTCTGCTACGCCTGCTAACCCTTGTCCTGCTATGCCTGCTAACCCTTGTCCTGCTAACCCTTGTTCTGCTACGCCTGCTAACCCTTGTCCTGCTATGCCTGCTAACCCTTGTCCTGCCAACCCTTGTCCTGCTACACCTGCTAACCCTTGTCCTGCTATGCTTGCTAACCCTTGTCCTGCTACGCCTGCTAACCCTTGTCCTGCTAACCCTTGTTCTGCTACGCCTGCTAACCCTTGTCCTGCTACACCTGCCAACCCTTGTCCTGCTATGCTTGCTAACCCTTGTCCTGCTACACCTGCCAACCCTTGTCCTGCTACGCCTGCTAACCCTTGTCCTGCTAACCCTTGTCCTGCTATGGCTGCTAACCCTTGTCCTGCTACGCCTGCTAACCCTTGTCCTGCTATGCCTGCTATCCCTTGTCCTGCTACGCCTGCTAACCCTTGTCCTGCTAACCCTTGTCCTGCTAACCCTTGTCCTGCTAACCTTTGTCCTGCTACGCCTGCTAACCCTTGTCCTGCTAGGCCTGCTTACCCTTGTCCTGCTACGCCTGCTAACCCTTGTCCTGCTAACCCTTGTCCTGCTATGCCTGCTAACCCTTGTCCTGCTAACCCTTGTTCTGCTACGCCTGCTAACCCTTGTTCTGCTACACCTGCTAACCCTTGTCCTGCTATGCCTGCCAACCCTTGTCCTGCTAGGCATTCATATACATGTAGACGGTTTGTCCTGCTACGCCTGCTCACCCTTGGCCTGCTAGGCATTCATGTACATGTAGATGGTTGTAAGTATGTTTTAGATCGAAGAAATATTATAAATTTGATAAAATAGTTTTTGGTGGATGCTTTCGTTAATCCAATACTTTAAAATTAGTGATTGTCTATTTTTAGCTTCGACCTAGCTGCTCTATAAACTCCAGTGTCTGTCTGTCTGTCGTCTGTAACACTTCGTTTCCGGGCAATATAGTGAAAGTTTCTTGACCAATCAACTTCTAACTTGGCACTAACACTCCTGGGGGTTAGGGCCAGACCTGATTAATTTTTCACAAAAATCGGCCATTATCGGCCCCCTGGTGGCCAAAAAACATACAAAAATCAGCCAAAATTGAGGTTTCCTGACGCTAATATGAAAAGTTCTCGACCAATCAACTTCTAACCTGGCACTAACACTCATGGGGGTTAGGGCCAGACCTGATTAGTTTTTCACCAAAATCGGCCCATTACTGGCCCCCTGGTGGCAAAAAAACATAAGAAAATCAGCCAAAATTGACGGTTTCCTGACGCTAATATGAAAAGTTCTCGACCAATCAACTTCTAACCTGGCACTAACACTCATGGCGGTTAGGGCCAGACCTGATTATTTTTTTATGAAAATCAGCCCATTATCGGCCCTCTGGTGGCACAAAAACATGAAAATCAGCCAAACTTGAGGTTTCCCGTCGCTAAGGTGAACATTTTTTGACCAATCAACTTCTAACCTGGCACTAACACTCATGGGGGGTTGGGTCCAGACCTGATTAGGCCCTCTGGTGACCAAAAAACATACAAAAATCAGCCAACAATTACAGTTTCCTATCGCTAATGTAAAAAGATTTTGACTAAAGGACTTCTAACCTTACAATTGCATTTATGGGCATGATCTGCAGAAGTGATAAACTTTTTAGGATATCGGGCCATTTTTGGAACTGATTTGTTTTCTCAGGAAAATCGTCGCAGCTACCAAATCCCTCCGATTTGCACTTGTTCATAAATATTTTTCATTATTTGAAACTGGAAATTGCATAGCAAATCCGGCTTCAAATGAATGAAAAATATCAACACACAATTTAGCAGGATATTGGTTAACCCTTCCACCGATACTCATGACTCTAATTGTTTTTAATTTGTTTTGTGGAGGTTAAATCATGGGTTTTTTTCACTAAATTTGATAAAATAGTATTTGGTAGATGCTTAGTTAATCCAATACATGTATTTCAATATTGGAGATGTCTATTTTGCGTGAATATTTTTCATCATTTGAAACTAATTTGCGTAGCAATTCCGGCTTCAAATGAAGGAAAAATAAAAGCGAACTACTCACAATGAGAATCGCTCAAGATTAAAAATTTTTTAAATTTGTTTTGTGGAGGTTAAATCATGGTTATTGGACGCAAAATGTGTCTGTAAATATCAAGATTAGCAAATGTTTGGTCCCAATTCATACAGATACATGTGTATTAGTCACTTTCACTCACTTTGTCGGTGAAAATTTAAATTCTATAACTTGGGGGGAGAAATATTAAATATTATTTTTATATTGTGTATAAAATCTTATTGATGTGTTTATTAATATCTTTTTGCAGGACCTTTTGGAAGATTACAAACAGAAAAAGACACAAAGGAAAAATGACCAAAAGACGATAGACTCAGCTTGTCTGAAATGGTCACCTCCTACCAAAAGATGATTTACTTGTGTATTTTTTACAGTCATTTGTAGATATCTCCCAACAATATTTATTGATTTTTATTAAAGGAAAAATGACAAAACTGGTAATTTACACAATTTATTTTGTGTATTTCATTTTTCTTTGTACAGTCCGACAAATGATTGTCATGAAGCTCACTTAAATTTTAATAATCTCAAATCCTTTGATATTTATATTGAAATTTCAGATTTAAGTGAATGAAAAAAGATAAAGACAAATTCAGAATTATAATTTATACTAAAGTATCACTGTTAGTCCACTGACGAGATATGAAGACCCAATAATATTACTTGGTCTGATAAGTGTAAATTCCCTTTCTTTGCTATTTTTTAGTCGCCATGTCATCAATCACTTATTGGATGTGCTCATCAGTGGTATGGTTGGAAAATATAGCAATTCTTAGATATTTAATCTAACTGTGTAATACTTATGTTGATCAACTGATAGTACAATTATTTGAACTTGCTGGGTAAATTTATTTATAGGAAAATTTATAAAATTATTTTACATGACAAACTGAATGTGAATTCAATAATGATATGTACTGTGAAAGAATCTAAAACAGCTTTTACTTTGAATTACATGATTTCACATACAGGATTATAAAAACCACTTGGCTACCAGTATGGACATTGCCTAGATTTACTTTTCTTGATGCCAAAATTGTACATGTAATTTTCAGGAAAAACTCCTAACTTATGGTATCTGAAATTGTGCTTGCTGGCTAATAACCACAACAGAATAATGGACAAAAAATGGTGGTGATTCTAAAAGCGAAAGTGACATGCTCATTCAATAAGAACAAAATATTTGATTTGTTCAAAACCTAATTCATTTGTTGAGCCTTAAAAATTAAGCCCCATATTTGATTCTACATATTAATTATGAATATTTTAGTGTCAAAGCATTGTATCAAATATGGGACTATTAATACTTCCACTAGAAAGCATCAACCATTTGGCTATGTAATATATGTATTCATAAATCATAATAAATGCATGTAAATATTTCTGCATTCTATGTACAGTAAATATGTACATTTTCACATGGATGTATTCATGTAGGCATTAAAAACACAGACTCTTTGTTTACAAGGCATCTCCTGATTAACCCTGTGTGTCAAATAGTAAAATAAAAATCAATTTCTGTGCAACGTATT
Source organism: Flabesymbios commensalis (assembly GCA_964017125.1). NCBI lineage: Eukaryota > Metazoa > Annelida > Polychaeta > Terebellida > Flabelligeridae > Flabesymbios > Flabesymbios commensalis. The sequence continues at coordinate 86,749,200 of OZ024906.1, forward strand.
GTAGATTAAAATCACTAGTGAGTTTACTAGATGCATAAACTTTTTTCGTCAATCTATGGGGTCACAGTATAGTACTCTACTCCAAACCACACTCACTACTTTACATCGTTAGAAGGTAACGTAACTGAACGACATGTGATTGTTTGAAGTAGAATACTGTACCTGGGGAGTGCATATTTACCCTTTATGATTATCCTGCTAAATTAATTTATTTAAATTTTCAACCACTTGAGGTTTTGTCTCGCTACCGCGATCCACAATCTCAAGTGGTTGAAAATTACTCATATGTGTTTAATTTGAGCACAAGTATTTGCAAATCTTGATGTTTAGACACGCATTTCATTCCTATTAACAGTGATTTGGTTGACTAATAAAACAGATTAGAAACGACAATAGTCGTGATCAGCAGGATAAGGGTTAGCCCTTACAGTGGGGGGATCCACTTTAGTCTTCAGAATCTGACGTCTGTAAAGGTCAGATTCTGACGACTAAAGTCGATCCCCGTACTGTAAAAGTAAAAATATTTATAATGGTTGTAGACTCAGGCATAACATAGGTATTCAAATGAATCAAAAAGAGCTAACTAAGACATTTATGATGATTTCAAATTAAAAAAAACACATTTTCGTCTCCATGGTTTTTATAAAAATAATTTAGCGCTTTAAGGGTTAATGTACAAATCAGCCGTTTCAACCTTTTTATCTGTCCCTCATACACAAAAATTTGAAGGAGAAATTATCATTAAATTTGCTAGATTCTCATTTGTTTTGATTCAAATTGTATAAATGTAAGCAATTTTTACCAACTTGAAGTTGTGGTTCACAGTAGCGAGACACAACCCAAAGTGGGTTAAAATTTAAATTATATGATTTAGCACTTTAAGGTTTAACCATTTATTTTTTACGTATTTCATTTATCCTGGTTTTGGCCTCCCAATCGATATATTCATGTTGAGGAAAATTCATTCAAAGCTCTTGCCAGCTTTTAAGTGTTTTGTTTAACCCCTGAAGCTCTGAAGCCCACTACACTACATTCTGTGTTTTAATGAGCTGTCATATAAACATCTTTTAAAAAATTAATAAAACTTAGACATTACTGTACCTGTAAATTTATGTTATATTACAAATTAATGTAATTTCCAGTCACTTGAAGTTGTGAATCACAGAGCGAGACAAAACTTCAAGTGAGTGAAATTTAAATTTATCAGAGCTCTAGGGGCTAAAACTCAACTGCCACCTTTAAGTGGATAAAAAATTGTATCTTGAAATTGTATCTTGAATTGTATCTTGAAAACATGATATAATTTCAAATTATAAAATCTGTACTTTGAAATTACAAGTCATGAATTTGAAAAATATTATTTAAGATCATTAAATTTATTCATTCAGACATTATTAGAAAATTGTTGATTGTATGGATTGTCATTGCGCCGGTCTTACAAAGTACTTCTGGGCACACAGCGTTGTTGCAAAGTTAGCCCTAGTCCTGCTGAACTGTTTGTATCTATTTTTCGTCATTTGAAGCTGGAATTGCTAACACAATTTCCAGCTTCAAATGATGAAAAATATTTCTACTTATGAAAAATAGACATCTCAAAATTGAATGATTTCATTAACTGAGCACATCCAAAAACTATTCTATCAATATTTGTGACATTTAATTTGGTTTGAATCTTCCCTAAAACCGTATACACTGTTTATATGGTTCCAGCAGCACAAGGGTTAAATCAACATCAATGACGTTAAATAATTATCACAACAACGTTGTGTGCCCAGTGGCTGGTCTCGTGCTGGTGGTAACTGTGGTAATTGTCAGAAGGCGCAGGCAGTCTGCTTCCAGGGCTAGTTAGCCAAATGTTTTTTTTTTATGTTTTTTCATTTCAAAGTAATACAAGAAATGTAGATGTAACTATTAATTTATTTGTTTTCATCTTAATTAAATTGAATATTAAGTGAAAAAGTTTTTAAGGAGAGTAGACACACTGAAACCTCGCATTAATTTTCTTGGGAGAACATATCTAGTTGATTATTTAGTTGATTAATCATATTTTTTTAGTGTCGGAAACTTTTGTAAAATATGACCATGCACAGATTTACAGCACTTTGTGAAAATGTGTATGTTCATCTTAAACTCAATCTTGAAAATGTTCAACCCCAAGAGCACTGATGTAATGTTTAATTGGTAAAACTGATAATATTCTTGCTTAAATTTAGCAAATTTGTATTTGTCACCCACTTGAAATTGCATCATTGTTGGTTTAATGTTGGGCCAGTGTCGCAGACGGTCGCCCAACATTGGGTCACCCACTTGAAATTATGTCTATTGTAGTGAGACACAATTTATGTGGGGTAAAGTGTAAATTATTTCAACTAAATTAGTTGAACAAATAATTAAATTTTGGTAATCTTTTATTTTTCATCGATAAAATTTTTTTTGTCCTTTCAAGCTGAAAATTGTGTAACAATTCCACCCTCTAAGGAACATAAAATACCAACTGAAAATTCAGCATGACAAGAGTTAGTATTTCGATGAATTAATTTAGTTTTTTAATTGTTAGAGGATCAACTGACATTGTGTGAATTTATGACATCACAAAAATTCAGTGCAGAACGTAGAACATTTGTATAAATGGTGTTTTGTGTCACTCCAGGCAGTAACATTACTTGTAAGCCCAAATATATAAAAATATAGTGAAATCCTAAAATGATGAAATTCTGATGAAATGCTAGGGACCCAATAAACAGGAGTTGACATATAAATGCTGGTTTGATGGTGGCCAGTGTTACAGACAGGGTCGTAAAGGACTAATGACCTTTAGAGTCTTTACTTACTTTACAAATGTTAACCCTTAACATACTGAGTTATAAAATTTAAATTTTCACCCACTTGAAATTGTGCCTCGCTGCCACGGCCCCCAACTTCAATTGGGTGACAATTACTCATTATGTGAAACAAAATATTTGTAAATCTTGATGTTTAAGCACACATCTAATTTTCATTATAGTGAATCCCGCACTGAAAGAATTAAAAATTTATTCAAATTGAAATAAACCTTTGGTCTTCATGGTTTATACAAAACTATTTGAGCGTTTCGATGGTTGACTCTCTTGTACCGCTGACACTGAAATTGATAAAGTAATTTGTGATAGACGGTCAGTCATTGAAATAGTTCAATTTAGGTGTTTATTTTGCAAAAATAGAAATATTTTTCACCATTTAAAGTTGAAAATCGAGTTTTCAGATTCAAACAATGAAAGAGAGAGACAAACAATTCAGATGCACCGGGGTCAATACTGGCCCTCTGTCTGCCACGTATGCTCAGCAAAAAACCAACGCTGTGGCAACATCTCGTTTACAGGGCCCATTAGAACTGACTGGTTTAACCGTGTGTTGAGCAATCAATGACTGTGTCCATTCCCTATGAAGGATATTAGAAAGGTAATATTATCGTAAAAAAGTCAGCAATGACCTTAGGTATAGTTTACATGATACACTATTAGCACATTTCAGGGTACATTTATATTGTAATATAATGGTGAAGAATGTATATAATGAAATTGTCTGTCAGTGTGGTAATCGGTGAATGTATGATAAAGTAGAAAAGTATTACTGCTATGAAATGCAAAATGTATTTAAATATAAATAAACAGGTGAACAAATCACTAAACATGTATCTGTTGATTGATTTATTAAGCATCCCTCGTTAATCCTTAAAAAAGTGCTTCTTTATCAAATTTAAATTTTTGCCCACTTGAAGCTGTGTCTCGCTACAGCGACCCACAACTTCAAGTGGGTGAACTGACATATGTGGGATTTGAAAAAACAATATAGCCATCTATCAAATTCGATGCCTACTTATCCTTCAGATGTTCACATTTGTAGGACAAATAAAAAAACTTGTAAACGGCTATAGACGTGATTAAAGGTACATACTTCGAAGTAACCAGATTATAAAATTGGCTATAAGGCCTGGTTTTTCTATTATTTTATTTTGATAAATATCGCCGCCAAAACGACTTTAAAACGCAGTATTGTCATTCAACAATTCTCCACTGTGGCCCACACTTAGCGTAGTATCATAGATCATGCATGTCATGTGCTGATCAGTAAACAAACAAGCACGACAAGCAATGGCAGAGCCATGATCATAGACCTAGGCTTATGATTTTTCAAGTAAGCCTAGCGTTTTTCAAAGTCGAGCAGTCTAACTTAAAGTACGTTATTACTGTTAGATGATATGTCTTACTTGAACTGAGATAGGAACCTATATAGATGATGATGTCTTCGACGAACTCGACGCCAATGTGTGGTCAACTGCAGCTACAACTGCTTTGGCAGGTTATGTAAAGCCCGCGCCGCCGCCAGACACCACCTGATATGATATATACACGCCTCATACATGTGTGGTGTGTGGCTGACCGCCCTGAACTGTGAAAACTCTCAAGTGTGTGTTCTC